>OZ010584.1:40512342-41079842 GCA_963932145.1 Acanthosepion lycidas
CTATGTAGAATAGCAATGACAAATTCAAAGAACAAATTAAATAATGCAATGAAGCGTTTTTTATATTTTAAACTGGGTAAAGTAGAAACGAAATAAGGTTTGATTGTATTATTTAATGTTTTTTTTTAATCTGTCCCCTTTTCTACACAGAAAGAAGCCAAATACAACCCCTAACCCTAACATCTAACTCTAAACTTAACCCGGTTTATTGTATTATTCAATTTTTTAAAAATTTGTCCCCTTTTCTACACAGAAAGAAGCCAAACACAACCCCTAAACCTAACACCTAACTCTAAACTTATTCCATAAACATACAAAATAAAATTACAAAATAAAAAAAATGCTAGAAACGAAATGTGTTTATTATATTATTTAATTTTTTTTTCAATTTGTCCGCTTTCAATTTAAAAAAAAGATTTATTGTATTATTTAATTTGTTCTTTTAATTTGTCATTGCTTTACGGTAGTGCGTAGTGATGTTTTGCACCGAAAGTCTGTTAAAGATGTAAATAGACCAAAATTTCTGCTTTCGCCGATATATGTATTCCACACTAAATTAATGTACATTATGGCCCGTCTCTGTCCTGGTGGTATCACGGCTATGACTAGCTTAGACCAGCTCTGATCAACTTGGACAAGCTAAGACCAGCTTAGACCAGCGGCCCGAGTGAAAACACGCGGGTCCCCACATTAAAAACTGACCTTGTGTCACAGCCTGGTTCAGTGGGAGGGGGTCACCATTATGACAGTAATGGTGGACGAATGGCCAACAAGAAGTCCGATATTTTATTGTCGATAACTCCAAAACGGTAAGTTTCCTCATAATTTAATTGTTAATTCTATTTCAGCATGTACACGGAATTATGACGATTTGGGAAAAATTTAAAAGATATTTAGCGCGGACGTTAAAAAGCAAATTTACCAATAATTTCACTAAATATTTATTTAAGAAAATTTCTAAGTACGGAATAATGTCAAGTTTATTTAGATTTTTGCTTTGTTCGCATTCATACATGGAAACAAAAGAAATCCTATTGGGCATTTTGTATCAAAAACATTTTTTATTTCATCAAATTTTGACACCTACCGGTGGTCGCGGTCCCAGCGCCAGTATGTAACGTCCCCTGGTCGCGACGCCAATATGTGACACTGCGCTGTCGGCCCGTGGTCAACTTCTAGTTGCGGTGCGAAGCTGTAAGGTTTCTTCCACCAGCCTTTGGGGTTGACTCCTTGTCGCTGCCACCAGCCTGCGTCCCGGTCGATACCAACTTGTCGTTCTCAGCTCACCTCCAATGTCTGGTTACCGAAGTAACTACTTTGATCCCAAGTCTAACCTACCCACGTTGTGACTTTGATGTTAGGTAGATGAAATCAATCAGGCATCTGGCCGTAGTGCAAGCTGAATTCGGGGTGAAGGTGATATCGCACAAGCGTAAGTAAAAGAAGCAATAAAACAAACTCAAGAGGTTCAAATATGTTAAGAAATAAATTATCTTTATCCGTCTGTTATATACAGGAATGTGTTTCTCTCCCAGCCAGTTTCTATGGATTTGTGACACTTTTGCGTTTCTTAAGTGAGTTTTGGTATCTTAAGTCGTTCTTCAATATAACTTGCTTTTGGGTAGGAAGTCGAATTCGGAAGGGCGCGGAATTTCTCGGTCAGCTTCAGCGAGGCAACCGTCTCCAACTGCTGGAACTCCGCGAAAAACTCTGACTGCGCCAAACTGAACAACTACTGCTCGAGACGTTCGTTTATATGGATACCGACCAAAACCCAGTGTGGGGGCCTGACGTGGCTTGTGTTCCTGATAATTCTCGATTTCCAGCAAGAATTCTCTTTGTTTTTAGGCCAGGAAAATTAATTACTTCCCATTTCTGGAAGATTAATCACTTTCCATTTTGGATTTCCTTACACATTCGTAAAGTAAAATTGTACGGGTTGATTTAGGCCGTCAATACCGGTTAGAGTTTTAACAAGAAAATGTTTTGCCAAGTAGTTGACAGGTTGAATGTTTTGTTTGACACGAACGCTATGAAATTTTGCTTGATAAAAAAGGAACTTTAAATCATCACTTAATATTTTTCAAGAGGTTTTAAAATGAAGTTTAGTTTTGTGCACTTCTAAAATAAATGTACAACTTGCCGCTTAACAAAAATGTTCACCAAAAGGATAAATTCTGTTGAATAAAAATGAGTGAAAAAGTTTCTTTGAAGTAAATCCTGAAAATCTGAAATATGTTTGATACAAACTTGTAGCTTCAGAAAGTTTTTTTTAAAGTATTTTCTTTGCTGGTGAAAATTTGCAAAAGCTGGAGAAATTTTACTAGCGTGGCGGCGACGTATCTTGTTGACTTTCAAAAAGGTCTCAAGATTTATTGCGTTAAATACACAAGTGTGGCACAAGGCTGAATAGAGGGGAATGAGGTTGAGGCCAGTCGTCACTTACTATCCTATATCTAGCTAATCCAATTCACGGCCCATTCATTCTTCACAACTGACACATCCATCGCCAATTAATCCTCCACATACCATAATACCACGTACTTTCAGGGATACCTACAAAATGCAACCCATGACATAAAAATTTCATTTCATGATTATAAAATACTATACATAAAAATTGTACCTGATATAAAATGATATGGGTGGGGATGATCCTAAAAAATCAATCTAAAATATCAAAACAAACAAATTAAATTAAAGATAACTCATGTTAGTTGGACCCATCCACCCCTCAATAAAGAGAGGCTGCTGTATTCTGCCCTACGACAGAATCAAGAGGCTCTCTCGCTAAGGGAGAGGGAAAAGACGAAAATATATACGGACATGGGGAATAAATAAAGCTGACCCAATCAAGATGAAAGGAGGTCAAAAACAAACTGGGGAGGTTGGGAATCTCAACTTGGATCATAACCAAAGGTGTAACCAAGAGTAACATTTATTCACATTAACTAAGTACACAAAGCTTGTCTAGCCTGACCGGGGGAGGGCAACACAAGAAACCACCCCGATTTGAACTGGGTAGACCTAAAAAAAGAAAATCAAGGTTAGCCGCGTTCACACAAAACAAGCTCACCTCAGTCAACCACCTTTCGCTAAAGTCTATCGAAACCAAGCGTTCATCTTGAGCTGATGCTCAAAGAATCGGATCAGATCCTGATGAGAAAGAAAGTTACATCACAAGACTTCCTCCTGTCGCGTCGTCCAAATGACCATCCGAGCCGTGGCCAGTAGCGATAGAAACAGCATTCGTTTCATCCCAGAATACGGGGGCGACACATTGTCACACGCGTATGCATGATCAATGGGCACAAACTTTTCCGGAGCGAGATGAGCCGTCAACTCGCCGACACGGTCCCATAGGGGGAGGACCCGAAGACATTGGTAGAAGGCGTGCGAAGCCGTTTCTTCTGTGCCAAGGATGCCTTGTTTACAGGCTAGAAAATCCGCCAAGCTACATATGAAAACCATATAATTGAGAGCCTGTTCCGAACCAGTCGCTAGGTAAGCGAAAACTCAGGGTTACTATGGTAATCCGCAGCTGGCGCCCAAGACCAGAAGGAACGAAACTCCTCCGACAAGCCGAGCCGCTCACGTAGTGAATCCTTCGCGCCCCCCTCCACTAGTTCCTGATAGAAAATTCTCCTGGGCCGGGCAATGTCACTGGACTATAGAAAGATCTTCAAGGCCGATCGATACTCGCAAAAGAAATCCGATTGATCCTTTTAAAAAGGTCTCACTGATGGAATACATTCGTACTCCTTATTTATTTAGTTTTTGTTTACATGAGAGGCTCCAGATTGCAGTTCAAAATATTGGCGATAAAACCTGATCGCTTGGGCGTTAGTCGTATTTATTACTAGCAGTAGAGCCCGGCGTTGCCCGGGGATGTAACAGTAAGAGTTGGGGACGGCTGTTGCATTGAAAGATGTGCTTTGTAAGTCGACAGGAACTAAGTTTCTACAAAACGTTGAAACGCAATGCACACAAAGTTTAAGCAGACATCATGCAGGCCCAAGTATTCAAAGGTTTCGAAGGAAGTAACGGAAAGCCGTTGTAGCATCAGTTATTTGCCATTACTAAGACATCTGTGAGTAAAAGCTGGCAGCAGTTACTGCTTTAACCAATTGGATCGTTAAGCATTACTGGAAGCACTTGTGGAAAGTAGTCAAGAAACCACGATTCAGTTGCAACATACATAGGGATTGAAGGGAAAACGTGCCGTGAGGAAGCCATTGACATAAAGTATGTGCCGTGCGCAATCACAAACAAACCTTTGTCTAACTAAAAGACGCGTCTTATGCCCAAAAGGCGGCGCTGCCACGACCACAAAGCAGAACCGTAAAACTGAGAGAAGAACTAACAGTGATGGGGTGTCATGGTAAGAAAATTTCTGTGATATAACTTCCTTTATTCTACGGCGCTTTCCGTAGATAAGCGAGCAGCTGAGCTCGAGGCCACCCGTGAAAGACGCAAAGAAGTCTGTTCAGGGGTTTCACTCCCCCTCGATACTCTAGCACCGGAGGCAGCTGCTGTGCGCCGTCCCAAAAGTTTCTTCCTTTTAGGTGGCATCCAAACAGTAAAAACGTCAAAGAGGGTAAAGCTTAAAAAGAGATTTCGACAAATCCAAAACGAATAAACGTGCACTGCTAACGTAGACACAAAAAGGGGAACATCCAGTAAAATGAGTTCAGATGTTACTAAAGGGGATCTCGAAACTAAAATAGTGGAAATTTAAAAAGGTAAACCAAAGGTAAATCCAAAAGGAAATGGGTTTTTAGTACAATTGGCTAACGTGTGTGGGGTTAGGTTGGAACTATAAAACTAAAAAGCAGCTAGAACACGTAATCAACAACTTGCGATGTCCGAAGTAGGCGAATAAAGTAAGCCAAGTGCGTGCACACGGGCAACAATAAACGCAAAAGTGTGAAAGCCCGCTCGAGTCACGCAATAGAGGTGGTTGATCTTGAGCGCACTTACACATAAGCTGACGCGCGATCACACGGGCGCTATAACATGCGAGAAATCCTGTGCGATGATTGGACAGGCCCAAGGTCAAGCTCTGTGAAAGCGACCAATGAGCTTGCAGCAGTCTCGGTATCTACACGCGGACTCGGTTGTACGCTGCTGTGTGTGTGTAAGGAAGTTACAAAAAAGATTGATCCGCGTGCAACTACCGTTATTTTTTCCGAAAAATTTGATACACATAAAGGCGATAGTAAGCCGCAAGTGTGTCGTAAATTTCATTTGAATCAAACCAAAACTGTACATACTGTGCCAGTGAATGTGCGTTCAGAGGGCTAAATCCTGTCCCTTGGTACACCCGTTTATGGTTCCCTGGTCAAGCGGCTTTGACAGTCTTGCAAACAATTTGGTACTTGTTAGATAGCCAAGCGTTAGTGCTATCAGAATCTGGACCATTTGCTTTGTTTTGGTGGCTCGGTAACAAAACATCGTCCAAAGACTGCGAAAAATTTGCATAAATGGCTCTTACCCGAGCTTTCAAATTGATTTCGTGCAAAAACAATTGTGTTTTTCCAATTTTTGGCGCTGTCAGAACCACCGCCGGGTAATTTTACGTAGTCATGTGAAGTTTTGTTGAAATCGGTTGAAAAATGTAGGAAATCCGATCCCATATATAAACGAAAAGATTTTATAATAAGTAAGATTATTTAACCAATCAGAAAAATAGCAAGGTCTGTGTGATCCACTTTTTTGAACAAAAATTTTCATTTTGAAGAAGATATAGCAAATGCATTGCAGTATTTTTCAACCAATAAAATTTGTCCAGAAAAAATTCAAAAATTGAAGTAGAACGCTAAAATTTAATTTTTAGGGCGGGGATTTTGTTTTATAAGTTATTTAGGAGCAGGACTCCTTGGAGAATGTAAAATGTAAATCATCATTTTTTTTTCTAAAACAATTATCCCATTTACTGCAAATCTGCTCTGAATTGTAAAATAAAAAATGCAGTAAAACTTATATTATTTAATTAGAAAAACTTATAATTGCTTTTATAAATAAGATTTATTAAGTACACTATTGTCTTAAGAAGAAACTTTTTCAATGAATAATTAATTTTTACAAGAATTGTTTTCGTTTTTTAAATTTTTATTAAATAATTTATAATATTAAAAATTCGTTTAAAATTCTGCATTACTTCAAGGCGGCGTTTCGATGATATTGTTAAGGTAAAACTACATATACGAATCAAAAATTAATAATCTCTTAACAATCGTTTGTACCCAGTATTTTTTAAAAGAATTAAATTATTTTTAAAAATAGTGTAGAAACCTTCCTAATTTCTATGGTAAGCCATAAATGATATTATCCTTTAAAAAGTCACGTGATTTAAGAATTGTCTGTCGTTCTGCAATTCTTTCACTTTCATTATTCAGTTCTGTTTCATCGTTTACATTTTTGTAAATCATTCCTTCAAAATTTCAAAGTAAGTTTTACTTTTTTAATTACTACTTCACTAAATATTTTTATTTTATATATTTATTTTAGCTTGGATTATACTTCAATTAAGTATTTTTTTGTTTAAGTTAATAAATTTCAAATCCTAGAGACGAAACCTAAATTTCATAAAGAATCTTCAACCGTAACTCAAAGTCAATAAAATATTAAATAATTGCTGAAAATATGTTAATTTGCAAAAAAAAAAAAAAATAAAAATAAAAATAAAAAAAATGGGTTTCCTTCGATTTCATAAATTTATGTCAATTCTGGTCATTCATACTAGCTGTCATCACCTCGTAATTTATCGATATGTCAATAAAGATAAAAGAAAAACAGGAACCGTTGTTAAGAAATGCTTTTTTATACTCTAAGTGAGTAATGTTTATTTTAAATCAGATTAATTTAATTTTAAATTTGGTAATTTTATTCAAATAACGTGTCACAAATATATATTTTATTTTTGGGAGATTTTTAAAACCGATAATTCCTTAAAAGTAAGAAAATGGTCGCTTGTAAGATTTTCTGAAATCGGCCAAAAAGTTGAGATTCCGTTCTATATAATTTCTATTTTAAATACACCAGGTTATTTTATTTACTGAAAATAGTAAATTTAATCATTTAACTTTCAATTAAAGCTAAAATGAAATTTTCAAGAATGCTTTTTCATTTCTAAAAATTCATTTTAAACCTTGAGGCATCGAAAATTCAGTAGAGGCATACATGCATTCCCTGTGTATATACATTTATATATTAGACATAAACTGTTTCACTGGACTTATGGTGGAAAGATAAATTATAATGAGAATGGCCGCTAAAACGTCGGAATCGACAGAAAGACGACACAAGATAAACTTGTGCCGATCAACATCGCACACACATAGATACATACACAAATAGAAATCATATACAACGACAAGCATTCATTGATTAATAAATCACCATTACGTTATTATAGACAATTTACAAATCGCAACAATGCAACAATTTAGTAATCACTCTTTTCATGTAGTTAATTTTGTGCACTTTTGGGAGAAACGGATCCCAGAAGCTTTCGTGAGTCTCACCAAAACTCGCTCGCTGATTGGTCAATGCCAACCAATCAGATTGTCTGCATGTGAAGAATAACTCTTCCCGTGCAGCGATTCGGAGTCCATGCTCAACTATATAAGCAATAAGTATTCTTAGATAATTACTGGGATTTCAGCTGCCAAAAGAAACCACGATAGTTGAAACCGTGCTCCAATCTTCTCACTCACACCACCACTCATATGCTGAACATTCCTTACACTCACATAATCTTTTCTTACACAGAAAATCTGTTGAGAACATTTATTACAAGAAACTATCACAAACTTTCTTTCAGTGAACTTTGGAATAAAAATTATAGTTAAAGAGAGACAACTCTTGTTTTATTCAACCTTTTTCCTACTCAATGCATGTTTTCTTTCACATTCTTGTACATCTTGTTAAATACATATTTTATGTATAATGATGTCTTTTGCTTATCTTTTTTCACGTCAGTTTTGTTTCCTGATCTGAAGTTAAATTAATGTGGTGAAGTCCGCCACAAACTCATTAACATTATTCAAACTCTTGTTGGATCCTTTTTGCTTCCAGCATTCCCTAGTTGCACTGGAAGTGCTTACAATGTCATCATAATCAACACTATTGATGTTGTCATAAACATCCTCCTTCCTAAGGTAATTTATTTTCTTTATTAATTTCTGTCTTACTTTTCTAATTACAAAATCAATAGTTACAAATCAAAGTTTGTTTTGGTTACAGTCCAAGGGTGATAACTTTAAGAAATCAAACTATCTTCTCCATTCAGTTTTTTTTTTTTTTTTTTTTTCCATTTTGTTACTCTCCCTGGTTCATGTGTATTTCCTCTCAGCGCTGTTGAGTGTCCGTGAGGCAAATGCTGTTATTTTTTATTGACATCTATTTCTCGAAATAGAGTTGTTCCGACATTATAGTTACCAGCGTCAGCACTAACTACTGTAGCTCTGGTTGGATCATAGTACGGACGATAGAATTGGTGCTTTTTGTGTTATTTGTAGGTGTAGGCAACTCCTGAAAGGCTTTTCGTTGTTGTCTTTCCTTGATGGGTTGAATTCCATCTTCAGAAATTATGTGTCCAAAATATTTTAGTCATATTTTTTTTTTAATTCATGAGTCTGGCTTTAATGTTTTAAAAACAGTTTTTAGTTTTTCGTCGTGTTCTTCTATAGTTCTATCATAGATAAACATCGTCGATAATTGTTTCGACTTTTTGAATATTTTTGAATAATTCTGACATTTTATCAATCCGATACCACTTTCAATGTTGAATTTTGAACATATCTGTGCAAAAAGTGCTTCAAAGAGCTTATTCAGCTTAATACACATTTTCAGGAAAACATCAGATTCTATTAGGTTGGTGCAAAAATAATGTCGTTTTCTCACATATGTTACTATGTGAGAAAACGACATTATTTTTGCACCAACCTAATAATTGTTCAATAAAAACACAAGTAGGCGTTGCAATCCACCCACGTACAAATATGTTTCCAGTGGGAGACCAAGTGAAGTTTTCCTGCTCTTTTCCTATGAGCCTGTCACGTGGTTACATTAATTATAAATAACAGACACAAGCTTGTTCACTCTCTTCATTCACCTACGAAGATATAAATTTCAAGGATTCCCGGCTTGACCATGTGCGGTCAGACACCCATGAAAACATATTCACACATGCACGTACGTACGAAATTTTCCAAATTACATTACAAACATACAAAACATTTCCAAAACAAGCAACAAGAATTTTTCTCTTTGAAATACTCTTCTAAAGTTAAAAGTTTATTCAGCATTTCTCAGCTTTATAATTCATTCAACTTTTGTGAGCTCAGATAAAAATATTTCAATTTCACCAGTAAAACTTTAATTCAGTCAAAGCGACATAACACCAACAAAATAGTAATATCTATACATGTACATCATTACACACAAAAAAATATATAAATGTTTTTATAAAAACATTTTTGTTCCTTGTTTTTGTTTCATATTTTTGTGGTATTTAGCGTTAAATGTAAATCCTGAGGTCATGTTAATAAACAGACATTTACAAACGGTCATACATATTAACTTACCACAACAACATCTTTCTTTGAAATATTTCTGGGGATAATGTTATACCAAAAGGAAAGTTTTGGAAGCAATATCTCGCTAATGAAAGTCGTGAGTAGATAGCTTCCTTTACTTAATTTAATAGAATCCGCTGGTCGTATTCTATTTAGAAAAAAATAGCTCCATTTAGTTTAGATGTAATATCCTCTAAATTTGGTAAGGCTTAAAATGTTCCATTTTCACCACTAGATTCAGCTTCTTCAAATCTACACATATTTGGACTTTTCATTTTTTTTTATTACAAATACTATAGGCGCACACCAATCAGTTGGTTATTTTTCAATAATTTCCTCGTTTTCCAGTCTATTCGAGTCTTCTTTCACCTTTGGTAATGTAGCGGACCGTGTGGGTTTGAGTGTTGTTGAATTAGGGACACATACTGTTTATTCCTGCTAGAAGGCCCGACTACAAGAACAATGCGGACTCAAGTTGAGTCCAACCGAAGATGTAAAGAAAACAAACAAGCCTCACACACACACACACACACACACACACACATATATATATATATATATATATATATATATATATATATATATATATATATATATATGTCAACAAATATATGTATTAAACGACAAATTTACAAGGGACAAAGACATTAACATTTATGTTCGTGTGTGAACGCAAATAGCTTGTATATTGGTGAATGTTCGTGCGTATGCGTGTTCAATGTTTACGGCGTCTCCCACAAATGGGAAGACGCTATCTTCTGCGAGAACTTACATTGTAGATGTGTTCGCTGAAATGAAGAAATGAAAAAGAGAACGAAGTAAGAAGTCGCCCAGTATTTAAGTATAGTGCACAATTAAGGAATTAAGGAGGAGCTAACTCCGACAGTAAATTAGGGAATGGAATTCTCCTAGCCGTTTTTATAGGGTAAAACGCCAGAACTCTTTTAACTGCGCCAGACAAATAAGATCATACAACACTCAACAACTTCGAGGTTTACAACACAAAAACGCTTTATTAACAGAACGAACAGTCCGACACTAAGTGTCGCACACTGTAATAATAATAATAATAATAATACAAAAAGGAAAGTAATCCAGGTTACCTAAGTCTCCAAGTGTGTGTGTGCAGCAATTGATTGGCGCCGGTGTCTCCATTCATACATCCAACCGGCGTCAAATGATGTTCCATCTTCTATTTTGTCTAGACGCTTCACTAAATTTATTTTTATTGCCGTTTTTCTAAAGAAAAAGTTCTCTAATAACATATATCTCCAGATAATTTGTCCTTACTGTCTTTTGTAGCGGTATTAAATTTTTCAATGCACTGAGCTATTCTTCCAGGACTTGTGAAGGTGCCATTTACTGGTTTTAAAGATTTTTCTCTTAGACTTTTGTAAGTTTTTGTTGACATGTCGGCGACTGTGTCGATTTTAAACCTCACTGCTGTTTTACAAATTTTTACATTTTTATACCACGGGTCATTTAAATCTGTTTCTGTTAGCACTCCGGGGAAATATTTCTTTTCTTCATTTACTCTCTGTATTTTATTGGCTTTAGTTCTGCAGCTTAAAACGAAATGATTAATTTTCCCGCATTTCTTACAGTGTTTCCCTTTCGCTGGACAGTTTTTAAAATCATGTTTTCTGTTACATCTACAGGAGTTGTTGTTTTTTCTACTTTTTCTTTTTGTATCCCTTGGGTTTCTCTGGGTCTTTAGTTCGTCGACATTTTTCTCGTGTATTTCTTCCGTTTGATATTTTATTTGCTCACTGCTCCTGGCTATTTCCGTAGCTTTCTCGAGTTAGAAATCAGGAATTAATTGTAATCTTTCGGATAGGTCATTATTCTGTAATCCTAGACGGTCTCTGATTTGGTCTGCAGGGTCGATCGGAAGTTTCCGTTTCAATAGTCAGGAGTTAAATGACCAAAATCTGTTATTTGCACATCGGCTCTGAATGGCACTTCGGGTAGCGTTTCGAAAATATTCGGAATATAATATGAATTATTAATCGACCACAGACATCGTTTCCATCGCATTTTTTGTGGGACATTTGTGAATGGGAAATACAGAGCATAAAGCAAACAAAGGCCAGTTGGCGAATGGATTCCACGTTGACAACTCAAACGGAGTACTAATAAACTGAAACATTTCCCGCTTTTCTGATATAGATACTACAATGAAACCAAAGTATGAACTTTTCACTTTTCAAAGGATTTTATCATTAAACACACCTAAATGTGTGTCTACCAACCATCCCACTTTTCATGGACTTTATTAAACACACCTAAATGTGTGTCTACCAACCATCCCACTTTTCATGGACTTTATTAAACACGCTTATATGTGTGTATGTTAACTTTTACCTTTCAAGTGTGCATTTAAAAACATCCCTAATGTGTGTATATGAACTTGTAGAGACCCTTTTTATTTTTATTCCTTTTGAAACGTCGGGGTTACCATTTGTAGAGGCCAGTTAGTTGATATTACCTCTCAATTTATATTTAAAGCAAAATATTTCAATTTTGACGGAATTATTTTTTTGTCAGGTCAACATTTAAAAAGCAGCCATTATATATTACCTCTACAACTTTATTGATAATGGAGAAGAACTCAGAAACCCCACAACAAATGGAAACGCCGATAACCCTAAAGAGGGTATATACTGTATGAGTAAATAAATACGATATCTACGAAGTAATGTGTTGCGAGTTTGTTCTGTTGATACGTTAGCCTTGTCTGAATGTACTTCTTATATATATATATATATATATATATATATATATATATATATATATATATATATATATATATATATATATATATATATATATACAGATAAAATTTGATAGTCACCATATTTAGTGCTGTGCGTAGATATCTACTTCGTTTGGCCGCCGAAGGTGAAGAGAAAGAAAATTTGATTTCTGTTTCAATTGGCAGCAAAACGCCTGTTACCGTGCATCATGTTTTTTTTTTTATATTTATTTAACTATTTTTTTTTTTTAGAATCTCACCGTTTCTTTCTTTGTTTATAATTATCATTCTTATCTATAAAGTAATTTTATTACTTAAATTATTTTTCTCTTATTAATTATTTAATATTTTGGTTTCATATTTCTACATAGTCTAGTACTAAGGATTAGAGGTCATTTAGTGATTTATTTGTTACTATCACGACAAATGTTTATTCATAAAAAATGCAATAAACATTGAAACTTTAATCTTAAATAAGAAACATAACACAATAAAACAGATATTTTCGATGACAGCCGATATAATTTCTTAAAGAAACGTTCATAATCATAAATAAGAAAAATAATAACACAATGGAAATCGATATTTTCTTTATCTAAAAAAAAAAAACTTTTATTACATTTATTAAATCATTTTTTATTTCCCTTAAACGATTCATTTGCTTAAAACAGATAATTTCTTCAAGATAATATCAGTTTAATAATAATGTATTTTCTTATTTAGGATTAAAGTAAGTTATTATTCGTAAATGTAATGACGAGGTGATTTTTATTCATAAAAATGTAGTATATATTTTGAGGTAATTTTTTATTATTACTTTTAAATTAATTTTAATAATCATTTTAATCAATACCTGATGATAATATTTTTATAATTAAATTTATACAATATATATTATATAAATTTAATTATAAAAATATTATCATCAGATATTGATTAAAATGATTATTAAAATTGGAGTCAGCCATAAAGCTGAAATATTAAAGTCAAACATAAAAATAAATTATAATTTTCCTATTAATATATTTTGGTGTGCTTTGTTGCAGGAAACAAGTTTGAGTAAATATTAGTCGCCATTATGTTGCTTTTCAGTTGTGATGTGTAGAGACATTTTATATTAAATATTTATGGGTCCCGGGAACATTTATCCCGCAAACAATACTGGTGAGTCCGGGTTAAAAAGAAAAGTAACACAAAACAATGGAAATAACATAAATGGCAAAAGAAATGACATGTGTACACAATTGTAATGAAAGAAAAACCATTAAAACTAGCTATACTAAGAATGTGCTTGTTTGTGAATGTGTAAGTGCGTGCGTGTGTACGCGTGTGCGTGAAACAAACATGTGCGATAGACGCGTGTGTGAGAAACTTCAAAAGTCAACAATGGACCAATGAAGCGAATGCGCCACATCGGCAGCATTCTTTTTCGACACCAACTACATCTAGAAGCAAGAGGAAGAGAGAGAATATGATTCCATTTTCATAGGCTTAAAGACCCCCATCCCTCACAGGTGTTTTGGCAAAGCCAAGTAGGGTAACCCTCAGGACCTCCTACAGATTGAGAAAATGTTATTTTGCAAATATGTCTATGAAGTTCTGTTCTATCCTTCGAAGGCTGAAAAGAAAAGAGCCTGATGGTGTAATTGAAATGTGTGTGTGTGTGTGTGTCGACGAATGTGTTCTCGTTTGAAGTATTGTGTCATCAGGGTGCTGTAGAATTTCTGGTGAGTCAGAATGTAGCACGTTCTGGAAAATATATCGGGAGTGTGATTTTCACGTTGAAAAACAAGATAGAGAGAGGGGGGAGTGAGAAAGATAGATAGATAGAGAGAGAGGGAGAGAGAGGCCAACGCTTGGTATGACTGTTAAAATTTTGTTGTTGTTTTCCAATAATGCACGTTCAGTTGATTTTTTATTGGAAGATCCGTTTGTTTTGCCGTGCGTGGATTTATCTTGGCGATAAAAAATTTAAAATTTAGAAAAGGCTTTGATTTTGAAAATTGTTGAGCTGGTAAAATTAGGTACCCCTGTGAGATCGCTAAAAACAGAAGATAGCATGATGAAAAAGTCGCCAAACTTGACGAAAACAAAATGTTATCGTCTAAATGTTTATGTTATTAAGAGGAAAGAACACATTATTTTTTAATTATTTAAAAAAAAAATTTCCTCTTTTTAGAACATTCTAAATTTTGATTTAAAAACCCTTGTTTCTCTTCGTGTCCAACGGAACTACTAAGTAACATAAAATTTTAGCGCGTTTTTGATGGAACTTATTATAAATATGTTTTCCTTTTTTAAATTCATGGCAAAAAAATTTTTTATATGTATTACCTGCCACCATAACTAATTGTAAGAAAACTCTATAATTTCAATTTTGGGAAAATTAGTGATTATATTACTTAAAAGCACAAGGCTTTGAGGAAGCCAAATCATGTTTTTTTTAGTTGGACCACCTCTACCTGAAAATCATCTCTGAATTGTAACATAAAAAACTCAATAAAACAAAAATATTATTTAATTTCAAAAGCTTTTAATTGCTTTTATTTATTTTAATGAACATGGACAATATTGTCTGAAAGCAAAAAGATATTTCGATGAAAAATGAATTTTTAAAACAATTATTTGTTATTTCTGAAATATTTTATTTTTACATTAAATGCTGTTAATTCTTCTAAAATTAGGAAAAAGTTTGAAAAATTTAACGAATGTTGTTATTAAGTAGATATATATTTACAGATTATAATTTCCAAAGCTTCTTACAAACTAACGAACACCAGTATATAAAAAAAAATATAATTTGTGTCAATAATATGATTGCAAATCAAATCTACAGAAGACTGGAAGTATCATGCGTGCAATAAAAAAACGTTACCTGGTTTGAGTTTCTGTCTTGTATTTAACTTAAATACTGAATTTTTAATACAATTATTTTTTTAGTTCTTTAATTATAATAGATTTTTACATTTAAGTTATTAAAATAATATAAAATTAGTAAAAAGCCGCATTCAGTTTCGTAAATGTCCTTTCGAGATAGATCTTTTTAGCGCGTTGTAAATTGTATCATTTTGACCAATCAGAAGACCCACATTATTTAAGAAATGTAATTTTGTGTTTATAATCGGACTGTAATTATAAAGTACGCAAGACCAGCAAGAATAAAATTAAGTTGCATTATTTGAGTTAAGCATTGTTCTCCGCTGTTAAGGCCTTTATTTTTGCGAAACACATGTGGAGAAGTTACTTTGATTTTTCAATTTCAACTGAGAAGGGTACCTCCAAGTATCAATATAATCTTATGAAATTTAAATTTGATTTTATGTACACTTCTGATAAAATTTCATAAGAAAGGTATCTATAAATTAATTAGATACCTTTCTTATGAAATTTAATCTCACTCTTATTTTAACAGTCTTATTTTAATTTCTTTATAATATATTTTCCATAAAACATCGTAAACGTAAAGGTGAAAGCTAAGTACAAAAAAAAAAAGAGCGCTGAAAGTTTTCCTGAAAAATAACGAAGTAAATAATATGTTCACTTAAATCTAAATAATTTCACTTGATACTGAATGTCGAAGCATGTTTAATAAGAACTTTTGAAGATATTTAGTGTTTTTGTCCATTTTCTCCAAAATGCGGTATTATTAAATCATTTTTGCAGATGTCTTAGTCGTTCTTGCTAATCTCTGAACCGTCTGTGTGTGGATGTATGCTGTATACCACGTCTTTTTCTGTTAACCTTGAGAGGGACTGTAGTTTTGCTGTGTAGTATGAGAAGGAGTTGACTTATTCTGTTTGAATGGTATTATCTTTGGTCCGCGTACGTTTCTTTGAATTGTGGGCGGTATTCTTGAAGAAAATGAGCCGTGTTTTGTATGTTTCAAACTTATAAATTGTATGCTTCTGTTTGGAGAAAAATTTCCACCGGTAAATTTTGTTCATTCTGCCGGTGTAAGTAGAAGTCAGGCATAACTGTGCCTGAGAGAAGGAAAGGGTTAAATGGCTTTATGAAATGAAGAGAGAGTCGCTCATCTGCTGACCGAGACAAAAGGGTTAAAATGAAATAGTCGTAGTTGTAGATGTAATGCTATTAGTAATTTTTGTTCGCACGTGTTGAATATTACAAAAATTTTGCTGACTTGGAGAACATCTTGTCCAGGTAGTAATTATGTCATGTAAATATACTTGGGCACTTTGAAATTTGTAATTTTGCTCTTTACGTCGGGTTTAATCATAGATTTGTTGTAAGAATATATTTCGTGTGTGTGTGTGTGTGCCCACATGGTACGATAGATACAAAGATTGATGCACTGGGCTCTGTTAGTCGAATTTTTTCTTTACTGGTACTCCGTTTTGAAAAGTGCCTAAATGAGTCATAGTCGTGTTTGCTTATAGTTTTATGTGTATTTTGTATCCAGGAGAAATTCAAAGCACATTGTGGTTACCATTTGTTGAGGGATACTAATATGTTTTAGTCGCCATTATGTCCCAGGTTCGTTGTGATGTATATAGACATTTTATATTAAACATTTATGCCCGATCCTTCAGAAAGAGAGGAAAAGTTATAATACGGAAGGTCACAAGTGACAATTTAGCTTTATGTGAACAACTTCTTTTCCTCATTATTTTTAAGTAAGCATAGCATGATAAAAACGACCTTAAACTTGACGAAAGTAGAATTTTATTGTCAAAATGTTTATGTTACTACGAACGCAAACCACGTGACGGACTATTGTTTCATTATGCTTCCGGTCTTCCGTATATTTGAATTAAGATATTTTTGGACACAAAAATCATGTTATATTAGATTTTTATCTATTTGCAGAATCCTGATTGTAACCAGCTTTATTTTATAATCTGTAATGATATTTATCTACTTAATAACGCCATTGACTAAACTGTAGATCATTTTCATTAATTTTAGAATATTTTACAACTTTAATGTAAAAAGAATAAAATAACAAATAACAAATAATTGTTGTAAAAATTTATTTTTCATCGAAAACGTTTTTTGCTTTCAGACAATATTATCCATATTCATAAAAACAAGTAGAATCAACTAAAAGCTTTTGAAATTAAATAATATCTTTGTTTTATTGAGTTTTGTATGTTACAATTCAGAGCTGATTTTAAGGTAGAAGGGTGTCAAGTAAAAAAAAATGATTTGCTTTCCTCAAAGCCGTTTGCTTTTAACTAATTAATCACTAAAAATGTACACATTTGAATTTTAAGAGTTTTCAAAGATTAGCTAGCAGGGGCGTAATAAATATAAAAAAAAATTACCATGACTTAAAAAAAAATAAACATATTTATAATAATTTCCATCATTTATGAATCGTTTCTGAAAGTTTCATTAAAATCCGACAATTATTTTTATTTTTGCGATATTTTCAAATTTAATGACTGCCATTAAAAAAATGTGCAAAAAATCCTCTAATGAAGAGAAATCACGTTTTTCAATCAGAAAAGGTTTGAAAAATAATTAAAAATTACTTTGTTCTTTCCTCTTGACATAAATACTTAGACCATAACATTTTGTTTTCATCAAGTTTAAGGCCATTATTATCCTGCTATGCTCATTTTCCAGCGATCTCATGTTGGTACCTAAATCAATGGTAGAACACAAGTGTGCGGAAATAAAGACGCCCATAAATCGATAAATAACCAACAGATATGGATTTTATTTCCATTTTAAATATTAATGAGCGCCATCTGACAGAATCGTAGATTTAATTGTTAATTAAAATCTTAATTTAACACTTTAATTGGACGCGAATAGTCAGCGTAAAAAGCTGTAAAACAAACCGATCTCGCTGGTTTGTTTACATTAGTTTAGGCACAATTTTTTAAAAGATTAAAAACACAGTTCTGTAGGATTTCTTCTTATAAAATCGATTTTATCGAACCTTATGGACATCGTTGACCAGGAAGGAGTAGTAACTTTTTTGATTTTTTCGAACATGTGTATATTAGATTTTTATTTAAAAGTTATTTAAAAGTAGAAGCGATTCGTTTCACAATTGTCATGCCACAGTTCCATTCGCAATATATAAATAATAATAATAATAATAATAATAATAGAAGACGAAAACTACGCCGAGAACAGTCCTCACAGAGACCCTCTATATTCATTAAAAGAAAATCCCACAAAAAATAAATAAATAAAATAAAATAAAAAATAAAAAAATAAATAAATGGTTTAGGGAAGAGTACATTAAAGTAATGATAGCCTTTTACAGGGCTACGATAAATTCGATGACACCAACGACCAAAGTTGCCTATATATCTGTCGAGAAAAAACACACGTCAAACAGACTAAATATCGATGCCAACAAACTAGCCAATGTCAGGCGGTGACATCATCAGGAAAAAAAGAATATCTGAAATAGAACTCGAAAGTATCCGAAAAAAAAACATCATAAATAGACTGATCGTTAACATCGATGGGGCTAAATGCCAACAACCCAGAGGAGACGCATACTGAGAAACAAATAGAAACCAGTTGTAATAATCCCTCTGAGGTACACAAGCAAATAAAGGAAGATAATGACGAATATGAGAGAGAAATAGAGATGACAAAAAAACATCCGATATAAATGGGAGAATGTAAAGGAAATGTCTTTCGAAGAAAGGCCCACAATTCCAAAACTACGAAAAAACCGTCAAGTGAATAAAACCATCAACATTGCTAACCAAGCAATCAGAAAAATATGAGACGAAATGGAAAGACCGATGAACCTGATAGAAATTAATCCATCTTATATACGCAGCGTCGGCAACGATCGCAGAAAGAATAGGTGACAAAGTAAAAACCCAACGTAAACGAAAATGAAATATGCCAATCTGAAAAAAATAGAAGCCAAAATAAACTACGACGACAATTGTCACTTCTAAGTGAAGTAGACAAGAAGGGCTCTAAAGTGAAAGAATGAAAAAGGAGACAAGTGAAACGAAGCCTTGACATAAAGAATAATAATGACGTACGAAAAGTTAAAGAGAAACTGAAACAACGAATTCAAGCGAAGGGACAGAGGATCAGGCGTTATGAAAAAAAAAAGGAACAGCTTATTCTGGTTCTGGTGTAAGATGGAAAACTGCAAAATGTACAATGAAAGATCTACATGGATCAAGCAACAACAGGAACAACACACACATATAGAGAGCTAAAAATGGACGGATATCAATATTACTGAAACAACCGCTGATATCTGCCAAACCAAAAACTGAAAAGCACCAGGAATAGACTGAATAGCCAATTTTTGGATAAGACCTCGCACAGGCTTACAATGATATGAGCAAAAACCAGAAAAATACCCCAAATGGTTCACGTGGGGAGTAACATACCAACTCCCCAAAACAGAAGAGACGCAGAACCCGAAGAACTATATGCACACCACCTGCCTAGCAACAATGTACAAGATCCTCACTTCTATCATAACCGAGAAGACATACAATTCCCTTGAGAAAAAAAAAAAAAACAATTTGCACCCAGCAGAACAGAAGGAATTTAAAAGACAGTGTTACGGGTACAAGGACCAACTAATTATCGATAAAACAATATTGGAAGAGGTGAAAACAAAGAAAAGAAACTTAGCAAGGGCATGGATGGACTACAGAAAGGCCTTCGACAGTGTTCCACACTCATGGATAAAGAAGAGCCTAAAAATAGAGAGAGTATGTCCCACGACGATCAAATTCATAACAGAAAGCATGAAAAAGTGGAAGACCACACTAAATCTAAACCAATACAAACATGTCATTAACATCGAATACCAATCAATATCAAAAGCGGGATTTTCCAAGGAGATTCATTATCACCACTACTCTTCTACCTTGCATTAGCCCCACTCAGCTGCCTACTGAACAACAGTAGCCACAGATACAAGACATAGAATGGCAAACTGAATCACCTATTTTATATTGATGCTCTTAAAACGTTAGCCAAGGATGACAACCAGCAGAAAAACCTACTCCCCTTTGTCAAAACCTTCAGCGAAGATATTATGATGGAATTCAGAATCGACAAATGTGCGAAAGCCACCTTGAAATGTGGTAAACTAACGAAAACTACGGATTTAAACATTGGTATCAACAACAAGATTAAGGAACTAGTCTAAGATGGTACATACAAATACTTAAGAATTAATAAAGGAGATAAAATACAGCATTCAAAAGAATATTATAGAAGAGTGCGTTTGATACTAGGAAGAGGACTAAATGGGACCAATAAAAAGAAGGCTACCAACACCTTAACTATACCTGTAGTAACATACAGTTTCAACATTATTAAATAGAAGGTGAATGACATTAAAAGATTAGAAGCAGAGACCAGAAAAATGCTTACCCAAATGAGGCTACACCACCCGAAATCAGATGTTGATAGGCTGTATGTACCAAGAGCTTTAGGAGGTCGAATTCAAATCGAATTAACTCTAAAAACTACAACAATCGGAATAGAAGCTTACATCACAAAAAAATGACCCTCTCCTACAAATAGTAAAACAGCAAATCCACTCCAATATCAAAGAAGCTGCACTCTTCAAGAAACAGCTTAATATACCTGAAATCCTACCAACAAAAAACAAATATTATCTACGCCAAACGAGTAAAGCAGAAAGCAAAACAACTTGGCCAAATTAAATTACAACAAAACTGCGAGGACAATGCGTTGCATGGCAAATACATAAAAAGAACGAAAGAAGCAGATTTGGACCAACAGAAAACGTATCAGTGGCCGAGAGGCACCGGGCTGAAAGCTGAGGCAGGAGGCCTAATTATTGCAGCTCAGAACCAAAGCTTTGCAACCAGATCCTATCACTGTGATATAATGAAGGATGGAACTAATCCGAAATGCAGGATCTGCGGAAAATATGATGAAACTGTTGACCATATTATCTCGGGATATCCGGAACTAGCAAAAAATGAATATAAACAGAGACATAACAAGGTAGCGACATGTGCATGTAAGAAGCACAAAATCGAAACCACTGAGAGATAGTATGAGCACTAACAAAACACAGTTATCCAAAATAACGATGTAACTATCCTCGGGGACATACCAATTCAAACTAGCAGGGAAATAAAAGCCAACAGATCTGATAATATCATAAAAGACAAGGAATTCAGGAAGTGTATGCTTATTGACATAGCAGTACCATCTGAGAGAAACACCTCCATAAAAATTATCGAGAAATTGTCCAAATACAAGGAACTGGAGATCTAGATTAACAGAATGTGGAGAATGAAGACTAAGACTGAACTAGGAGTAATCAGAGCTCTAGGACTCATGATAAAAAGAATGGGTAATTTTACTAACAGTGTCCCAGGTAACATCAAGCTGTCCATAAAATCGCCCTACTAGGAAGATCCCATACACTAAGAAAAGTGGTATCAATGACAATTTTCCTATAGGACCCATATTTGAACCCGGCTTTACAAGATATATAACACACAAACAACAACAACAACAACAACAACAATAATAATAATAATAATAATTAGCACCACTGAATATAAAACTCGGCATGATGGAATTGGTCAATATCTGAACTTGAAAATATGCAACTTTTACTAGAAGGAAACTGCAAATAACTGGTATGAACATCAGTCAGACCAGTTACTAACAATTTTACTGGAACAGACAGAACAATCAAAGCTTAATCGCCCAGACGTCGTAATCAAATACAAACAATAACAGAACGTGCTTTCTTGTTGATATGGCAGTCTCTGTAGATTGTAATGTATCTTTAAGGATCTTCAAAATATAAGGATCTTGAAATGGAAATCTCAAAAATGGGGCACATGAGGACATCAATAATTACAGTTCTGGTTGGAGCCCTCGAATTGATTGGAAAAGGGTCCGATAGACTCATTGACATAATTCCTTCTTTTCCAAATAAAGAAATACAGAAAATTGTAATCACAAGTACACATTACGAAGAGCATTACCTATATAAAATGTGTGTGATTTTACGTTTTTGTTTTGTTTTACA
The DNA here is from genome assembly GCA_963932145.1 of Acanthosepion lycidas. Classification (NCBI taxonomy): domain Eukaryota; kingdom Metazoa; phylum Mollusca; class Cephalopoda; order Sepiida; family Sepiidae; genus Acanthosepion; species Acanthosepion lycidas. Next base: position 40,534,673 of record OZ010584.1, read on the forward strand.
AAAATGATCAGTGGAAAATGTCATTAAGATATTTCTGAAATTAGGTCTATGGTTGGAACACGGAAAGAAATGTGTATACAACAGAAACCCAAGGAAATAATAATAATAATAATAATAATAATAATAATAATAATACAGTTCTGTAAGTCTTTGTACAAACGTTGCTTAAATAAGAAAATCAAGTCTAGACCCATTCACCCGAACCAGGCTTGCCATAGTTACCCACCTTTCCCTGGAATCTGTCAATACCTACCGCTTACTATAAGTTCTAACCTTCATCCTGATAAGAATAGAGATCACATCGCATGATTTCCTCCGCGTTGTCCAAATCACAATTCTATGATTCAATGAACACAAGCTTTTCGGGAGCGATACGAGCTGTCAACTCTTCGACATAGTCCCAGAGGTGGGGGGGGGGGGCACCCGAGGACAATGGTAGAAGCTGTGTGAAGCCGTTTCCTCGAATCCAAGGTCACAAACGTTGCTTGTCTTGTAATGAAAAACGGCTCTACTGGTAATGAACACATCACAAGCTGAAGGAATAATTATTACTGTATCAGTAATAAATCTTAAATGAGCAACATTTGTACAAAGACTGATAATACATTTTGTGTAGATTTATATATTTTTATAGTTGAAAAAATCGTTTAAATACAATTCGAAGAAGACAGACATTCTGTTGAAATATTGTTTAAAATTGTCAAACACTTTTGTTTTTCTATTTTTTTAAAAATCGCGCTCGTCTCTTAACTGTTGAAAAATATTGGAAGAATTACGTCAATCATTTTGTTTAATAATAATAATAATAATAATAATAATAATTTGCCTTAACTCATTTAGAGTCCTCCGAGATAATTGCTTTTATGCTTTCTTAAAAGTATAAAAGTATAAAACAAACCAGTTGCCAAAAGCTAGAATATGAATTCTGACCATTCAGTTCGATTGTCTAGGCTGCTAACAAATAACCAATCATACCTCTCTCTTATTAGGATTCAATCCTTAAAAATCAATAAATATTCTTTTAAAACATTTAATAAAAAACAAAATTTTCACAGAAATTTCATACGATATCTTATTTTACAGTTGTTGCTTCAATGTTACAAAAGTTTTAATAAAATATTTATTAAAAAAAGAGTTAAACTTAAAAATTAAATTACAATAGAAAATGACTAAAACAACAAGAGTAGTAAATAAATTCTCTTCTTTAAATTCTACATTTGTGCTTTTAACTTTGCTTTATCAGTGATAAAAACCAATTTGTATGGATTCTTGAGTTCACCTGGAAAAGCTTGGGACCAAAGTTTTCACACTTATGATTTCAGCACTAATCCATTGATTTTGATTTTTCATGTATGTGTTTTTTGTTGTTGTTTCTACATGAAAGTGGGAAAAAGAATAAGTTAATAGTGAAAGAAATGATAAAGATACTTTATATCTTTATCCTTTTGGGTGAAGTGGAAATATACAATGCCATTTCTATGGTGTTTTATTTCTCCTTTCTTTATATTGTGGATATTAATTATCCAAAGAGTAATAAAAAAGATTCTTGGATATTAGAATTGTCAAATTTCCATTTCATAGTCTTAGAAAACGATTCTCTCAGATTTCACTGACAAACTGAAAGAAAATTCTTCTATAGAGCCTTTGCATTAAAAACTTTGTGTTTTTGCTCCATTGTTGTTGTCAGTTGTTTAATATAGTGTATTTGTTAATTTGGTGTTTTAGGTTTGTGTAGGTTATTTTGTATTCGCCAGATTCTAAATTTAGTACTTGTTTACCAGCTGTACCTGTTTTCTCATTTGTCTTTGATTCCGGTGTAGCTAAGGATCGAAATGAATATAATTCTTTTGGTGGTGGAGATGTCATTTATTTTTTTTCCAAGGTTTGATTATTTTGAGTATTTTTGCTTTTGATATGACGGAGAGATAATCAGAAAATATGATTAATTTTTTTATCATAAATGATCGAAATATATTCATTAGCAGATCATTTACGTAAAAAGCTTTGGGGGGACACCGGCGTTAACAACTACATTCATGGACCTACCCATTAGGAAGAATTGGATAACTGAGAAGATTTTTCCAGTGATTCCATAGCTTAAGAGCTTGTGCAGCAACCTTCAATGTCGTACCTTGTCAAATTCCTTTGGGATATCTAATGCGATCGTCCGCGTGATGTATTAGTATGACGTCTATCCCGTCGGTCCGTTCAGTGTTCGATCTATACGGCTGACCGTTGAATGAATCACTTCGATCCAAGCCTTGCCTTACTCCTGTTGTGTTTGATTTAGATCACAAGGCTAGCGAGGATCAAATTGTTCAACTGGTTTGGCCCGAACAGAGTAAAGTCACAAGTAAAAAAAAATAAATTGTATAAAAGAAAATGTTTTATATAACGTTTCTTGTACAGACCTGGTAGTATAATTGTCAATTCTTCAGGCAGGAATATAGATTCTTTATGTGGAAATATATTCGTCATGCAAAGTTATCGACCCTTCCCTCTTCGAATATTTCGTGACACTTTGTTCGTCGTGACTAAGTCTAGACAAGGCTTGTGGAACACAATTCAAAGTTGGAGTTCTTCTTCAGGCAGGAAGTCACGTGAGATCAGGTGAAGCGGTCGTCTCTTGTCTGAATGTCTGGAACAACTGTCTTTGGTCGCTTCCACTTTCCGTTTATATGGACCTCCGTTCTAAACCAGCGTGGAGTGTGACGGGCCTGGGTTTCGGTAAATCCCCTAACCCCTACAAAGAGTCCTTTGTCATCTGACTCCGGAAAATTAATTGGATGCTCAATTTCAGGCATATCTCTCCTCCTATGAGTAGTGGTAGCAGAATATCGATCCGTTTGAACTCATTCCTTCTCAAATTGGTACCTCATACCAATACTACCAAAGGGGTAGAGGCAATTCCTTCGTCCTAAACTCTTCACTTAGATTTTTAGACTGCGCAGGCGAACAGGTGGCGCTTACTTATAATCATTAATATTAATTATCGCTCAAAATTTTCGTCAACGGGATTCCTCGATCCAAAAATCATTCTCCCATGACAGCTTTCTTAGCAGTTTCAACCCATAACACTTGGGGCTCGGCTCTTATCTAAAGAAATTTCATTTCTTTCGCGATTTACCTTGACAATTCTATAACTTAGGCTTTGTTCCGAGAAAACTTTTAAAATATTTAAATAAAAATCCAGAGGGACGATTAGGCGTCAGATTACTACTTCATCGATATAGTCAAATTTGTGTCTGTCTGTCTCTCTCTTTCTCGTTTAGAAGTCAAATTAATACTTCTTTGTTAATATGCTCGAATAGTCTAATTTAAGAAAACGAGTAGTTGGAGGCATTTTTTATTATATTTCCTTTAGTGCAGCTTCATATTTTTCAGTCGTCAAATTATTCCAAAATGGAAGCAAACAAGGCTTCTGGAACACAACTCAAAGTCGGAGTTCTTCTTCAGGCAGGAAGTCACGTGAGATCAGGTGAAGCGGTCGTCTCTTGTCTGACGTCTGGAACAACTGTCTTTGGTCGCTTCGTGGAACGTGGAAAAACAAAGTGATACCCAATGGATAGCTTTTATTTTTGACGCAACGAGAAAGAGGGATTCTGAATAAAAATGTTTTGGCGAATATTGCAGTTGTGTCATCCTGAGGACGATAAAGAATGAAAATGAAAATGGTACTGTAGATAAATGCCATGCGAAAGCACATGTATGGCACATCAGAGTCCTCTAATTGGGCGGGACAGGAAAAATTTCCCAGGAAAATTACATTCATTCATTTTTGCTATGATACCCAATAAAAACAAATAAAAATCATAATTTCAAAGAACTCCCGAAATTTAAGACACTGAACTTTAAAATAGGATGTGTGATCATGGCACTCTACATCTTCCTATCCTTTGTAGCTCTTATTAATGTTTGTCTTTTTGTTATCTCTCCCAATATCTGTTCTGCCAATCATTGTCACAAGCTCGTTAGGTAGGTGATCAAGACTCTCCACAACTTCCTATCCTTTATATCACTTAGTAATATTTGTCTTTTCGTTATCTCTCCCAATCCTTGTTCTGCCAACCATTGATACAAGCACGTTAGATAGGCTACTCGCTGCTTTCCTTTGCCCCTCTTGTCTTAAATATATCATGTGAGTATCAGATTCTCCAGATCATTCACTGTGTTTCCTAGAAATGTCCACCGTTTCTTTCTGATTCGAAGTATCCTTTTTGTTCCTATTTTCCTTAAAGCTTCTTCGTTGCTCACATGTCCATCACCCTTCTGTAGAAACTTATTTTTGTTGCCTCGAGTCTCTTCTTTATCTGTCAGAAAATTGTCCAATATTCACCGCCATAGCGGCAAACATAGTATACTCATCTTTGTTTAAAACAAAATGTTCTTGTTTTGTAATACTTTGCTTAGATTTGAAAAGCATCTTTCGCGATTCTAATGTACCTTCGAATTTCACTGTCACATTTTCTGTTGTCTGTTAAAACACTTTCTAGATATTTAAATTTTTCTATAGGAGATATGTAGTTTCTTTTCTGTGTTTGCTGTCAACACTGTATCATCAGCGTGTGTCGTTAAGATTGTGTTCACCAATAATGAATCCTGGTAGGACTTCTAATACTCTCAGGATTGCATCAATGTAAAAGTTGAATAAGTCCGATGAGAAGATATATCCTTGTCTTATGTCCCTTTCTATTTCTGCATATTTACTGAATTTATTTTCTATCCGTATATGGAGGCGGTTTGCTCTTAGTTCTGAATTATTCTAATATATTTCACAAATAGGTTCAGCTTAGTGAAGAGATCAAACAAGTCTTTGTGTTGTACCTTATCAAATGTTTTTGCATAATCTATAAAAACATTGGCATATATCCTCCTGTGTTTGCATTGCTCTTTCTGATATTCCGAATATGAATATCGCAATCCTTGTTCCAATGTATTTAACAAAACTGCGCTTTTCTTGTCCTATTTCCGGTTTAATACTGCTACGTGCTCTATCCATTCGGCTGATTATGCCGATTAAGCTATGAAAATGGATCTAGTAAGGTCTTCCGGTATATCACCACTGTTGTATATTTAATTTGCTATTTCTGTAATTTTGTCAATGCCAAAAGTCATCAAAGGCTGCCAGCATCTCTATAATGGTCTCATCTGATCCTGCTGCTTTGTACCTGCTCATCCTATCCAGTGTTGATGTCTTCACACTTTAATATTTCTGGTCTTTCCATATTTTTGCATATTCCAGGTTTCCCTCTTTCGTTGTGGAAAACTTCACCGACGTATTCTTTCCATCTTTGATATAATTTTTCTTTCTCAATTACCAACATTCACTCTTTTGATTTTCTGTATCCTGCCGATGAACCCATCCTGTGATTTCATTTGTTCTTTTATGCATATCTGCCTTATCTTATGATTTACCATTCCACTATTAATCCCCAAAATATTATCCGTGTCTTTATATGTTGGTCTGATGAACATCCTCAGCTGTGGTGATGTAATATGAAACCAAATGGTTACATAGAACTCAATAGACATCTTAATGGCCATCTGTCTAGAACAGAGGTGGCAAACCACTGAACTTTTAGTGACCGACGTGGAGTCAGTGAACTGTCGTCATGAAATATGACTCGTCATGAACTATATAATACCAACCACCAGGAATTTCCTTGGTATGGGTACGAGTGATGCATATGTTAAGCTGAAGACAACAAAGTACGAACCTCAAATTAAAACTAAGTAATTAAGATGCAGCAAGTATATCATTACAAAAAATATCAGTAAGTATATGAGTGACCCATTTATGAAAATTTTAAAATTACTAAGATAACCCAGGAACTATAAAATTTCGCCATCTCTGATATCAATCCAACCTTTGCGACCTCATAACAATACCTTAAAATATAACTAAATACAGCATCGTCCGCCACGCGGAATACCAAGGGACGCGTCCCTCGGCGAAACTCCAGACAGAGGTTGAAAAATCTGCCACTGGTAAGGAAAGGTCACGCTAGTCAAATCACCTATCAACATCAACTAAAAAATTGACTACAAAAGTGAAACATTAAAAGATCATCAAAAAGAAAAATAGGTCAAATCAATGAAATTCAAAATTTTAAATCAATTTCTTTTCTCTTTTAATCCCTATTTCTACAAATATTACTTATAATAATATAAACATTAGTAATTTTCTAACATTTTTTCAGAAAGCATCTTCAAACGCAAGCCAAGTTATCTACAAATCAAGAAAACAGATTGCTTAAAATATTTCCTTTTTAAATTGTAAACATCATTGGGGCGCTTAATATATATATATATATATATATATATATATATATATATATATATATATATATATTTGAGGAATAAAAAATTTGGGATCATATTAAACATAAGATACAATAATATCCACGTTTAAAATGTAAGGTACCTTTCGACCGACACATTTTCAAACACAATCGTCGGTAATCTAAAACGGAGTACTAACAAGAAAATTTTTTATTAATACCGTAATAAAACAGGATGGTGAGCGGGGGGACAAAAAAAAATTGTTTTACCTCAAATCATGTATCCGTTTCCCCGAATAAGGCCAACTTAAACTTCATCTCCCGTTGTATGCAAAGGGCCGGCCTACGTATGTTGATGATAACAGACTCCAAGATGTCGAGGTGGAGTCTGTTCCTAGCCCTATGCAATACCGAAAAGAAATGGGGAGAATACTCAGTCCTACAAGCAACAGAATTTAATAGATGTTCACCGATAGCAGAGGCATGAGTCTGCGAACACCCGGATGTCACAAGCTCATGCCTGCGCACACAGCCCGGGACATGCCTCTGGATAGTTTTGCCCACATAGTCGAGCCCGCATCGACATTTAAATTGATAAATAACTAAATTATTATGGTAGGTAGGCAAAACATCCTTACGGCAAGGGGGGAAAGCCCTCCTAGTAGTAAATATGTTCCTGACTGTAACGGCATTGTAACACCGTTTAATGGATGAAGAGATCTTATCGGCGTATGTCTGACTCCCAGGACCAATCCAAGGGAGCCTGACATATATAGGACATTTGGAAGGCCCGTATTTCTTAATTTCATTGAATTCCTGATCTTACGTTCAATGAGAGTTATAATAACTAATTCGGTGTAACCGTTCTTAAGAAACAATTCCTTAATTGTTCTATTTCGGCATCAAAACTCAGAACAAATCTTCAATGCCCTATGGGTAAGACAACTTATAAGAAATACGGGCCTTCCAAATGTCCTATATATGTCAGGCTCCCTTGGATTGGTCCTGAGAGTCAGACATACGCCGATAAGATCTCTTCATCCATTAAACGGTGTTACAATGCCGTTACAGTCAGGAACATATTTATTTATATATTGTACATGTATATGTATATGTATATATGTATGTATATATATATTATATAATAGGTATGTACAATGACGTAATAATGTCGTTTTTATGTATATATATATATATATATATATATATATATATATATGTATATATATATATATATATGTATATATATATATATATATGTATATATATATATATATATATATATATGTATATATGTATATATATGTATATATGTATATGTATGTATATATGTATATATATATATATTTCAATAAAGGTGCAATTAATTTACAAATTCATGAATTATTCATACAAAAAACAAATACAAAGGTTAATGATTTAATTATACATATATATATATATATACATATATATATATATATATATATATATATATATATATACCTACTTATTTCTGCAGCACATTTTGGCGTATTAGATTACTCCATTACATTACATCATTCCCAGAATGGTCAAGAGAATATTTTATGGGTTGAAGATTTGAGTTATGGTACATAGAGTGTGATGGAATTTTACCAACCCACAAAAAGCCACATTTCCGATTATCGTATATCACTTTTATCAACACGATCAAGAAAAGTGCCATTTTCTAAAAAAAAAAAAAAATGAATATGCAAAGTGTATCAAATATTTAATAAACGCAACATATTGATTATCAGTCAAGTTACAGGGTGTCAACTTCTGTATTTTCTGCATTTTGTCGACATATGTCTTCCAACTGTTACATCTATTAACCCCAGCTGTTCCTTCAAGGTCTGTTGGTTTTTGCATTAGGTTCGGCAGCGCAACCGCCGTGTTTCACTGCTAGAAATTGGTACATAATAACAGGAAAATTACATTCATTCATCTTTGCTTCGATATCCAATAAAAACAAATAAAAATCACAAGTTCAAAGAACTCCCGAAATTTCAGATACAGAACTTTAAAATAGGATGTGTGATCATGGCACTCTACATCTTCCTATCCTTTGTAGCTCGTATTAATGTTTGACTTTTCGTTATCTCTCCCAATATCTGTTCTGCCAATCATTGTCACAAGCTCGTTAGGTAGGTGATCAAGACTCTCCACAACTTCCTATCCTTTATATCACTTAGTAATATTTGTCTTTTCGTTATCTCTCCCAATCCTTGTTCTGCCAACCATTGATACAAGCACGTTAGATAGGCTACTCGCTGCTTTCCTTTGCCCCTCTTGTCTTAAATATATCATGTGAGTATCAGATTCTCCAGATCATTCACTGTGTTTCCTAGAAATGTCCACCGTTTCTTTCTGATTCGAAATATCCTTTTTGTTTCTATTTTCTTTAAAGGTTCTTCGTTGCTCACATATATTAAAACAGAAAAGAACTTGCTTTAAAATTTTGAATGACATTGATTTCACCTATTTTCTATTTGATGATCTTTTAATGTTTGACTTTTATAGTCAATATTTTAGTTGATGTTAATTGGTGAGTTGACTAATGAGACCTTTCCTTACCAGTTGCAGATTTTTCAACCTCGGTCTTCTGTGTCACCGAGGGACGCGTCCCTTGGTATCCCGCGTGGCGGACGATGCTGTATTTAGTTATATTTTAAGACATTCTCATGAGGTCGCAAAGGTTGGATTGATATCAGAGATGACGAAACTTAATAGTTCCTGGGTTATCTTAGTAATTTTAAATTTTTATAAATTGGTCACTCATATACTTACTGCCTATTTGATTATTTCTCTTGTCTTTGTTCCATTTGATTTAGTAAAAATAGTAGAGGGTCAGTTTAATTTGTATTTATCACCAATACAGATTGGCTAACCCACTACAAACATTAGCTTTACTAATTTTCCTCAAATAAAGTTTCAGAAAAATTATATTTTTATTTTTGAAAGATTTCTTCATTTTAAAGAAAAGTTTGTGTTTATGGATGTATAAATTTGGACAAAATTTAGTGATATTACTGAAAAATAGCTAATCAATTTAAATTCGGTTTCAATACACCAAAGTATTTTGATTTCTGGGAATCATAAATTTAGTCTATTAGCATGGAATTGAAGCAAAAAGAAATTAAAATTAGTTTTTATTTAAATAAATAATTTACTTAATAAATAATTGTTCTGTGAGTTTATCGCACATTTATTATTTACCCCATGCTTGAATCTCAGTTTTTCTGTCAATCGTCCGGTTTTACTAAAGAGGAATGGAGGTTTATCCCATGTTTCCTGTTTAAGATGTGTCTTCCGGTTTCATCTTCCAATGCCTTAATGAAAGTAGCTGTCTTAATTTCTTGGTGACATACGCGAGGCAGTTTTTTTTTTTTTTTCAGTGTCCATCTTCGGTTCCTTCATTTCACTCGGTAGCATAATCTAGTAAATCCCACCAGCATCGTCTTAATGATAGCATCAAGCCAAGATTAAGCAACGAAAAAAACAGTCATGGGGCACATGGTAAGGATCAAATTTATCAAATTTACATGAGCTCACCTTTTATAAAAAAAAAAAAAACTTTCAGTATTTGATGAGTGGGAAAGCATTGGGTTAAGTAAAGTGACAAGGAAGATTATATTGAAAATAAAATATTTTTTGTGCACAAAACCTGTCAAAAGAATGGAACAGCTCGCGAGAAATAAACTTATATTTTTAACAAAGGAATTTGTATTCGACATAGATTTTCTTATGAGCAGCACACACAATGACAAAATTTCATTTGCCGCACACAAAAACTAAAATTGTAGAGCATTTGCCACATCTTTTTTGTTTTGCTTGTCCTTATTTCAACTCCCAACGTAAAAAGGAGCAGATAGACACAGATTAACACATTTCCCATTAAAACATTTCCCACTGTTGGATTTTTTTTAGTCTTAAAAAACTTAGATTTCCAATTAATATTTCAAGCTTTCAAAAAATTAGATTGAGTAAATATTTTTAACATTTTTGTTCCAATCTAATAATTTGGACTAAAAAACAATCTAGTTACAGAAACCCATACATACATGCATACATACACACACACATTATAATTAATATTATTTTCAGATACATGAAAAATAAGTAATTTTCTACGTGTAACAGCTTTGCCCTCTTTCTTTCACTCTTTTCAACTTGCAACGAAAAAGGAGCAGATGAACACAAATACAGTAAAAAGAATTATTTTTCCATCAACAGACCACAATGTTGTACTTCGTGTTATTTTAGTCTGAAAGAGTCAAAAACTTTGCTTTTCACGCAATAGTCTCAATTTTCAAGAAACTAATCTCTAATTTAATAATTAGCAAATTTTATCTCATTCCTTTAACAACGGAACAGGAATTTTCAGAACATCAATCATAAACAAATCTAAAATATTGACTTCACAAAAACTCTCCATCATCATGAATACTGTTTATCTTCAAACATGTAAGTTAGATTTTTCTTTTTCTTTTTCTTACTATTTCTTCATTTTTAGTTGAACTTTTCCTTTTCAACCTCAAAATAAGGTTTTTATTCTAAATGGCTGTTTATAAATGTTTTATTTCTCAAACGTGTAAACGTTTTAGTAAACCAACAAAAACTTTAAGAAAAAAGCTTACTCTTTCTTTATATTCCTTTGTATTCCTTACATTTAGTTACAAAGATTTTTTTACATACTATACAATGAAAATATCTTCATTGTTCCATTGAAAGTTTATCGGTTATGAGCAAAATACTTGAATTTGTAAATTTAATACAGAATTTTTTCAATACTAAAATAGTTTCTTTTCGCCATTTTTTAAATTTTCTCCCAGGAAGGAAAGCAGTCAAATTTGTCTTGAAATTTGCTCCCGCTTGCACATTTTGTTACAAACCAAAACTACATATCACATCAAACTATGCATCATATTGAACTTGAAAGAAAAATATGATTCCACTTTGTTCTTTTGTTTTTGGTGGGGGGAGTCAAGCTCCCAAGATATTAAATACATCAAGATTGCTACTAATTTCTTCGGCCTGGCCGAATTCATTTAATTCATTTCCTCATACTAGAGATGATTTTTTAAAAATGTTCCAAATCAATTTTGTAATCTTTTTACACACACACACACACACACACACACACACACACACACAGATATATATATATATATATATATATATATATATATATATATTAGAATGAAGCATTCATAAAAAAAGTAAATTAGTAAAGTTAATGATATAAAATAGCGAAATCCCTTCGCTAAGAAAATTTTTAAAGATGCATTACCCTACTAATCACTCGATTAATGTTATGATCCTTGTTTTTTAAAATTATAAACTGTATAAGATCTTTCTTAAATATGCATGTACTTTCGACTGTACATTCAGTCATCTTCAGGCATGGAAATTATTTTATTTTCGGTAAAATTCAGGTAGCATCCGAGACGAAAAAATATAATGCGAATGTACAGTCGAAAGTAAAGAGCCCCAACTTCAAACCTTCTGGATCTTTGCACATCAACTCATACTGGGCTGATTTTGCCCTAACATGTTTTGCGGACGTGATGCTCTCATTGATATACACATCGTCTATGTACGCCGACATCGCTCTCCTAACTGACGCTTCCTGTAACTGCATGGTGTCAATAATGGACTTCATGACTAGAGGTGCCACGTTGAGGCCGAAACTCAACTGCATTAGGTAAAACTGCCCCTCTTTGATTATCACGGTTTGATATGGCCACCGTGACTCATGTACGTGTACTTGAAGTTACGCTTTTCGCAAGTCAAGTATGGTCACATTTGCCTCTTGTTGGCGACACTCTCGCAGTTTAGCCGTCCATCACTAGACGCACCTTTCCTTTGTTGTGCTGCATGACGGACATTAATGGCACTTAGACTTTGGGTGATCCGAGTTTCTTTTCGGGGTATGGTATTAACCAATCCTTGGTGATCCATGCATGGAATCCTTAACGTCATTTGAAACGGGGTACTCCGACAGACCAGATCCTTTGCTCGTAGTTGAATTCCACAGAAAGCACATGTTGGTCAATATAGATTGCTGCATATGTTTATATTTATTTGCTGAAGAAGCTTCTGGCTCCAGTGTGCGCGATATATATGACACCTAATGCACTTATTATGCTGGGTTGCCACTGTCTGCGCTGATATTAACAGTTCCGACACGACAGCACCAATCGTCTCCGCATTTACGTACTTTCCGATTCACAACCGGCATCACTCTGCACTAACGATTGACCGAGAGCAGACAGATTCAATGAGAGCTGGACACCATTACCCGTCTACCAATACTTTGACTACAGATATCACCACATTTATATCTGGGCGGGGAATGAGACTGGCGCTGATGTCTGTTCCCCGGATCTGTTTCCCAGACATTTCCGTGATATATGGCCCAATTTGTCACAACGATAGCACCAATAGCACACGGTTGTCTCCTCGCCGACTCCCGCTTTACCCAGCTGGTTTCAGTATGGCTCTAGCCCAGTCTAATATCGTGTTGATATCCAATGCATACATGAGGAAGCGCGAAGCATTTTCCTGTTGTACTCAGGCAACCCTACTAGAAATGCACATGTACATGCAAATCCACGGTCAGACACCGCTCCGTACAAAGTTGACAGGCTGCGGAGATCAGCCAAGTAGAAGTCTACAAATTCGTTTGAATTCAAGCGCCTAACTATGAATGGATCTGTAGCAAAGACAATGTATGGTTTACATATCTTTCTACATTGCTGAGTTGTTGGAACACAGCAAATTTGCCTCCCATCAATCGAAGTGGCAGAACGCTAGCAAGGTCCTTCGCGTCGCACCAATTACAGATTATCTTAGCCTTTTCAAACTATTCAACGATAGTGAGACCCCGGTCTGAACTATTAAATTCATGGATTCACTTCAGGACGAACTTGCCGTCAGCCATGAATGACGAAAGTTTGTTGTAATGTAAACGAAGAGTGTATTGAGATTGTGGGGAAACACCTAACTGATTGCTTTCCCAACAACTACGACAGTTATAGGGAGAAAGGGGAAAGAGATGGGAACTAAGAAAAAATAACACTGCCTCGGGAACCACAGCAATTTGAGGAACAAAATGCCCACGGAACCGCCTTTACAAGACACCGTGTCTCCTATAGTTGAACAACAAAGAACGAAAATGAAATTTCCCCAGACTTTTCTAACATTACTACATGCCTAAGTGATGTTCGTGGGGCAAGTAAAAGTAGGTCTTCCCGTTTTTTTAATGCCTTCTTGCATTGTTTTCTCTTTTTGTCATTTTTAAAATCATTGTCTTTTCTTAAATTGTATTTTTTTTCTATTTTTGATGGTAATCTTTTCAAATGAAATTGTTATCCTGCCTTGATAGGCGCACAAAAGGAAATTTTGTGCAAACTTTGTATTTGTGCCTTTTTCGTAATTGTGTAATAAATGTGTTTTCCTTTTAACTTTTTCTGCAATGCTTGAGTTTTATTTGTAATTTTGCGCTTATGTTTTGATGTTTCTACGAAGTTTTTGTGTTTGACAATTTCTTTATAAAATATGTTGACATTTTCCTTACCTAAATATTCCTTAGATAGCGTTCCATGTTTGCTTTAGACTGTTCACTTTAACTATGCCATTGTTTGAATTAATTCATATATTTTTGTTTTCCTCGCCAGTCCAATCTGTCCAAAAATCACTAGAAATATTTATGAGAGTGTAGAGAAGTGCAAGTATCTATATCATCATTAAACAGGGCAAATTCTTTGTGACATATTTTTTCATGTGAAGTTCCCTTTTCTAAGCCTTTTAAGGAATCTTTTACATTAATTTCTTAAAATTTATCATAGCATGGTTGGTAAATAAATCTTGAAATACTGGGACCGCTTTTACTTCTCAAACACCAAAAGCTTTTTTTACTAACTTGATAAATTATGGAGTCAATAATATACTTAATCAATTATAGTTCAATAGGATATCCCCAGCGCTGCAGTCTATTTGCTGTATGTGTGGACACACTTTTTTTGATCCATATATGGACAATAATGGACGATGATATGTTTGTAGTATGAATTCTCTACCGTGTATGAATTTATGAAACTTTCTCATAACAAATATGATGGCCAATGCTTCCTTTTTAATCTGGCTGTAGCTTCTTTTCGCTGCAATTAATGATCTTAAAGCATAAGCTATTGGTTTGCTTTTTCCGTCCTCATATTTGTGTAGTATCACTGCTCCAATACCCGAATCACTTGCATCTGATGCAACAAAAGTCTTTAATTTAGCAACCCCTAAAAATGCTTGTAACTTTGTTACATTTGTTGGAGTGGGCATGTTTTTTTATTAAGTTCGCCCTTGAAGGATCCGGTCGTCTACCGTTTTAATCGATAATTTGTCCTAGATATTTAAGTCTGGATATAATTCGCATTTTCCTTCATTGATCTTAAAACCATATTCTTTAATTCTCTCAAATACTTTTTTTACATCTTCCGTATGTTGCTATCGGGTCTTACTTTTAATAAGTGCATCATCTAAATATGCGTGTACACAATTAAAACCGGCAAGCATGGTATCCATAATCCGTTGGAATATGCTTGGTACTACCTTTATACCGAAAGGAAGACAGTTAAATTTGTATAACACTCTATGATTGTAAACTGTTAATAATTTTGAGCACTTCGTCTACTAGTACTTGTAGGTAAGCGTTTGAATGGTCCAATTTAGAAAAAAAATTACCACCATTAAATTTGGCAAAAGTTTCCTCTGGACTTGGTAATGGGTAGTTATATTGTTTTAAACTTTCATTTAACCTCGTTGAAAAATCAGCACATATGCAGATTTTATTATTTCTTTTTTTTAACATAAACTGTTGGTGATGCTCATTTGGAATAGTCCATTTTCGAGATCACTCCTAATTTTTACTAATCTGTCTAATTCCTTATTAATTGGTTTTAAGGCTGCAAAAGGTGCACTCCTTTTTGGCTTAAATGTAGGTGTTACATTCTCTTTTAATTCAAATTTAGCTTTAGTTTTTGTGCATGTTCATTGACCTTTTGAGAAAACTTCTGGAAAACTCTTTTTCAATTCATTCTTTAATTTTTCAGTTGCCGTATTATCACCGGATGTAACAATATTTTATTGCAAAAAAAGTTAATTGGAAGGTCCCAAAGATCAAATAATTCAATCTAGTCTGTTCCAAATAAATTAACAGTATTTTTTAATAAAAACACCGCCCCTCTCTGGGGTTTTCCAACAAAACAAATGTTACAGGTGAATTCACCCCAAAAGTTCAATCTCTTTCCTGAAACTCCATGCACAACTTTATTAGAAGTCAATAAACTGGGTTTACCCATTTTCTCTATGCCTGTTCATTTATGATAGTGATATCAGATCCTGTATCTAGTTGTAATTTTATTTTTACATTATTAATTTCGACAAAAACAAATTCCCTCTTAAGATGTTTCTAACTCAATTAAAGACATGTTTGAAGTCTTGTTAATTTTCTTTTTATGCTTCTTATCTTTACTCTATATATTTATCATGTTCACACTGTTATGGGACCTTACCCATAATAACATAATGGACTATTCCATACGTAATAAATACTGCGCCTCAAGAGGAAGCAGAGAGTTCCGTCTGAAGTCTGGAGTTCAGTCTGAAGTCAGAAGTCCGTCAGTCAGTCAGAGCGAGCGAGTCAGTCAGTCGAGTCAGAGGCAGTCCGAAACAGAGTCGCGTTCAGACAATTACTACTAAACCTGATTGTTCGTACTAACACTTTCTACTTCTCTGTATATATTCTTGTTTGTAATATATCTGTGTTATTCCATATACGTGTTCGAGTTCTTCTTTATTGGTTCTACCTTGGACTATCACCGTGGTACAGAGAAGTAGAAAGTGTTAGTACGAACAATCAGGTTTAGTAGTAATTGTCTGAACGCGACTCTGTTTCGGACTGCCTCTGACTCGACTGACTGACTCGCTCGCTCTGACTGACTGACAGACTCCTGACGGACTTCACTCCAGACTTCAGACTGAACTCTAGACTTCAGACGGAACAGTATTTAGTCACCCACTACGAGGGCATCATGTGGCACAAGGCCGGTTTAACGTTTGATCTCCGAGACCGTGTGCTGGACCAAAAATATGCCCTTTGAACCCGTATAAACGGGTTCAGGGTCGGTTTACCTCCCCGAAAGATACTCCGCCCTTCGGCGTAGCCTCGTTCGGGTTCCTCCCCGCCCGAAGGCAGAGAGTTCAGCCGATCAGCCGGTCGCCCGACTTTAGACGGAACTCCCTACTTCCTCTTGAGGCGCAGTATTTATTACGTATGGAATAGTCCATTATGTTATTATGAGTAAGGTCCAATAACATATACAAATTCGCTGATTGAATTAGCAATAGCATCTGGATTGAATGAATTTGAAGTGTTTTCTTTCGTAATTTTTAGTAAAAATTTAAAAAAACTTCTGTTGCTGCTGTTGTTGTTGATGTAATTGTAATTGCTGGTCATATTATTGTTTTTGTTGCCGCAATCTTGTTCTTGTTGTAGTTTTTGTTGCTGCAACTGTTGTTTTAGTTGTTGCTTTTGTAGCATCAACATTTGAATCATGATAGCTTTTAGTTCTTCCATTTTGCTCTACTCGGCTGAATATTTTGTAGATTAAAGTTTGAATAACTTCACCTGGTTATTTCTCTGTAGTCCTTCAAATATGACGTTTCTTTGGTGAAGTGGTAAATATTACTGAATATCCCATTACGACGTGTAGGATATGTATATTTTATTGAAGCTCAAGGAATACTTGTCGCCACTTTTGTAAGATCTGTTTGTAGGAGAAACTTTGTAAATCACAGATACAATAATAGTAATGCCTTCGAACAATACGATATTTATTAGTGTATTTAAACAATAATTGTGGCACATGGCCATAGAAGAAGTTGGAGTGGCTGGTTTCGTTAACTATCCTAATCCTAGTTAATCACGATCACGACCCATTCATCCAATACAAGTGATCCGTTTACCAGAGGAAATCACCTATCCCCATTCAATCCTACATTTGCCACAATACCACATATTCACAGGGGAACCTACAAAAATATCCCATTATATAAAAATCGCAAAATGTTTAATTACAAAAATATATAAAAATTTAATGAATCATAAAATGAGAGTGGGGGGTACGAACTCAGAAGACTAACAAAAGATTGTTGGTAAACAAACTAAAACAACCCGTTCTTTGCCGCCTACGCTCGTAGTCTTCCACTCCTTTCTCTGTCTACCCTTCCCGTTTTGCACCCCGCGCGTCGTATGAGCTACGGGTCTCAGCTCGCGGCGCCACCCAATCGCTATCGGCGCGTCGGCCGGTGAACAAAACGGATCCTAGCTTGGGGTGTTTCTAAAGCTCCACAGCTTCCAGCCCCTCTTCGGGTAAGCGGCGTGTGTAAGCCTCAACCTGAGTTCGCGCGCAGGCAGCTCGCACGCGCGCCCGTCCCGCCCGGCCCGCCCGTCCCGCTCGTTGCTCAGCGTCTTTCTCGGCGTGGGGGAGTTCGTCTGGCAGCGAACAGTCGACTCGGAACTGGTACGGACCGGGGGAATCGTGTGGCCGGTCGACCCGTGCAGACACGATGTGATATCTGCCCAGTGCTCTGAATGTCAAAGTGAAGAAACTATGACTCTCTTAAGGAAAAAAAAAACCCACCAAAAACGGAGATTTGTTTGTAGCGTAATCCGTAATGACGCCAAAGGAATCGACAAGGGACTTACTTACGTAACCTTCTTAGGTTAAAGGAAATTATCCGCCCCCCGCCCGATAAATGACAACGTAGAACGCGCCCCAGCTCCTCGTGGTGGCATTTGGAAACGCCATTGGGGTATAACGACAACCCCAACTGGCGGCTGAGCGGGTGCACCGGCTAAAGCGCTTCAGGCCGGTGGGCGGGTGGTAGTGAGTTAACCAAATGCCTCGTCATCTAATTAGTGACGCGCATGAACGAATAAACGAGATTCTCATTGTCCCTACCTACTATCTAGCGAAACCACAGGTTAGTAAGACCCGTCCACCCATCAAAATAATAAGAGTGCCCGCTGTATTCTGCCGATAGTCAGAATCAAATAGCACACTCACTAATGGCGAGGGAAGGGTAAAAATAAATGACAGAGGAAAATCAAAATCTGACCGAACCGAGATGAAAAAGGGGACAAAACAAACTGGGGATGCTGGAAATCTTGATATGGATCATAACAAAATCTAGCACTTTCGCCCCGGTCCCTCAACCTCCAGCGTCCTAATCTCGGGGTTGAGGTGTCTACTCGGTCCTAACCGAACTTAAGGGAGTGGCCATAGGTCCCCTGAGCATCCGTAGATTATTCGACCGGTCCACTGGTTTAATCCTGCTTCCTGCCCACGTTGTGATTTGTTTGATCCAGAAAGCAGAAGTGATGTCCGTCCTTTCATGGTTGACTGAAGATTTAGACACGGCTGGGGAGTCTGCGCTAAGAAATCCAGAATGTAGCAAAAAAAAAAAAAAATTAATATCTGCAGAACATCGATTCAATGGTTGAATTGGTAATGTCTTTTATATGGCTGAAAAGAATAGTAGAGAAGAGAAACGGGTTACAGAAAAGAAAAGTAAAAAAAAAACCCCAAAAAAACCCTCATACACTGGATTGTAGACTGAGAGAGAGTGTCTGTGATTATCTTGTTGTTAAATCGTCTCAGAACGATATATGACTCTTGCGATGAAGGGATAAAGATTTCTGTGCGGGGCTTAAAGTTATGGTGGCGTTCCTCCTCCTAACGCTCGCCCGGTCCAATTCTCTCTTCAAGAATTTTCTTCAGTCTGTCTTTTTCAGCATAACTACGCGTTTATATAGATAAACCCGGCTGGTTATAACTGACCCTCGGCACTACTACTTCGCACGCGATTTGTCACGGGGTTCTGACTGCTTCAACCAAAATCATGTGAATTCTAAAGTTCCTTCTAGCTTACTCAGTTCTATTTCAATATTTAATCGATAAAAATTAATTCGACCATTTCCATTGTCTCCTGATGACCCAGATTCAATGGGTACAACTTCTGTCCTAGATCAGATTTCCCTATCAGTAAACAAAATGCTCTGATTTAATTTCGCTATTCAACTCTACTCCAATTTCACTAATATATATATATATATATATATATATTTATATATATATATATATATATATATATATATACGTGTGTGTGTGTGTTTCCCAGACTCTCTCTCTCTCTCTGTCACAAAAAGAAAATGCCGGGAAAAGACCATGAGCAACACTTATTCACATTAAATAGGAAAAAAATAGTGTCTAACTTAACCAGGGGGAGGGTACACAGGAAACCGCACTTTTGTGACCAAGAGGACTTGAAAAATGAACTCAATGTTAGCCCCTTTCACACAAAAAAAGCTCGCTACTTTCACCCAACTTTCGCTGAAATCTGTCGTTAACAAACGTTTTCTATCAGTTCTGATCTTCACCTTCAGCTGATGCTGAAAGAATTCGACCAGAGCATGATGAGAATAGCATTCCTATTGCAAGATTCCCTCCATCTGCGTCGCCCATATCACCATTTGAGCCACGGTTAGCAGTGTCAGAAAAACCATTCGTTTCTCCCCAGAATACGAGGGCTACCCTTTATCGCACACGTATGCGGGATCGATGAGCACGAGAATATCAGGCGCGATACAACTTGCCGACATAGTTCCAGAAATGGTGCACCTGAGGGCAATGGTAGAAGGCATATGAAACCGTTTGTTCTAAGCCTAGGTCACACCAACCCCATTTGAAGATCCTGTCCACCAACCCCATTTGAAGATCCTGTCATTGAGCATGTTCCAAATCAGTCGCCAGGGTTACTGAAGTAATTCGCTGCTAACACCCAAGACCAGAAAGAGCGCAACTCGGCCAACGACAAGCTGGGCTGCTCACAGAGAGGATACTTCTCCTAATTCCCGATGCAAGACATTTTGAGGCCGTGAAAAGAACGCCATGGCCACTCGACATTCGCTGGGGAGAGTCGACAGTTTCCCGAATCTACGACGGCGCTTAATCCATGAAATGGTAGGGGTAATAATAATGCTAGGAAAGGGATCCCTAACACTCCCCTCCAAAATCGAATCCTCTGTCAAAACGCGGAGTAAGAAAGTTAACCTCGAGGTGTGACGATGACTCACCAAGTGTGGCAGTCCTATCACCAACCTCTGAAGCGGACGCTGGACACAGGCTTCTTTGCGCCCACCCCACAGAAGGGTGGACAACAAGCGTGTCCTTGGAAAGAGGAAGTACAGTCACGCAGTATAGGATGAGAGGAAAAACGTAAGTGGCACACGCCTCAGCTCTACCCTTCAAGGACAACCTCCTTCTGAGCTATGTCCCGACCGACGCTCTGACCTTTGCCTTTACTTCTGACCAAATTTTCTCCAGCTGAAGGATAGGTCCAAACCGCGCTCCAAGAATGCGGACAGGACTGTCCATCCAATCAAATGGCCCCGGAAGAGAAGCTCTTTTCCAGGAACCTAACTGAAAGCCAGAAAACTTGTCGCGGTTAGTCTTGGTCCCGTGACCTTTTCGTTCTGGTCAAGCAGCTTCTGTACCACCTCAATGTCGCTGCAACACGACACGAAAATGGATACGTCATCAGCGTACGTGGAAACCTTGACTAAAGCTCCACGTAGGGTCGGAATGCTCGGCCCGTCCCTCAGTCAGCGAAGAGGCTCCAACGCCAAAGCGTACAGTAAGAGCTACAGTGGTCAACCCTGACGAACCGATCGAGACAGTGCAAAAGCGCACGACCGCTTTCCGTTCCCATGTACCCTTGGGGGAGCGATATAGGATACTAATTCACTTATTTAGTCGGGCTTGAATCCGGTGGCCTGCTCCTGTCTGGTACCGTTGATCGACTCTATCAAATGCCTTGGACTGATACAAATTGATCAGCGCGACTTGCTCGTCGACTTTTACACCCTCTAGGATCGTGCGGATCAGATGCAGGATGCTCTGAATAGCCCCCCCCCCTCACAGCACAAGTCTGATCGGGTCCCAACAGAGTATCGGCAACTGACTGCAAACGCTCGTCAGGATCTTGGCCAAAATCTTTAACTTCATCCTTGCCCCTTTTCAACAGTGTGATCACACCGCTGGTGATCCGACTGGGGATAGACCCCTGCCGGAACCAGTTGTTGAACACGGCAGTCAAAATCGGCACAAACATGTGCAACAGCCTCAAGTACAATTCATATGGTAAACCATGAAGTCTCGGAGACTTGCCACTGCCGACCCTCTTCAATGCCAAGTAGACTTCGCCCTTCGTGATCAAACCATCACAGCTAGCCGCTTCCGTCACAGAGACCAAGCTCCATGGTAAACCGGCTCTTGAAATTCCGCTGAAATGCCTCTCACATGTCGTCAGTCTACCTCAGAGCAGGGGTTTGACCTCACGAATGTATCGATCGGAACCTCGACGGATTTCTTCCTTGCGCAATTGTGTGCCAATGTTCACGGCTTTGTTAGACATCTTGTTTAACTAACTACCTGACCCTTGTAGCTCTTGCTAGTCGACCGCTCAAGAGTCTGTCTAGCTAAACCTATCTCTAGGGAATACACCAGCCTCCGCCCGGGATAGACTATCTTTGAGAGCCTTCACCTTATTATCCTTATCTCGTACGAGCCGCTGGCTATATTTGGTGGTGAAGGACCTAATCCTATACTTAAGACTCTCCCTGTCCAGTAAGGACAGATTGAACTTCCAGTGTCCAACCATTCTAGGCCTAGCATCTAACGCTATCTGGACACAGATGAGTTTATGATTCGAATAGCCTAACCCGAAGGACAAGAGATCACAAAGCAGGCGGGCAGCCTTACTCCCGTCTCTCAAGCCCCTCACATTCAAACTAACTAACTTGAGAAACATTTTTCACGTTTGATTCCCCTAATCACAGACTGGACGGGAATCTGCGGCAGTAAGGACTCCGACTGATTTTCCTAAGCTACTTGTTCACATCTCCGACGTCATCCGTCCATCCGAGACAATCCCGCTAACGTGCATAGGGTAGGTTAGTTTTAGCACCCTATATAATGAGGGGTGGAGAAGCATTGAGACCCTCCCCGATCAAAAGTTATATAGTTTTTTAAGTTCCGATGTGTCCATCTGGGCCATTCTTAGATCTGGAAAGGCGTCCATTGCCTGAAACAAATGTGACCACGCCTTTAAATATTTCCCTCACGTTGGTGTAGGATATATTATACTTTGTTTTTTTTTAAGGTTGGATTTGATAGTTTTGTTCATTTGTATTTTGATTGCTTTAATGTGTACATTTGTTGTGGAAGACTGGTAGGTAGAGAAACAGATAAACCTGTAGGAGTTGCATTAATATTGTCCAGAAATATAGCCGTAGCAGTACCCTAAATCATGGCATCAGTCCAGAAACCATTCATAAAATGGCAGTACAGTAGCCTCGATATTATACACCTGCTTATATGGTAGCCTCCTTCGAAGTTACTCGAAGGTTCGGATCCCTGATTATCAGGTGGATGACGCCAAATCCCAGAAAACGTCAACCTCCAGCACCCTTAATGAAACCAGGAAAGAAAATACACGCGTGAAGCTCAGTGTGGATATGTCGCGTCTGCCCAAAAGTCAGGGCAACAGAACTCCTCCTTTGGTCAGAAACCTAAAGGCACCGAGACAAGCTCGCTCATGTACTTGAGGACTAAGGGATCCAATGGGAGAAGTGGAGTAACAGGTTTGCTCGGGGATGCATTAAATATTATAACGGTTTTCTCGAAGATCTTCTTAGTGTCACTGAATCTTTGAGAATCAGAATATAATGATGATCCCCTGATCGCACAAACGAAATCTTCGCCAGACATGTTCTAGCAGCGCATGGAGAAAGTGAACATTAAGATATTGATGAGTATGTTCAGGGGTTACAATTACTAGCCAAAGCGGTTGACACTACTCAAAGCCGAGACGTTAGAGACGCGTTCATTACCGGCTTGCGCTTTAATTCCACCCAACAGCGTCTTTTAGAAAACAAAACCTTTGGTCTACACACGGCTAATCAACTCAGAGCTCTATACCGAGCACAGATAAACTCTGTTAAATTGTAATAAGGAATAAATTAAAGAAATACCTTGACGAAGGCTTTAATAAACAGAGTGACCGATGACGGGCCTAAGAGCAAGTAAGAATACAAAGAATACAAGTAAAGGAGGACACACACACATACACACACACACACGGACACACACACACACACAATGCACTGTTTGCTTCTCGCAACATAGCCCAGATGTTTTCTGAGCCATGTTCTGCTTTAACCACAGTCGAAATCCTTTTGGCCATGGGAAAATTTTTAGGATTTTCAATGTCTAAATAGTTTTTTTTTTTTTAAAGTTTAACAGTATTTTTAAGTCTTTAAGTTTGCGGGATTGGGAAAATGCTCTGTCGGCTTGATGTTTTGATACACGACACCCATCTTCTCCTCTGTTGAAAAGTAATTTTTGTTTTATTTATTTCTCTGTGATGGGTTCTGAAGCGTCCGAGGAAAGGCTTCGTTGACGCTTTTGGGCTTCTGTTTTTGGAGGTGAAGTAATGGGTGTTTTCAACGGTGAAGTTTTAGGACTTACGGCCGGAGCGGGTTTTTTTTAAGGGGGATTTAGAAGGGAGGGGTCAGAGTTATTGTTTGCAAAACTAAGGATGGAGATATAGGGGCCTGTTTAGAAGATGGAGATGACGGAACTGATGTAGAATGACTTATAAATTTTCCAGGGTGATGTTTTAATGACTCCTTCAATTTTACTAGTTTTTCTTTTTTCTCGAACGAAGGCTCGTATTTGGGATGCTGTTGCCGCAGTTTGTCCGAATATGTGACCGAAGAGTCGCCCTTTGATCTGTTAGAGGGAGTGGGGCTGTGCGTGTCTTTAGCCGTGAGGACTTCAGTGGAATGCGGTCCCGCTGTCCGGAGCTTCCATTTGACCTTACCAATGACCTGCCATTCCCCACTTCCTTCTCCGCAACCGCACCAGCGGCGGGCAAAGGCTTTTTGGGGAATGGGGGCTGAGAGACAGTCCCAATCTGGGGTTTGACCACACCGATCCCGATCGCTGGCATACCCATTACAGGCGAGACGGATGTAACCGACTCGGTCGCAGGGGGATTTGGGTTGTCAGGAGCCAGAATCTCAGAGGCCTTCTTCTCTGTGCAGAAAGAGAACAGGTGACCAGTTTAACCACTCTTCCAGCATTCGGTATATGCCCGGTAACTATAATTGGCATCTTCTGGTCTGCTGCATCAAGACAGTTGGGGATGGAGATGAAGCCTTTACGGTCTATCATGATTTCGAAACTCCATCCCCCAGTCAAATCGTCAGAGGAAGCACTGAGTATCTGCCCAAATTGCGAAATATAAGCGGCCAAGTGCTCCCCGACGATCTGAGGAGGAACCTCAAATACTGATACCTGGTCCTTCATATTCCGTACACCGAATAAGGTCTTTTGTAATTAGTTCTCGACTTGTCGCGGCTTCACAGTCGGCAGGCGTGTGTAACAGTAGGCCCACATAAAGTAACCCTTGCCTTTGATCACCCTCTGGGGTTTGATCCCCAAAGAAATCAGTGACTTAATCACAGTGTCTTTTGTGGAGCGACAAATTTTGTGAGACCGCTTGTCCTCCACAAAGACTGACAAAATTCTTTTTTCAACCAAAAGTCTATCTGCTGTCACCAGATGTGCGTAACCTTTGGCTTTTTCGAGGAACTCCGTGATGTTGATCAAACACTTAGGTGGGGACGTCCAACATCAGATCGACTATCCAATCCCTACATTTTCCTCTTTAGATTTCTCATCTTTATCTGAATTTGGTAAATTTTGACCATTATCGGCCGCCATAACTTCGACGATTTTCGTCTGATTTTCAATATTTTGTGCCTTTCCGTCTACCATACTCTCGCTGAAAGTCTCAGCAACAATCTCCTGCTTTTGGCTGTTTTCCGCATCGACCACTGTTTTCTCCATAACTTCCTCCTTTCTATTTTCATGATCCTTATCAGGTGGATCTTTTTTTTTTCTTTTTGGTACCGAAAAGATTTTTACGAATCGTATTAAAAATTGAGAGGGGATGTCTTTTTTCCTATATATGTAAAGGGAAAGTGAGAGGTGTTTTGGAAAAAAAGAAAAATTAAATAATATAAAATTAAGCTTTACAAAAAATAGACAGTCTTAAACAAAACGAGACAACAAACATAACCAGACAAAAACAATACACAAAACAATAGGACGTGTAAAATAAAACAAAAAGGAAAAGTTACAAGTGCAAAACAAAAAATTAATACAATAATACAGGCGAAATGAACGTTTAACAATAATAAAATCGATAAGCTTAAAAAAAAGAAACAACCAATTAAGAAATTTTCAATATGGCGGCTGTTAAAAACAAGTCTGACCAGAAAACGAACGAAACACAAACAATAACAAAGACAGATTAAACAAAATAAACGTGAAATTTAACACAGAACGATAAAAACACGGACTTAAACGACATTTAAAAAGGAAAACAATAAACAAATTAACACGTAATAAATAAAGAGAAAATGAAAAAGTATGACAATATAAACACGTAGAAACAAAGAAAGAATTTGAGCGGGGAGGGTTACAGAAAATTACCAAAAGAATATAAAGCCAAAATGATAATAAAAGAAAACAAAAAAATGGATAAAGTAAAATGAGGAGGAGTGAAAAAATGAAGAAAAAAATATCAAACTTTTAGCAAAAAACTGTCAGTAAAATAAAACGTAAGAAAATAATAAAAAACAACTTATCGTAACAAAAGACTTCAAACAAACAAAAGGACGTTCACGTTGACAGAAATTTCACGCGCTGAAAGAATTACTAAAAGGTCGGTAAAAAAAAAGGATCACTACCCACAGAGTGTAGAAATGCGATCAATTAAACACAAGCTACCTCCCGTATATACGCTTCCTCTATAGTCACGTGGTCTACTTAATTTAATAATGGATCGCCTGTGTTTTCTCACTGGCGATCTACGTTCAAGCTCAAGTGTCGGCAGCGACACTTTATTCCTATATAACAATTCATAATTTACGAGACACACAGATCTTTATGGCTTTTGATGAGCATTATCCTTTCATCACCACACGCATCTTCCAAGATGCTTTCTTTGTCTGTCCTAAGATCCAGAATTTGATTTTATCTATAATTCAACGGAGAATCAGCCGAATAGCATAAAATGAGCACGGTTACGCACTTTCGTAAAGTAATTTTAAAATACTTCCTAAAATGTATTATTTGACATTTTAATTTTAGTTTTAAAAATAAGAAACTAACACTCGTTTCTTCCTTTCACAAAAGTCGAATGATGCTTTCAGCTGGCATAGTGTCTTGCATGGCAGATGACATCACCGTGTTTGTTGATGTTTGTACTGTCTCTTTAATACTAACAACATTCCTTTCGCGCATACCTACATCAGAGTTTGGAACAGGGATTGATCTTGTGAGGAAGAGAGTCATTGATTTCTTAAATTCATCATTAATTGGTAATGATTTATCACAAAAGTCATTACTTACCAACAAAATGTCCATCATATTTGACCTCCTGTATTTGAACTTCTATTTCTTTATCACCTCCTTCACAAAATTCATTCTGTTTGTGTTTGAAAGTGGGTGTAGATTCTACTCATCCACGGCTCTGAAAACAATTTTCTTATAAAATCCACGTACCTGCAATTCTACAAATGCTGCCTCCTGAAAGGTTTTCTGCAGTTTTCTTTTCAAGTCGTCCATTCTTCTTATTCGGAGTAGATATTTTTTTTAAATTATTTAAATAGCAAAAATAAATTAAACCTAACTGCAAGATTATATGCAATCTATTTCACCAAAATCGAGAAATTAGGGACAATTTAAAACCATTTTTCCAGTAAGAAAGTTTTAAATACTAAAAGTTCCTTTTCCTGTCAGAAATCTCATGATATTCAAAGTCATAATTATCTTTCAGTGCTAGGTACTCACAACCAGTAATACAATCTATGAAAGCCTTTCTTGTTGAGGATGCTACTGCTTCCAGAGGATGCAGATTACTGTTCAAATCAATTATATGTTTTCTCTATTCTTGTTCCAATATGAAAACTGTTATGGTCCGGTTCCTTGTACGACGGTGATAGTCCAAGGTAGAACCAATAAAGAAAAACTCGAACACAGATATGGAATAACACAGATATATTACAAATAGGAATATATACAAAGTAGAAGTGTTAGTATGAACAATCAAGTTTAGTAGAGAGAATAATGTAGTCTCAACCAGTATCACTATTCCAATGTCTTGCAATAATTGTCTGTTTCGGACTGCCTCTGACTCGACTGTTACCTCGACTTGAACTACTGACTATATTTAGTCACCCCCCACGTGGGCATCATGTGGCACAAGGCCGGTTTAACGTGGGATCTCCGAGCACGTGGGCTCGACCAAAAATATGCCCATTGAACCCGTATAAACGGGTTCAGGGTCGGTTCACCACCCCGAAAGAGAATCCGCCCTTCGGCGTAGCCTCCTCCGTGTTCCTCCCCGCCCGAAGGCAGGGAGTTCAACCGATCAGCCGATCGGACTTGAACTACTGACTCCTTGCCTACTTCTAAGGCGCAGTATTTATTAAATATGGAATAGTCCATTATTATTATTATGGGTAAGATTCCATAACAAAAACCATGCCATGATTCGCAGGAAGCCGGTCTATGAAACACATGTTGATTGTTGCAGCTAATCCTTGTGAAGAGTCAACACTTAGGCCAATTCCAGAGAAATGGATTTTGGTCAAGTAATAGATGCTTTCACATAACTGCTGCTCGTAATCACTTGCAGTTCACCCAGGTAACTGTTGACAAGACAAGATAGGAAGATGTTGATATTGTTAACAGAACACAGTTGATATGAACTTCATCCTGGGAAATTTTGAGAAATTAATTTTTGTGAAACTTAATTTTTGTATTAGAACGCCTTGGAGAATTTAATTTATCAGTTATTTTTGTAAAACAGGAACACCAATTACCGAAAATCTGCTCTGAATCATAATATTAAAAATACAATAAAATTAAGACATTGTTTAATTAGAAAAGCTTTAAATTGCTTTTATGAATAAGATATATTATGGACCCTATTTTCGTAAGAAATTTTTTTTGATGGATAATGAATTCATTTTTACAAGAAAAGTTATCATTTTTTTTAAATTTTAGAATAAAGTTTCAAAACTTAAATTTATGTATTACATTGTACCTTTTAAGTGATGCTGTTATTAAGTAAAAACTGTACTAATCATCAATGTAAATACTTATTATAATACAGCGACCATCAGTATTTTAAAAATAATAAGAGCGATAACTATAATAAATTTAAAGCCAAAGTATCTAAAATTCAATGAAACATTACGAAGAATATGTTCCTAAATTGTTAAGATTCCTGAGTACTTAAAAATTATATAAAAAGGCGCTGGCGTTATATTCCTTTACTATTTTTTAAAGATATATCCACTGTAGAAAAACATTAGATAACCTTCCATCTGTCATTCAAACTGTTAACATATGAACACCTTAAATAAACAGCTGCCGCCATGTTAAAATGCATTTTTGTAATATTTTAAACTTAAAGTAAGTAATATTTGTTTCAAATCAGATTAATTAAACATTAAATCAACTGATATTTCGCAAATAAAGTTTCGGAAAAGTATATTTTATTTTTAGAATATTTTTAATAAAGAAAATTACATTCTTATGAAAGATAGCTAAAAATGGCGATAAAAGCAGCAATTTCAAAACGAAAACTCCTTCCAGTCAATTTAAATTAGTTTTGAAATGCAGTCAGGTATGTTTCTTATTGTAAACATTAAATTTAATCAATTAGCCTGAAATTAAAACTAAAATAAAAGCTTCAAGAAAGATTTTTCATTTTTAAAAATTAATTTTAAACCTCAAGTATCGCGTTTCTTTAACAGTACATACATTTAAAAGTTTTTTCATTCGTTATTTGTTTTGCGCTCCACGAATGAACAAAATATATTTTATTATGAAAAACAACTTCAATCTCTCTTAATTTTACAATGTTTTCGTTTTCTTCGTTTTTTAATTTTTTTTTTTTTTTACGATTCAGGGCATATTTTAAATATCCTCGTGAGATTTATTGTTTGAATATTGCATTAACATTTTTTAGAATAACAATGAATTTCCATATATAAATTGTTTATTCCGATGAAAACTGACATCTGATATTCAAAAAGACATAAAAAAAATAATTAGTAGCGACTTACAAGCGTTAACAATTAGCCAATGAGGGTTTATTGGGGTGTGGTTAACGCCCCCTCCCCTGTGCTGTAAGTGGAGCTATGATTCTTCTCATTTTAGATGGGTGGATTTGTTCCACTCCGTGAATACCCACTCTACGGAAGAACCTTCCTCATTGCATTAAACAGGTAGAGTCGATGCAATACCAATGCCAGAAAAATTACTTTGAAAATGTAGAAAAGTAGTTTAGCCACCAAGTACATTCATGCTGACATGGTTGCTACATTAAGCGATGACGCTCAGCTTTATCAACAGTGTAAAAGTGGGCAGCTGAATTTAGGAGGGGAAGTGTAATTTTGAAGTTGATCCAAGATCTGAACGTCCTGCAACTGCCACCACCGAGGAAAACATTGACGGTGTTCATCAAGTGGTGATGGATGACAGGCGATTGGCTATAATTACAACAGCCAATGTTATTACCATATCCCGTTAAAGAGTTGAGAATATTTTGCACAATGAACTTGGCATGACCAAGGATGAGTGTTGAATCACAGACAATCCATACAATTGAAACACCCCTCCTCACATGTTCCAAATAATGTCAAGGTCATTTCATTTGCAGGGTGGGTGATGGCCTAACTTTTTTAGAATGCATAATTCATTTTGTTTATTGACTATCTTCAAAAGGGTCACAACATCAATGGCGAGTACTATGCCAACTTGCTAAGGCTGTTACTAAACGCTATCAAAACAGAACACCCAGAAAAACTGACGAAATGTGTCTTGTTTCATCAGGACAATGCCCCATTACACAAGTCCTCGCTTTCAATGTCTGCTGTGTGTGACTGTGGCTTTGGACTGGTTGATCCCTCTCCCTATTCTCCTCATTTGGTCCCATCTGTTTATCATCCGTTCTCCAACATGGAAAAACATTTGATTAGGAACCAGTATCATAGTAATGCTAACGTTATATCTGCTGCTGTTAGACTTTTTTTTTACCAATAGAATGAAAGATTTTTCACCAATGTGATCAAAGCACTGCAACACAGATGAAAGAAGTGTGTGGGCTGCAAGGGGGACTAAGTTAAAAAATAAACCTCATTTAGTCTCATTCTTGGTCAGCGTGTGAGCTTTTCAGATGACCCTTTTCAGATGACATATCAAATGTTTTCCTTCATTTTCGAATGTTTTTTTAATTGGGTAGGGGGAGGTACATAACATAAAAAGTAAAATATTTTCCGAAATGTAAAAAAATCTTTCGAAAAATAAATTCCTACAATAATGAATAAATTTTGAAAGTTTCATTAAAATCCAATAATTACTTGTATCCTGAAAAAATTTAAAAAGTTTTTTTCGCTTAAAAGTTCTTCCAACGCAATATTTTTTCTACATAATAATTTTTACGTTCACTTCGTTTACACGATGTAATCAAGTTTTTAGACCCAAATTTCTCTGATTCGATCAAGTATACAAAAATAATTTTTGTATCAGAAGTTTTCCAATTCTTCTTTTTGCTAATAGTATAAAGACAATATTTTATAGAAATTGGGGCCATTTTTCCATCAGGTATATATCTTTGTCAAAAGTGCGGGACTGCACCTAGATTACAGGTTCTAATTTAGAATTTTAATTGGTTCATTTTCATGCACAGAGTACAAAAATGTATCAAAGTAGAGACCAAGGAATACAATTTTCTTTTCATTATGCTCCAGTTTCACGTACTGAAAGTTGGTGACGAGTCATCTTTATAACGGATCGTCCAACACTGGCCCTCCAAAATGAACTTTATTGTAGTCGCAAGTCGTCATTTGTCAATGACGAACTGAGGGAAAATGCAATCGTTTACCCAGAAAATAAGCAATTAGTATTTGGGAGCAAAGTTGAGATCAGCTTATACAAAAGTCAGAAAACATCTGTCACAAATCGACAAAAAAGTGAACAAAATGTAGAAGTTGGTATCCTATGACTTGAATGATAATCAATAGCTTCTGCGATTAAAAAACAAGCTACAATTTGATTGCTCATTTTTTGAAAATTACCTTTTTTATTGTGAATTTTTGGTCTATAAAAGGTGATTTCCAGGACCTTAAGGAGGACTGCCAAAAGGAGCGTGTTCCATTTTTGCCAGAGCCAAAGAGTGGTAGGCTTCTTTCTTTATCACAAGAAGTGGGAGTGGATCAACTTTAGCTAAAGTTGAACCATAATTTGATAAAACAAATCAATACTAAATTCGATTCTTGTTGTAAGCATGTTTCTCTTTATTCTTTTTTGACTATTTTTAATTAGGAAGAATGTGTTGCCTTCTATGCCAGTGTGTCTGTCTCCCTAGAATAGTTAATACGTTTCCCTAATAACTTAAGAAGACATAGAAGCGATTTTTGTTTTCCTAAGTGTATCCATCAGTCAAACCTTACTGTAAATTTTGTTTTTAATTTTTCTTGCTTTTGATGGAACTTAATTTTGAATAGGACGTTTAAATGTGTAATGCTTAATTATTTAAATAAAATTAAACTGGAGTTATGTAAGTAAAATTGCATTAATTATGCCATAGATTAATTAGTCTCAGAACATATGATTATTCAATGTTAACTTCGCCAACATGGTCACAAAGAGAAGTGTCAAATGTATAAAACGCGTTAAATTTATGTGTTGTAGGGAAGAATAGACAGTTTTCTGTTAACAAGCACAAACAATGATCTTACTCGATCGCACACCAATCATTCGCTTATTTTACTTACATAACTTGCAACAGTTAAAAAATAGTTTTACACACTGTACATATTTTTCGTTACCGATACTTAAAGTACGCACAATCGGAAAATAATTTTCATTATGAAAAAAACATGTTACATCTGTTCGGCGAATTGGCGAAATTATGATAATTTTTTTTTTAAGCATTTCACCCCAAGCAAGGCGGGAAGCCACTAGCACGCAAGGGGTTACAGAGGATTTGGAGCGAGAACAGATAGGAGTGATAGAGGAAAAGTTGGGGAGAAGGACAGTGGATAGATCAAGGCAACTGGAGATGTCGATTGACATTACATTCGAATAGTTGGAGGTTATAGCTATCAGGGAAACAGGAAAAGGGGAGGGAGTTCCACAGGCGAGAGGTGCGAGATATGAAGCTTTTGGAGTAAAAAAGACGGCTACATTTAACAGTTTCAACAGTGAAAGGGTGAGAGCGGGATGCCAGCCTCGTAGGACGCTTGAATTCACGGTGTCTGGGAACCAGAGAAAGCAGCTCATCGGAGCAATTACCATGAAAGTATTTGTAAAAAAGACATAGAGAGGCGACGGCACGTCTGTGAGAGAGCGACTGCAGACGAGATGCCAGATCAGGGCCAACGACATTGCATATCCATCTCTGGATTTTATCAAGAACCCCGAAGCAAACAGAAGGGGATCCAGACCATACGTGGCAGCAATACTCCATGCAAGGGCGAATGGTTGATTTGTAGATTTGAATGATCGATTCCGGGGAGAAAAATTTCCTGGCGCGTCACAGGGAGCCAACTTTCCTTTCGGTGGACGAAGCAATTGACTCAATGTATTTGTTCCATCTCAGGTCAACAGTGAGACCAAACAGTCGCAAAGAGGTGCTCTCGAGAAGTTGAGCGTCAGACATTCTAATAGGGGTCAGGTTAGTTTTGTCAGCGACACTAGATTTGTTTTTGAGGTGTAGATGCCTACTTAGGAATCTATGACGCCAGGAAGATCGTCGATGAAGATGAGGAACAGAGTAGGGCCTAGGATGGAGCCTTGAGGAAAACCTGCGTCCGTGGGATAGGAACTGGAGGAGAATCCGTTGAGAAAGACCTTCAATTCACGGTTTGACAGGAATGATTGTATTAGGTCAAACAACCGACCTCAGATACCATAACACTGGAGCTTGCGAAGAAGGCTGGCATGCCAAACCCTATCAAACGCTTTGGAGGTGTCTAGGGCCACGGTACGAGCTTCTCCGTTATTTTGAAGAGCTTGGTAGACAGTTTCAGTGATGGCCGTAAGCACATCAGCGGAAGCCATATTGCTTGTCTGAGAGCAGATCATGGGATGTAAGGTGGTTAACCACTTCGGCGATGATTAGGGCTTTGAAGGCTTTGCTGAAGAGGGGTAGGAGACTGATAGGACGGTAATTAGAATGGTTAGAGAGGTCGCCAGAGTTCTTAAAAACAGGAACAATCGATGAGGACTTCCAGTAGTCTGGAAAACAAGATTCCTTATATAATTTGGAGAGGGCGGGCGCCAGTTCAGGCGCACATTTCTTCAAGACAATGGCTGGTATCCCATCTCCACCACTACCCTTGTAGGGGTCTAAATTAGAGATAATGCCCAATACCAATGACGGGGTTATGTGCAACCCGCTCAATAGGGCCTCAGTTCTAAGAGGGAAATCGGGTATGGGTACACCGGAAGAGTCGAGCGTTGAATTGAATGAAAATTTCCGAGCAAAGCATTCAGCCTTGTCGGCAGAGGAGGTCAGGACCTCAAACTAGTTGAACAAAGGAGGTATAAAGGGTTTGCTATTATTAAGTATGCTCTTGCAGAGACGCCAATAATCCTTAGAGTCGAATTTGCAATACGTTTCTTCATTCGAGCAGCAAATAGTGACTTAGCTTCGTTGAGGACACGCTTACACTCGTTACGGACAGAGGCAAAGAGATGTCTATTGCAGTCGGACATGTCGCTACGATATCGGTGGAAGAAGTGGTTCTTATGGACAATGGCGGCTGAGCAAGCAGCAGAGAACCAAGGGGAGGAGCGCGATTTGATCATATATTTCCTTGAGGGGATGAAAGCGTCAATTCCAGCTTTAACCCAGGAGGAGAACTCAGAAGCACATTCATGAACATGGAGCGTAAAGACAACATCCCAGAGGACATCGCGGAGGAAATCACGGAACGAGTCCCAGTCTGCTCGTTGATCCGTGCGGCATCTTTCGCTACATATAACAGAACATTAAAAAATTTAAACTTGATTATTCCCTAAATTAAATAACATACCCACCACATCTCATACAAACTTAAATTAATAGAAAAAAATAGAAAGCCTCATTGAAACTAGCGCATTTCTTCTAAAATCAAGAATTTAACACAAATGCCATACTCAAAGAAAAATAGTTTTAAAACAAACAGAAACATGTCCCCCACAACACAAAGAAAGAGACAACTACAAAAGAGACGTAACTTAATTTCATTAACAATTATATGCTTCCAGAAAAAACAAAAAAACAAACTATGAATGAACAACATAAACACTTCACCTGACGTATTTATAAAAACTAGAAATTTAACTAAGCCCCCCAAAACAATGTACTCAAGGGCAATATAACTAAATTATACAGAAAAGCACCAAAAACTAGGATTTTAACACGGATGCTAATAATCGGCCAAACATTATACCGGGACGAACGAATAAATTTCATAAAAATCATAATCATTCATTACGCTAAAATACTACTAAAACAAACACCACATGCAAACACACCAAACATTAATATAGTTGAAGTGGGTAAAATAAATAAAATAAATAAAATATCTGAGTATTAATTCAGAATTAAAGACAATGTAGTAAACAAATGACAAAAAAAAAAAACATATTCTGGTTCCGTCGTAATCTAAAGCGACGAATTTATACAACTAGATTTCTCTCCCTTCAATAACCGAACACATCTTCTTAATTCAAGAACAAATGAAAATAAGCAAGAATTCCTTTCTCAGAAATTATATATCCTAGGAGCTTGATTTTGATTTTTGAGAATTCATGTTTTTCATTTTTAGGATAACACCTGCATCTTCCAGTCTTGTTAGCATCTCTCGGACATAGATTTTTTTCCTATGACTGACATTTGGCTTCACTGTCATGCACGGTTTCCCATTTACCAGAGTCTCATATGTTGCTGCATTTTCCAATTTCATTTACTTGCTTATTAACTGAGCCGCAAGCTAGAACATAGTGTCTAATTTTTGAGCACTTATGATATTTCGTGTCTCTAGCTAGACAGTATTTTTTTATTTTGGTTAGCTACCCTACCACACCATTTGCAATTATTCTCTACATGTTTTGCTTTCTGCCTCTTCTGCTGCATCTGGTTCCAATGTTTTTTTGTTTTGTTTGTTTTTGTTTTATTTTTGTTTTGTTTTTTGTATTGTCCTGTATTTAGGTACGTCCGTTTTATGGCTTTTTCTTTTAAAACAGTCTCTGGTTCAGTCTTCCCCATCATCAACCAGGCTAGGCTAATTTTGCTACTTTAAGACTTTGTATCACTTTATCCAGGTCGGATATAGGTCATTCCCTTAGTAAGCGCTGTCTGCCTTCCTCATCGAGTGCTCTGAGAACTCGCATGTCTCGTATGAGGGAGTTCTGTAGTTCCCCAAATTCCTATGATTTTACCAGTTGTCTTAAACTAACTACATATTCATCAATGGGTTCGTTCGTTTTTTGAGATGCCGAAGAAAAAAAAAAAAACAGAAATATTTCGTATAAGACATGTTGTTGGAGGACTAAATGATTTCTATGCTCGTCTAAAATTCTTTTGGGTACTTTTTTTATCTTCTGTTGTAAAGGTTGGCAACGAATCCATAACCTTTTCACCAATGGAAGGAATTGACGCTGGTTCGCTACAATGGGCGTGGCATGGCTGGTCTTAGCCGTCAAGGTTAAAACTGGTGGAAGTATGGAATGTAGCTCGTGTGAACATTTTCTATGGAAATAGTGATAGAGCAAGGAGAGGGTTACGATGTTTTGTCTGTGAGAATAATTCGTCACCCACAAGGAGGCGGAAACGCTTTTGAACTATAATGGGACCGGAAAGTGAGTAATTGGCAGCACTATTACTCCATTATCGGTCTGATCTGTCTTTTGTAAAAGTAGATGATAGCAGGTGAAGTCAGGTACTCACTGGAACAGTATAAGGAACCGACCATTTTCCTAGCATCTTTAGCGATGGATCGTATGTACGAGTTCCACTTGAGGTCAGAGTTGAGTCCTAATATGCATTCAAGGCACTGGGACTCCCTGAGTGAGCACCCGTGAAAGTTCTGGGTCTGCTTAGTGGTGATGGAATGTCTTTAGTCTAGTTTTCAAGGTATTGAATGTGACCAGCAAATATTAGAACTAAGTCAGAGGAGAGATCAGCTGACAAGTTCTAGTCATCTAAAGTTTTGAAGGTGCGCCTATATACCGTTGCATTATCAGCATATACATTCACAAATGATCGGACTTTACTCTTAGGCAGATGATTTATGTAAAGTCAAAAGAGGGTTGGATCAAGAAGCAAACCTTGGAGAACGCCTGCGTTGATCGCTTGGAACTCGGAAGACAGGGTGTTAACAAATACCTTCAGTTAATGACTTTATAAATGAGAAGACCTTTCCAGTGATTTCATGTGGCATAAATAAGTGTACTTACTTCATCGTTGGAGGGTTTAAGCGCGGTTATAATGGCCGAGCTCAAGTTAGGATTGCGCTGAGTTGGAACAACCAAAGCAAAGGTTGCTTTACTTCATAGGGAGAATTTTGAGAAATCACGTGCGAAAGCCATGCATTGGAAAGCGGAAAATATTTCAATTCTCAGTGGACTGTGATACAAACTTTTTTTGTTTTTTTTCCCACATTTGCTACATCTTGGAAAAAGAGGGAGAAAAGAAAGAAGGAAATGTTTGTCTTTTCGTAGACTTAAATATCATCAGCTAACGGACGTTTGTGGAAGCCAAGTGTGGATTAACATTTCCGGTTTCTTTACTACTAGCATCATGTGAAAATATATTTCCTTTTCTTTGTTTTATTATTGATTATTATTATTTCATTTATTGATTTTATTTAATTTTCTCACAGCTACCTCGCCCTGTACAATCATCATTTACATTATATTGCGCTACATCTTGTCAAAGTATTTTAATATGTAACAACGAATTATAAGTCAAAGCAATACCAGTAAATGTAAACAATATAATAAATACAGTCACCGAAAATGCATGAATTTTAATCCCACCACAAAAATTTATCTCTGTATAGTGTAACCACTTACCGAAAATGCATGATTAGTAACCTCTTCAAAAAATTACCTGTGTATAGTGCGCCCCTACTATTGTGTAAAAATATTGATCATAAAAATTCGCACTATATTCGAGTATATACGGTACTGCTGTCTTAATATTCAACTTGATCAGTTCAATAAGGTCAATAAGGTCAAACTGGCACCTGATCTTAAAAGTGACCTTCAATAAGTTGTTAACTTGGGAGAAAAAGCGATTATTAATTGTAATGCTTCCAAAACAAAGTTGCTCATTTTTAATCGTTATAAGTGACCATTTTTGCCTTCCATTAGCATGGCGGGTCCTAATTTCCAGGGGATTGACTCATTGTGCCTTCTCGGGCTAACATTTTTCACTAACATGAAATAGAAAGATTATATTGAATCAATTGCTGGATTTCCTGCCAGGAAAATTGCTTCACTGCGTATGCTCGACAATTTTTCTCACCAGAATCTACCTTACATATCTTCTAATTCATCCAAACGTAGCTTCTCTCGGCCTTTTCTATAAATATTTTAATGATAATTGTTTTAATGAGCTTTCCTCTTTGGTATCTCAACTTCACAAATCTAAACACAGTACTAGATTGGTAGCTAGGTCTCATCATTTTATAAATGAAACTGCTAGATGTAACCGTAAGTTCTGTGGTACTTCTTGCTTTCCAGTGTAATTTGATCTTCAAAAAGTTAAATGCAATATCCATTGTGATCTTAATTCTTCTTTAATTGTTCTCTCTCCTTAATAATGTTTTTATTTTTCTCATATTCTTCACACTCAGTAATCTCATGTATTTTATTGACTTTATTTCCTTGCTTGGGATGAAATGATTAAAAACATAGCCTGTTCTATACAAAACTGATATTTTAATATCTTTATAGATCCTAGTTTCAAGGTTTAGCAAGTTATTAAGTGTTTGGCACGCTATTTCATCCAGCAAATATCAATATGCTGAAAAGAAATAACAAATTATGGTTATTAATCCTTCCAAGGTATAATAATGTTTATGCAGTTGATTAATCAAAAATGTCCTTGTACGAAAAGGAGTTTAAACAAATGCATACAAAAAGGTACTTCGGAAGTGTTCAGGTATTTTTTGATGTAGTGTCCTCGAAGGAAAAATGAGTGTGTATGAAAGAAACTCAGTAACGTTTGTCCACAAGTAATGTTAAGGAAATTTCAAGTTGTGGGCGAAAGAAGTTGCATAGCAGTTTGAAGATATCTCATAGACTTTAATGGCTGAGTAACATTAATGAAAGAATGAATCAAAAATAGTTCTGAACAAAGGGGGAAAAGAGTTCGTATCAAAAATATATGGCCGGTAATATTAGTACAGAAGAGGGACCGGAGGCAGGATGTGGCACAGAGCCGGTTTTTATGTGAGTCAATTCCGAACCCATAGGCTCAAGCAAAGATTCCTCGTAGGCCCTGCATACAGGGAGTCGGGTTTATTTACCACCCCAGACGAGACTTTGCCCTCTAGCATAGCCTCGTCTGGATTCCTCCCTACCCGGAGGCAGAGTTGATAAGATCTCTTCCGGAAAGAGGATATTTATTTTGTAAAAATTACAAAATTGTGGCACAATATCGAGGAGTAGAAGAAGGGTGGGACTGGTCTTCCCTAGCAGTCTTAATCCTAGTTAAATCCACTCACGACCATTCATTCATTACAATATGCGCGTTCACCACAGATTTCAGCGACAGGTGGGTGACTGAAGTGAGCCTGGTTCGTGAGGACGGGGCTAGCCTTGATTTTCTCTTTTAAGTCCCCTTAAGTGAAACGGGGCTGTTTCTTGTGGACCCTCGCCTAGTTAAGTTAGACGCTATTTTGTTTTCCAAGTTAATGTGAATGAGTGTTGGATCCGGACTGTTTTCCGGCTCTCACTTTTTTTATGACCCATGTCGAGATTCCCAACGAAGCAGGCGGGCAGCCTTACCCATATCTCTCAGACCTCTCGCATTCAAGCTGGCTAGTTGATAGACATCTTTTAAGTGTAGTTTTCCCCTAAATACAGACTGGACGGAAATCTGCCTCGATAAGGACCCCGACGGATTGTCCCAGGCTCTCTGTTCCCATCTCTGACGTCATGCAACCATCCAAGACAATCCCACCGACATCCGTTGGGTACGTTAGTTTTAGAACCCTATAGAGAAGTGGAGAAGTAATGGACCCTCCCCGAACTTTTTTTTTTTTTACAACTTTTTCAGATCGCGTGTGCCCAACTGGGCCATTCTGTTGTCGGGAAAAGCGTCCTTTGCTTCAAATAGCTCGCCGTATACCTAATACACGAGATGACCCCTGGGGCGTTGGGGAAATTGTTGGGGTCTTCTACCGATTTCCCATCAACGGTGCTTAACTTGAACAGAAGACCCAAGAGAGACTTTTTCTGAATCGAGAGGCCTTTCTTTAATTCCTCCGTGTCTACTTTACAAATGTCTTCTGCCTTGTGATCTGCATTTTTTCTTCTTTCTCTCCCCTTTTTCCTGCCCGAGCGTGGTAGGGTGGAAGTGGATGGGTTGGGTGGAGTGGAATTGGACGAGTAGGAAGGTGTGAAATTTGATGGGTTGGTGTGTGTGGCATTCAGCAGTTGCGGGGATTGGAATTGGGAATGGGCAACGAGACCCGAGTGGGCGAAGTGGGGAGGCTACTTGATTCTGGCGCATTGTCTTTGCTTTTTTTGTCAGGCGACGCAGGAACGGATCGAGAACTGTTTTTTTCCTTGTCTACATTTGTCGCTGCGTTTTTCTTTTTTTTTTTTAATTGTTTCTCCACCTCTTCTTCCCTGCTCCTCTTTAAGGAGAAGGACCGGGGTGTAAGCAACTCGTGCACCACCTCCATGTCACCGTCCGAACGTTGTTCTGCAAGTTTTTTCTGCTTCTGCTAACTTTTGTATTGTCTTCCTTGGACTTTTCTCTCTGCTTCTGTTGTTGTTGTTGCTCCTCCGACCGCTCCTTAGTGGGTTGCTTGGTTGATCGTTGTTGCCGTTTCGGTGGGACATCCTGTTGGGAGCACTGGAAGTTTCTTGTCGCCATGTGCCCCAAGACCCCACAGCAGTGGGGCCTGCGCCCTTCGACCACAACCAGCATTCTCCTTTCCATACACGTCAATGTGGGGGATGTATGCAAAATTCTTGCGAGTCAAGGTCACTTGAAGTACAGTGTCACTGGTCACAATTCCGGCTTTGCTAATTACAGCTGACACCTCCTCCACTTTTCCGTATTGTGTAAAAAAGGTCCCCATTCTGTCTTCCGCTATATCTACGGGCACCCCGTGCACTGTCACTTTCGTTCTACCCATGTACTCCGTTTGGAGTTTAAGCGACTTAGTTGTTTAACTACTTCCGGCCAACTGTTTGGCCTCTTGTTCAGCTCGTTTTTCGTGGCCTCCTACATCGTCTCGCTACTGACACCAATCCCACAAGTGGAAAGAGGTGGGGCCTCTATTTACTTGACTCCCACGAGGTCAAGATGTGACACAAGGTCGTTTTTCGTGGGAAACCCGAGCGTTTCCGCATAGGGTCACTGGTCAAATATTGGTCATAACCTCTCGAAACTGGTCAAAGCTTAGTCAAGTCCTGGTCCAAATTGGACTTAGCTTGTCCTAGTAGGTCCTGATATGGTCCAAACTAGACTTTGCCACGGCCGCAAACCAGCCCGAAGGCCGGAAAGAGGTGGGGCCGCTATTTACTTGACTTCCACGAGGTCAAGATGTGACACAAGGTCGTTTTTCGTGGGAAACCCGAGCGTTTCCGCATAGGGTCAATGGTCAAATATTGGTCATAACATGTCTAAGCTGGTCAAAGCCTAGTCAAGTTTTAGTCCAAATTGGTCTTAGCTTGTCATAGCAGGTCCTGATATGGTCCAAACTAGACTTTCACAGATCGCAAACCAGCCCGAAGGCCGGAAAGAGATGGGGCCGCTATTTACTTGACTCCCACGAGGTCAAGATGTGACACAAGGTCGTTTTTTGTAGGAAACCCGAGCGTTTCCGCATAGGGTCACTGGTCAAATATTGGTCATAACATGTCCAACCTGGTCAAAGCCTAGTCAAGTTTTAAGTCCAAATTGGTCTTAGCAGGTCCTCATATGGTCCAAACTAGACTTTGCACCGACCGCAAACCTGCCCGAAGGCCGGAAAGAGCTACGGTCTTGTGAAAGGCAGAAAAATGTCTAGGCTTATCTAGTGTACGTTTTACAACAGAACTGGTCTAGATTTCCCTTTGCTTTACTACAGAATATTAATTAGATAAATAAAATTTATCTTTTCTGCAGCAAATGTTCTAACTTGTATCTAGAAAAGGGCCACTATGATTTTATGTTATTAACAAGCGTTCACTTTGAGAAATTGAGGATTTATCAGTTTTAACTAGTTTTTCCATGCAAAGGAGCTAATCCAACAATAGCCATATTAGTAAGTGTGAAACCTTTAAAGAATTTTCATTGACAACTTCATTGTGTTTCACAATAATCACTAACTATTGAACACTTATACAAGTGAATGGATTTTTTAAATACGTTTTTTTTTATTAATGTATTTAATTTTATTTTTATTTTGTAGATTTTGTAACAGTAGCATATGTCCTAGGAACTGGGATTTTGGGTAAGTAAAAATAAAAATTATTTCTCATTTTTAGAAGCAAGTTTTTATTTTATTTTTCTTTGTGCATATCTTAGAAAAATAAATAAAAAAAATTGAGTTTATATTTTTTATACTTGTATTCAATCAGTTTTGAAAAAGCAAGGGAAGATCAACCACTTTAACATTATAGGAATGGAGCCTTAACACAATAAGTAAACTTTATACATGTAAAGGACTCTGTTCATTTTGTAGAGCAAGAGCTCTTGTGAGGTTATTATGGCTCAAAACAGGCTAAAGATGATTCATCACTTGGGGAACACTTTGCAACTTCGCATGCAAATATTTTAGTGTTCTACATGCAGAGGATATG
Source organism: Acanthosepion lycidas (assembly GCA_963932145.1). Lineage (NCBI taxonomy): Eukaryota > Metazoa > Mollusca > Cephalopoda > Sepiida > Sepiidae > Acanthosepion > Acanthosepion lycidas. The sequence goes on from OZ010584.1 coordinate 40,577,238, forward strand.
CTTTCATATATGATTTGCTACATAAAGAGAGATTCTAATATAAAATTATGTTGAGGGATCAAGAACAGACATTTTGTAACAAGTGATTTATTTTAGAGTTAGAAATTTGCAAGTAGTATAATTAAAACCTTAGAAGAATTGGCCTTTCAAAATTAGTCCAGTCTGGAAACTCTGAAATGGTATTATGAAGACTAACCTTTCTTCCGATTGGCCTCAACTATAGTTTCAAAGGCTTTAACCTGTTATTGCTACAGCAGCATTTTTTCTGGACCAATATGCTTGTTGAATTCTCCAAGTAAACCTTTTATATTCTTGGTTCCTTTTCTTTCTTCAAAATGAAATGTGCCAAAATAATTATAACTATTAACCACAATGATGATTTTTGGAACAGTTTTAAAATGTTTTTAATTTTATATTTAATTCTAGGATTACCAGTAACTCTGTACAATTCTGGTTTTTACCCATTTCTTGTAGAATTTATAATTTCTTTCATTATACAGGTAAGTGCTTCTTTGCTTACATTTCAATCTATTGTAAAAGTCAGTATGTATCTCCTGCATTTAACTGAGATAAATTGTTAAAATGTATCTGTGATATAATTTTAAAATGGCAACTGTAAAAAATATTCATTTTTATTTGATTAACAAATAAGAAAGATGAAGATGATTTTGTTAAAAATTATGTCAACATAAAATACACAGAATATTTTTATTTAATCTGCTCAGTTTGCAAAAATATTTCCAAATATTTTATTGACAAATAAGACAGTGGGCCCGATTTTAATAATTTATTAAACTTCTTACTCTATAAATTGATATAACAACGTGCCAATACGTTTTGTCTTTAAAGATATCTTCATTCATTAAAATTTTACTGGAAGTTTAAAAATGGATGCTTCCACATTATGGCAAAATTAAAATATTAACATAATCCTCTTGCATTGATCATTCGTTTTGAAACTTTTTCTCATTTAATCCAAGACATTAAACTACTTGTTGGACAGTGTGTTATTTCTGATTTTATAAGGAAAAATAATCTTTTTTTTTTATTTCAGGCCCTAGTAATATTTATTTTTGTTGAGATCCTGCAAAAAGCTCATGCTATTCAAATCAAATATGATAAGGTTGGTATCCCATTCACTTTTTCTGAATGTTTCTTACCTGCTGATAAAACTGAACTTTTTCAGTCGCCATGAGAAATAATCATTTTTGTCTGATTTGAATGAAGAGATTGATGTATTGCTGATAAACTAATGTGTGATGAGAAATAAATTTAAAAGAATAATTTCCAAAAAGGGATTTTTTGGTATCTATTCAGGAATCAATCAAGTTATGATAAATTTGAAAATAGCTTATATGAATAATTAAAAGCAATATACTGTGTGACAGTTATGAATGTTGAATTGATTGATGTTTGTCATGGTGTTGGAAATTAGATTTTCTAAATTCCATAATTTTCATAGGGAATAATTGAAGAGGAAAAAAATATCTAAAGATAAAAATATTTGTTTTTTCTTGAAAATGTTTTTATTTTCTGAATGATTTGCCATATTTAAAACTTAAAATGATTTTTAAATCTCTCAAATAGTTGTGTTTTAACTGTTACTCATTTTACAATTATGAATGTAACCAGTTGGTAAAACGACGTCTGTCTTGGTTGAAAATAAATTCTCTTTTTGATCCGTAAAATAATAATAAAGCTCATACTTTTAGTATTTTTTTCAGTTTCTATCAGTTCATAATAAAAACGTTCTTTTGAATTTCATCAAACACAGAACCATTTTCCGCGTGCCAGATTCTGCTTAAGTTGAGATGTTGAAGTCTCTTGCCAGGATTTTTATAGTTTACCATTTTTAATGCCAATGACTATCTTGTCCAAAATTGATATTTTTCTATGCTGAACTTGAAGAGAATGGTATCTGTTTAGATTTTCATCAATGTTCATTTTCTGACATCCTTAATTTTCCCTTTTTTAAATAACTGATTACACAATTAATAAACTGATGAATGAACTTTAATGACACTTCTAAGATTTCTCTAACATGATACAAAAATGACATTGGCAATTTTTAAATCAATTTAATATAAAAAAATTTACAGCAAAAATTTAAAAAATGAATAAATATAATCCATATATAAACTATTCTTGCTGAATATTTAATTGCTAACATGTCATAATTTTTATTGCTATTATTCAGATTATATCTTAAGTTTATGAATAGCAGGAAGCACCTAAAAAGCTTAAGAATCTGCGAAAGAATTCTTCAGATAAAATGACTAAAATAAAATCTGGAACAAAATGGGAGATTGAATTCTGAGCTAAGTAAAGAAACCTGTCATTTATGAAGCCTCTCTTCAAATCTTACACTTTGGTATAATTTACATATTCAAAAAGAAAAGCAAAATTTGTGTACCATATTAATTCACACGTAAAACATCCCAGTGACTTTATGCCAAGTACAAGTAATTGTAGTCTTTGTCATCTAGGTAAAATGTAAACTGTTAAATACCTCAATTTCACATAAAAGACTCAAGAGATATGTGACTTATACCTCAACAATTATGGTAATTTTTTTTCTTCAACATATCATATAAGATATTAAAGACTGGTTAAATTATTAATTAATCAAAATATTCAAATATTCACTGAATGTTACTTTGTAAAATTTTTGCTTATTATTATTCCTATTAGATTTGTCATATTGTAGGAAAACAAAAGAGGAAAATACCTCTATCCTTCCGAATGTTGTATACTATCTATTGTGGTGTCCTCCCTATAAAGAGTCTATGTTGTATTCTTCCGCCTACTATAAGATTAGTAAGAGAGAAGGCCTTGGGGAACAGTCGAATAGACTGAACGCTAGGTCAACCGACACACACTCACTAGTCGTGTAATACTCTTCTGCTATATTTACTGTTTAATATATAATATATCTGTAACACTTTTTTTTTGTTATTTCTTAAACTATTTACTTGGTCACAACATTATCAGAACTCCAATTCTTTAACCCAATCAGAAGTGCTCACAACTGCAACTGATATGACAAAAACAGATCATAATTAGAGAAATATGCAGAGAAAAAAAAATCTCTTATGTTTTTTCCATTAATTTCAATTTTAAGAAATCATTTATCACAAGCGTTTAAAATATAGATGCTGTCGAGAGTATTACAAAAGATATTTCTGTAGTTTGTTATTAAAAATGAAATTGTAATTGAATTAAACTGATTAGTGCAACTGTAATGATTGAAATATAATTTCAAACTCACTGACTGATTAATTTCATTTTCAACTTATAAAAGACTAGCAGTATAACCTGTCTTCGCCCGGGTTTTTCATTACTGAAAATTTTTGCCATTCACTTGAAGCAGTTTAAGTTTAAAGTCAGCCCACCCGAAAATCAATATTAGTAACAACATTTGGATGCAACTGAGGCACATCCCCAAATGGCGGGGTTAACAATGTGAATGGGGTGGGGTGTCTCTGAAAAGAACCGTTTTTGCGTTCTCAAACTTGCAATGAAAGAACTTCTTCACTGGACCGTCATAATAATAATATACGATAATTTTTATTTATAATATAATTTTTCTTATAATTCTAATAATCTTTTGCGTTAGATTACAACTCTCTGAATTGATTTTACGGTGTTTTTTACAGGCATTAAATTTTGCCATTGATTTTTGCGCAAAATGTAAAAAATCAGTTTTTACAATTTTTCACCTTCAAGGTCGTAATTTTTTTTCAGCCAATTTGGATCAACGCCGGCACTGAAGAATTATCTATCAAACAAAAAAACAAATTCATCAAAATCGGTTGAAAACTGTAGAAATGCATAAACAACATCCGATCACGCCCATACACACACAGACACACACATGCACATACACATTTTGAGAAATATGGATATAAATTTAGAACAAATGGATGAAATCAACTCTCCTTCAAAGTTCATGACAACTGGTCAAAATTTTTTAAAACACTGAAGAGCATTTTTTATAAATGTTATAATTTACCTTCTAGTTGCATACCAGCTTAATATATTTTTACAATCGCTTAAAACTAGAGAATGATCAGCTTTTTCAGAAGCAAGTGACAAGTTTTTGATATATTCTAAACAATTTTTTTAAAGTGCTAAATTAAACTAAAGTTACTTCACATGATTAGAATTTTTTTCAAATTGTCTCTAAGAAGGTTGACAAACAAGGCTCTAGACCATTTCCAGACTAAGGGAAATTATTAAAACCTCTCAGAATGTGTCCGCGGGGTAGAATTTAAGGAATTTGACATAATAATAGTTCATCTGGATTTGAAGTAGAAATTCAATTTAAACTTAATTAAAGTTTTAACTTTGTAAAAGTACAAAAGAGAATTGTACTCTTTATATGACTATCAATAATTTCTATTTTCATTCAAAATTGACTTCAATGAAAAGACTTCGTACATTAAGGCACTCCAAAATGAAGTCCGATTTTGGATAAGGTTGAGATAACTGCGTACCTCCCAAATGATGTGTACTTTCGACATGTTAAAAAAAATTGATACACCTTGTTTAAAAAAAAAATAGCAAAAGTCAGGGAATTCTTAGGTTCCATTGAAACTTTTATCAGTTTAAAAGAGAAACAATGCTCCAGGTGTGGAAACTTTAACCACTTCAAAGTATGTAAGGACAAGAAACACCTGCAAGGAGATAACAATGACAATAGCCCAAACGACCAATCCACGATATGTCATCTCTCATATGACGACACCAAAGACGAAGAAGTTTTCTGCACCCTGCTGATAGAATCAATTCAAGGACTTAGACCGGTAAAAACAAAAATTAAACCCAGCAATGCCCGACTGTATGCATATGGATGCCAGCCACTAGACACTTTGGGACGTTGCTCCCTCAAGTTTAAGTACAAAGACTTCACACACGAAATAAATGTTTATATGATAAACAATGCGTCTTTGCCAATTTTGGGTCTACAGCAATGTTTGACTTTGGGTCTTATTAAACGTATTTATGAGTGCCTGGCAAAGTCAAATACCACACCAAGTCATATAACTAGAGAAGTAATTATATCCAAGAACAAGGATGTGTTTGAAGGTATAGGAAAATTTCCAGGGGAATGTACCATCCAGGTAGATACGGATGTACCCCCAACTATACCCCCCCTCACAAAATACCCCTAGCTTTACAGAAAAAAAAACTGATTCGAGAACTAAAACGAATGGAAACGGGGAGTATCATCAAAACAGTCCACTACACCCACTGAATGGGTAAACTCCTTGGTGGTTATCGAGAAAGGAAATGGGAAGCTCCGAATCTGTCTAGACCTCATCCGAGCTATCCAGAGACCCCACTACCCCATGAAGACACTAGAAGACGTTCTCCCAGATCTAAGTGAATCAAGAATCTTTACTAAAATTGACATCAAATGTGGATACCACTCAGCGAAGAGTCCTCCTTCAACACACCATATGGGAGATGCAGATATCTCAGATTACCCTTTGGTTTGTGATTATCCCAAGATGAGTTTCAAAAGAAGATCGGCGAGTGCTTCGAGGGCTTCCCGGGAGTTATTGCATTAGTAGGCGATATACTGATAAATGGGAAAAACAGGGCGGAATAAGATAAATCCCTAATAAAATTGACAAGTGGGAATAAAAAATTTAACAAAGACAAAATAAAAGTTGCAGCATCGAAAATCAAATACTTCGGCCATATGGTAACATCAGAAGGAGTTGAAGCAAATCCAGATAAAATAACTGAGATTCGAGACATGCCACCCGCCACTAACAAATCTGAACTTGAAACCATACTTGGTATGGTTACATACTTATCCAAATTTGCCCCCAACCTATCGGAGATAACAAGCCCTTTACGCCAGTTCCTAGCGAAAAATTTCCATTTTGAATGGGGTGAATCACAAACCAAAACTTTCAAGAAAATCAAAGACATCATAACAGAAATTCCTGGGAGAGTTTTAAAATATTTTGACCCTTCAAAACCAATAGATGCCTCACAAAATGGTTTTGGTGCAGCAATGATACAAGAAGGTAACCCTATTGCATATGCCTCGAAATCACTAACCCAGTGTGAAAAACAATATGCGCAAATAGAAAAAGAACTATTCGCTATTCTATTCGGATGCAGGTGTTTCCACCATTATGCTTATGGCCGCAACGTCATCATTGAATCCGACCACAAACTTCTTATACCAATTTTTCAAAAACCACTACACGCCGCCCCACCGAGATTACAGACGATGCTATTGCAACTAGTCAATTATGACACAACAATAATATATGTACTTGGAAAAAAGATACCCACAGCCAACACCTTCTCGTGGAAACACCTACCAGTCCTCAACCAAGAATATAGTAGAGGGATGGATGTCCATGTACACAACATTATCAGCTGGCTTCCAGCCACTGAGCGCAAGATTGAGAAAATCAGAACTGCTACAGAGAGTGAAGATGAGCTTCACTCATCAGAGTTATAAAGGAAGGATGGCTCGACCAAAGGAATCATGCTAAGCGGCAGTTCAAGCATATTGAAATCACAGGGATGAACTGACCTTCATAAAGGGAATAATACTGAAAGGACAAAACATTCTAGTCGCAACATCACTCAGACGTTGGAGAAGCTGCATGTGGGACACACGGGCATCGTGAGGACTCTAAAACGGGCCTACACTTTACTATTCTTGCCAGGAATCTCGCCTGACATACGCAACTTTGTTTCAAAATGTCTTGAAAGCATGTCACTCCATAACTCAAACCCAAAAGAGCGCCTTAGACCACATCCAGTACCAGACTACCCTTGGCAAGACATGTTTCAATGCGATGAGAAAGATTTCCTTGTTGCAGTTGACTACTATATCAAGTATTTTGAGGTAACTCAGACACACGACACCACAAGCAAAACCATCGTACGACATATCAAATCTACCTTATGTACATATGGAACACCTGAAAAAGTTGTGCCTGACAATGTGCCCCAATTTAACTCAGTAAAATTTGCAAGGTTCACGGAATAATACGACTTCACACACTCCAGGTATAGCCCAAAATATCCTCAATCGAATGGGTTGGAAGAACGGCCAAAAAGATCTTTCAAAAGGCAAAATGGAGCAACAGAGACCCATTTCTAGGAATGTTGGAATACCGGAACACGCCTATCAGCAACTCGGAGTATTCCCCTGCTGAACTTCTACAAGGCCGACGCCTGAGATCCGTACTACTGATACTACCGACCCAACTAAAACTTCGAGCCATGAATCATCAAACTGCAAAATCACAAATGCAGGCAGACAAGGACAAAACGCAGAAGATATATAACAAGTCCAGTCACATCCAATGCCCACTAAAAGAGGGTGACATCATACGTTTCCAGCAGAGCAACAAACTTTGGAAGTCAGGCCACATCCAGAGCAGACTCGACGACCTCTCGTATATTATCAAATCACAAGAGGGTGATACATTTAGGAGAAACAGGCGTCACATCATGAAGTCACAAGAAAAATTCACAATCACCCCACAAGTTGGTTACACACTATATCACAACACCAATGAGTGCACAGAGACTAACTTCTCATCAACAAGACAAGCAGAAGACAGAAACAAAACATACCAGAAACACAAGACTGTCAAACCAGCTATCGCCACAGCAGCAGACGAAAGCATTGTTCTCCACAACCACAATAACCAAGTATTACAACTACACAACAGAATTAGACAGAACAAGGACCAGTTCACGGACAACGTCTCTCCCATCCAACCATATGTCACGAGAAGTGGGCGAATCAGCAAACCCAAAATTATCACAGACATATAAATACCCCTCCAATCTAAAAAAAGAACAAGTAATCCTGGACATAGTCTACTACTCATAAGGACACTACTACTTATTTACTTTGACCATTCTTCAAATGTTGTTTATGCCTGTCACCGGCAACATCGACATAACATAATATATATTTTTTAAAAATGAATTTGAAACAGTTCACCTTGACCGAAATATTTTTGGCAATTCTTTTACAGTCAATTCTAAAAATAGACATTTTTAAAGACAAATGTAACATTTTTCATAAATCGTCTGACTTTAAAATACACTTCCCTAAAAAAGTACGTGTGTACGACAAACCTAGACGATTATAATATTTATTTATTTGTTTATTTACACTTTTTATTAATTATTTTGTATTACTAACTAGTATTTTTTTTATATTTCTTCAAATTTTGGACTATATTTTCGACGTGTTCGCATTCGACACTGAAACTGGATTTTGTTCAGGAATGTTTCATGTGGTTGTCAGTTTTTAAAAAACTTAAGTTGTATGGTTCAAAATCCAAGCGCTATTTTCTATAGAAATTGGAAGTATTTTATTTTCTTCAGATATTTGGGCAGTAGGTACATTTTTGAAGAGCATGTTAACATTTTGTGCCTGGTAATAGTTGCTATGTATTTTTTGTGCTTCTTAATTTATATCAAGATATTTTTGACTGTGTGAAATTGATTGCAGTGGGTATACCAAGGTGTAGCTTCTGCCTTGTGTGTGTGTGTGTGTGTTTATGTGTGTGTGTGTCCAATTCTTATTCTGTTGAGCACTATGTATTGCTAATGGCTCTATATTCTCTTTTCTTTTTGTCTAGGCTGATGTTCATATAGTTTATTGTTTTGCAATGTGTCACAAATTGCTTGCCATTTTATTTTGTTCTTTTTTCAAATGAATTGCTTTCAAAATGATTTAAAAAATGTATTGGATCGATTATATCGAGTCAATTGCTAAGTCTGTTACGAGGAAAGTTAGTTCACTGTGTCTTGCCAGAATCTATCTTGCACTATTTTTACCATTCATACGTGCATTGAATATTGCTGTCTCATCTGGTCTAGTACTTCTGCTGTATATCGAGAGATTCTTGATAACATCCAAAGAATCTGCAATGTTATCAGTCTTGACATGACATTTCGGCTTCCTTCACTTTCACACTGCTGTAACATAGCTTCTCTGTGCCCCCTTTTTTTTATAAATATATTCATGGCAATTGTTGTGATGATATTTCTTCATTAATTTAAGCGCAGTACAAGATTGGCAGCAAAATCTCATCATTTTACAGGGTAAATTAAAAGAGAGAATAGGAGAAGGGAGAACGTCACCTTTCTTATCCTGATTTTAGAAAAAGGCGCATACATTAACAAACAAGACTCGATGCTATTAATTGAAATTTGTGATGAACATTTATTATATAAACATTAATATAATATTACAAAATAAATTTTGACAAAAAAGCTCGTGAAAAAATTTCCTTTTGTGCGACTTTTTAGTAATAAAACAAGATAACAGGTCCAAATATAAAGACAGGTTCTTAAAAATGATATACAATTGTATATTCAGATATTAAAAAAAAAATCTTGAGAAGGTAATACAAAAACTTTGAGGTTGAAAATACTCTTTTCAAAAGACTCACCCATTTAACTGAAAAACAAAAAATAAAAGGGGACTTTAGCAACTTCACTTGCGTCACTGGGACTTTTAACAATAATTTCTTTTTTAGAACACTGTTCTATTCTCAGGTTTCACTTCTTTTTTTCTGTTTGCTTCTTTTGTGAGAAATAGCCCAGCTCATCAACAGGTAACAGTCAAAAATAGCTTTTCCTTCTGGAACCTTATTTTTATGCCTTGAGGACGAAATTTTCATACCTCTTCGTCTTCTGACTTCTTCGAAATTTTCGGTCGAAAATTTTAACACAATCCTGTCGAAATTTTCATTACCTTCTTGTCAAAAAGTTTAACACCTTCTGCTCGGAAATTTTATTACCTTCTAAAATTATTCGCTGGCCCGTTTTCTTATATATCCTCGAAAGAGGTTCCAGATCGGTCTTAACTTTTAAATTTACGTGGGTGACCGAATTATTTTCAGCGGTTCTTTTTTAGCCAAATATATATTTAGAAAGTTTAATAGACAAACACATAGCACATCAAATTTTATTCAAAATCAAATAACACATCAAATTTTATTAATCAAATAATACATCAAATTTTATTTTTTTATTAACCGTTTAGCTTTCTTTTAAATATAATTCTTCCAAAAGTAAGTGTAAAAGATAAACCTAGACTATAATAATATTTTTTTAATCATCTACACATTTTAATTATTATTTTGAATTATTTCATATTACTTATATTTTTTAAATAAAATTGAAAGATGTCGGTTGGGCGAGACAATTTTCTCTCCATATCTATAAGTCTAGTATCCGTTCATGCCACATATGGTCCGGAGCCTCTAATATTTACCTTGAGCTCCTTGATAAGTGCCAAAGAAAATCAGCAATATTATTGGTTCTGATCTTGGCAGATCGGTTCTAGTCACTTTCGCACCGCCGTAAGGTTGCCTCTCTCCGTCTTTTCTACAAATACTTTCATGGTAATTGTTCGAATGAGCTATTCGTTATGGTACCTAGCCTTTTTGAATTTAAGCGCAGCACTAGACTGGCGTCGAGATCTCATCAATTTACAGTTAAGCTGGCTAGATGTAAATTCTATGCTAACAGTGTATTCTCTCGCATTTCTTGCTCGTGGAACTCCCTCTCCCGGCTCCATGCTTTCCAACCAACTTTAATCTGAAAAATTCAAGTGCAATGTCAATCACTATCTACTGTACTCTTCTCCTTCTGCTCATCATTATTGTTTCGGATCCTAATTCTTCTACACCCCTTGTGCTTTAGTAACATTACTGCCGTACTTAGTGGTGATACTGATTAAAAAAATGTAACACTAGTTTCTATTTTAGTAGTAGATACCACCAAAATTAGCTACCTCCAAAGATTCGCAAAAAAAATAAATAAATAAAATAAATGAGAATACATGATGAAAAAAGTTTTATCGGCAAAATCTTTGTTGTTATTAAGAGAAAAGACCAAAGGAAAATTATATTATTAATCCTGTTTAGAACCTTCGAAATTTTGGTTAAAAATCTTGTTTTTCTTGCATCATGGGTTACCATACATTAATATGGGATATTTTAGCGTCTTATTGAAGTGAAAAACACATTGCTTTGGAAATTCTTAGTAAAATAAGATAATTGTCAGATTTTAATGAAACTTTCAAGATTTATCCACAAATGAATTAAATTATTTTAGAAATGTTTTTTTTAGAAAATCTATTACATCACTGTTACTTATTCAATTTTATAAAATTTCGAGAAATTTCCTTTTTATAGAGCTTAATGTTTAAGGACAAGTTCTCGGAGAATCAATTTTATTTTTTCAGACAGGATTCCCCGTTACAGAAAAATATACTCTGAATCGTAAAATAAAAAATACAATAACACTAAGACATTATTTAATTAGAAAAGCTTTTAATTGCTTTATGAATAGGATATATTATAGACACTATTGTTTTAAGAAAAAATCTTTTTATAAGAATTATTTCCATTTTTAAAATTTTAATTAGAATAATTTATAAAGTTTTAAATCTTTTAAAATTCTGTAATAATTTGTAGTGTAACAGTTTGGTGATATTATTAAGTAAAAACTATATTTACTAATCATAAATGAAAAAAACTTACTACAAATCAGCAACCCCCACTGTATTTAAAAAATAAACAGGAGATAACTGACATCCATTAGACATGACACCTGGAACTAGAACAATCTACCCCAGTGAACAAAATAAAGGGTTCAGTTCGACATTCCAACCATCTGAGGAAGGCCGGAGCGTACAACGGCCGAAACGTTGTGATAAACATGCCGACAAAGATGAGGACAATAGTCCGAATAATGTAAATAGTGCTAATAAAATGTGTTGTAAAAGTTTAAGTAAGAATTCACCTGAGGTCCTGGGACAGATTAATTCATTTTACATTGATTTCTATGGGGAAAATACTTTCGGTTTACGAGCATTTCAAGTCAGGAACGTCCTTTCGGAAAGAATTAAAATCATGAACCGAAGTTTCATAGTATATATCTATATATATCTATATCTATCTATATATATATATATATATATATATATATATATATATATATATATATTAGTTTATACAAAACGAGGTAATCCGTATGGGTAGACCCAAGGAGGATGATATCCAGAGAGCTCAATGTAAATTCAGAGCAAATATGTTTGAATAAAAACAGATCACTTTAAGGTTCCATGTAATAAGTTATTTCACCACAACCCTTTTAAAGGGCTCTGGATCATCAGACTTTACTTCCAAAAGTTGGAAGTTTTTGGAAGTAAAGTCTGATGATCCAGAGCCCTTTAAAAGGGTTGTGGTGAAATAACTTATTACATGGAACCTTAAGGTGATCTGTTTTTATTCAAACATATATATATATATATATATATATATATATATATATATATATTAACAGATACAGGATGTATATTATGATAATTGATGATTGACAATGAAATATAGAAAAAAGTAAATGTTGATAGAATGGTGAAAGGCCACGAAGCACTCCCATTCCTTGATGTTGATATAGAACTAAAATCCAAAATATTTATTACCTACCTGTATAAAAACACCACCAATACGAACTCTTATCTTCTAAACTATGATAGCCAATGCCCTGAAAGATATAAAGTAGCAGTGATAAAAACTTCCTAAATAGAGCAATTCTTCTTCCCAGAGAATATTTCTGAGTGAACTCAAATACATAAAACAAACATTTGTTAACAATAATTTTTCCAACTACATCATCGTTAAACAAATAAGATTATTCTTAGCAAAAATACATGACACCAGTACTAAAAATACGGTACAACAGAGTTAGCAATCAACCTCAACATATTTTACTGTAACCAGATGCACAATAATTACAAACAGGACAAATTCGCCATGTGACGTATCATTAAATACCATATTTCAGTCGTAATTCCCGGTAAACAGGTAAAACTTATAATATATTGTAGAGAATAGAAAACTGCCAACCTCTTCGTCACTAATGAAAATGACCCTATTAAACTTAAACTAGCGATGACCAATATAGTATATCAGTGAAACTGCCCAGTACAAAACTGTATTTCTCATCAGAAATCAATACGCTATATAGGTCACTCAAATACTTCCTTGAGCAGATGCCTCACATGTCACTTATCTGATCAAAGGCCCATAAATAGGTATTTAGCTACATAAAATCTACAAGAACCCATAAGGAAAATTCTGTGTGATATTAGGTTGGTGCAAAAATAATTTCGTTTTCTCACATAGTAACATATGTTAGAAAACGAAATTATTTTTGCACCAACCTAATAACACGATCATCCTTCATAAATCTCGTAACAAAAAGAATCTCGTTGTGAGAGAAGCACTCTACATAAAACATCTGACACCAAGTCTTAATAGCACCTTATTTAACAACAAAAATAATATATATATATATATATATATATATATATATATATATATATATATATATATATATAAACATATTGGAAATTATAATGCTCTCCAGAAATTTATTCGTTTCTCCCAAACTTTCAATTCCATCAGGAATCATCTTCAGGGAAGGAACCAGTGGCAAAATGCCTGCTTCACAATTTACCTCTGTATGTTAGATGTCTTATCATCAGCCTTTTAATTCATTGATTCTAGATTTCTAAAAAATTCAAAGAAACCAATCAGAATGCATAGAAAATCAACATATAATAAGATACCTAATATACAGAGGCGAATTGTGATGGAGACTTTTGCCACTGGTTCTTTGCCCTGAAAATGTTCTATATTCTTTTTCTTTAAATACATTAAATTTGCTGACCATTAAAAAGGATGATTTTCAAAAAAACTTTCATGTAAAGATAACCTGAGAATACTGCAATCAATCCATTACAGATAAGAATATTTGATGAATTTTGTTGTATTAGCACTTTGATCCGTTATATAATTAATACATGACTAAATGATCATTTTACTTCTTTTAGGATTACTGTCTATTAACTAAGATTTAAAAAAGAACACAGACACACACATACTTCCTGTTCAGTTGTATCAATGGCAATTGATAAATAAACACATTTATTACCTAAACCATTTTTGTGGAGTAATCTAAGCCATTTGCCAAGCCATATATATCAACAAATTTATCTTTTAATATATTATTTATTTATTTGATTCATTTGTATAACTATAAATCTCTTTTTCTTTCTCTTTTTCTTCAACATGGGTAAATGGTTTCTCATACTTTCATTTGCTCAAAATCTAATTTATTCTCAAAATAGTGTAACACATCTACTGAGGAATATATTCATTCTGTTTTTTCTTTTCAGACAGAGTTGTTGATAGATGAAGATACATGTGATGAACTGGAAGATCAACCAGATAATGAAGGTAAACTTTGATACAATAAATACAGGAAGAGTTTTTGTTTATTTTTTATTTCTACTATTCTTTTAACTTGAGCTATTAATACTCATTAGTTTATAAACAAAATCCCGTCTTCATATTGAACCCTGAAAGCACTTATTAACAATTCAATGCTATTTTTCATTTTATTGTCTTTTAGGATGAGTTCATTATTATGCATTAAAAAATTATATTTGTCTTTTGTTCAGATCCTGACATACCCGCAGAACAGAAAGATATAAGGTCACCTGACTTGCATCTCTTAGGAGAGATGTTCCTTTGTAATGGCATTAGACATGTCTTTGATATCTTCTCTATTTTTGATATGTGAGTATGAATATATACAACAATAAGGATTGAAGTTACAATTACTATGCAAACAAATTCATGAAACTTGAAAGTTTTTTGGGGAAAGTGAAGACTGAGTAGATCCTGCATATATATAGCATCAATACCCCATTTTGGGCCTTGTCTGGCTCTTGTAAAGGTAGAGGATAGCAGAAGGAGTCAGGTACTTATTGGAGAAATACAGGTTACTGACCATTTATCCAGCATCTTTAGCAAAAGTATGTATGAGTGCCACTTTTTGTCTGGATCAAGTTCCTATAGGTACTTAATACACAGGGCCTCACTGAGAGAACACCCATTCATTGCAATAGGTGAAAATTTAGAGTTCTCTCAATGATAATGGAACATCACTAGTTTGGTTTTCAAGGCACTGAATGTGACCAGCAAGTCTCTCCCTTACTGAGCTGTTGAGCTAAGTCAGAGGAGAGATCACCTGCCAGTCTCTGGAGATGCACCCATATGCCAGTGTATCATCAACATAGATATTCACCAAAGATTGGAGTATACTTTTAGGTAGATCATTTATGTAAAGTAGAAAGAGAGTTGAACAGAGAAGTGAACTTTGGAGGACACCCCTATTGATCACTTGGGCTTCAGAAGACTGGCTATTAACAACTACCTTCAGAGAAATATCTGTTAGGAAGGACTTGATAATTGAGAAGACTCTTCCAGTGATTCAATAGCTAGAGAGCATATGCAGCAATCTTCTAAGCTACATCTTGTAAGGTCCTTTGAAATATCGAATGCTATTATCCTTGAGATATAATTATTGTCTAGTGCCTCAGTTAATCTTTGAGTAATAACAATTAAGATAACATTGATGGATTGAGTCAGTCAAAATATGTATCACTTGAAAGGTTTTTATTATTGAGGTGATCAACAATCTTCAAAGATTTTGATAATGACACTGAAGATGGTGATGGGTCTATACTGAGATGGGGATGAGGGCTCACCAGCATTTTGGAAAACAGGGAATACACTTTTCATAGACATGGGAAGGATTTCACCTTGAAGCAGTGGCTAAGTAGTTGTGCTAAGTTTGGGGATAACTTAGGGTTAATATTCTTAAGGACAACCACTGTACAAGAAGAAAGATCCTGTTGAATTTTCATTTTCATCTTATTCTCATGGGATAAAATGGTTGACATAGTTTCACAGCAAATGTATAAAATTTTGAAAATTTCTAAAAACTAAATGTTATCAGTTCTGAACAGAAAAAGGAAGTGGGACCAATTATTAATTGATGGAATCACAATGTAACTGAAAATAAGGATCACTGGTAGATCCTAGATGCTAGTATATTTACATTTGATTTTACTTAAATAAACAAGCCTATTTGTTCTTCAAAGTCACATAAGCAGCTCAAAAAATATAGAAACATAAAAGGAACTGAATGTTCATTAAATTAAATTTTTCATAATTAAAACAAAACTTGAAATTTAAATATGAACAACATTAGTGCTCAGAAAACTGTATATTGAAATTATTTTTCTAAATGTCAGCTTAAAATAATTTTCTCTTTTTCTATTTTTAGGATGATTCTGTTGATTGCTTATTCACTTGCCGGGAGTGACTCCTACAGTGAAATGCTTGGAATCAAGTAAGAAAACTCCATTTTATATTGCTATACTGTTTATTGGCTATTGAGATTTCTTTTTAGAAAATCAAAATTTCCACATTCAAAGCTGATTGTATTTAAATTAAGCTCCTAAACTGTAAGAATATGGCTATGGAAACATTGTAAATATTAAAGGATGCCATTCAACACATATATATTTAGCAGTTTTGTAGCTTTATATTAATATTTTTATTGTAACCAGAATGTAACATTCTGCTAAAATAAGAATTTTAAATCCATTTACAATAAACATCTTATCATTGTTTAAGTAATACACTGTAAGTCACAATATTAGTTTTGTCTATTTCTGGTGGTTTCTGCTGTTCATCCATATATAAATATTCTTACATATAAATTTAATGTAAAATCCTGAATTCCTGAATTGTGCCTGTATATAATATTATCTTTTTCCTTTAATGACATTTCAGAATTTATCTGAGAGCCAATCACCTTTTTTTTAGATCAAACAAAATTGAGGAGATTCCAGAAAGTAGTATTACAGTGTAACCGGGATATAAGAGAAACCCGGATATAAGACACTTCTTCTCCGGTCCCGACAACTCTCTTATATCCGGGTTACACTGTACCATCAGTCTAGTTTACATAGACAAATGTATCAAGTGACCAGAAAAATTCTTTAGTTATTGAAGAATTTATAAAACAATACTATATGTTAATTCACTATTTATCATCACTTAATTATCGTTTCCTTTCTTTCTTTTTAATCACAGGTACATAAATGTAATTCCTGTATTCATTTGGAGTCTTGCCTTCTTTATAATTTTTGCTTTCAAACTCATCCAACCTGTCATCTCAATACTTACTTTTATTAAGGCAAGCCTTTTCACTATGGCTGTAAGTATTTTTATTTTATGCTTTTAATAAAATAAATTAAAATTAAATAAAAAAGACAACAGGAAAAAAATATGAAAGCAGAACAGTCTCTGAAATTTGTAGTTTGAATTTTGTGAAGAAATTTTGTTGAATTGGTCTTGAGTTTCTTTCATTATCATTTCATTTTCCTGGATGTAAAACATTTTAAAGTAAGAAAAATCTTTGGGATTTTCACTTTCCTTGATTATAAATATTTTAATGTTAAAACTATCTTTTGGGATTTCATTTTCCTGGATTTAAAATATTGTTAGAATTATGTTTTGGATTTTCATTTATCTGCATTTAAAACATTTTAGAGTTAGCACTATCTTTTGGGCTTTCATTGACAGGGTTTAAAAATCTTAAATTTATGACTATCTTTTGGATATTTATTTCCTGGATTTCTAATATTTTAATGTTAGAACAATAATATTGTTTTCACACTATTTCCTTTCTGTTTTTTGGTTTTTATGAATTCTGAAAATTGTATGAGAGAGAGAGAGATAGAGAGAGAGAGATAGTCAGAGAGAGAAGGGGGAGGAAGAGGAGGAGGAGTAAATAATAAAAACATATATAGTAAATAAACAAAACTTAACTTCAGATGCAATATCAACAAGAAAGGCAACATTTTGGTCCTGATGACAGGAGATTTATAGCAGCACATTTTTACTGAGTGTTGGCCTTTTTGCAAGTTGGCACAAGTCATTCACAGAGCTAGGAATGAATAAAAATCACAATAGTAACATTAAAAGTGGAATTTCATTCAATGTTGAGTTTAAAAAATGTTTTCAAACTGGTTTGAGCAAGTTGACATGTATATATTATAGAATCAAAGAGAAAGGGATTGTTATTCCCTAAAAATGAAGGTTGTTATATTAACCGGATAATGGCAGAACAAAGAAGAAACAATAGTGGCTTAAAGAAATAAACAATTGTATTAATTTAAAATACAAAAATGATAAATTGGTGTAAATATTGCTTGTTGAAAGGAGATAAGTGGAATTGTAAAAGGTGTTCGCAGAGCCATACAGTAGAAGAGGGAAGGTGAGTTGTGACTTACCAGAGTGACAGCCTTTTGATGTGTTATCTTTTGGAGATGGGAGGTCACTTTCTGACAAGTGTTGTGAATCCAGGCCAAGATGCTGTCTGACTATATTTAGTCACCCCCCACGTGGGCATCATGTGGCACAAGGCCGGTTTAACATGGGATCTTCGAGCCCATGGGCTCAGCCAAAAATATGCCCATTGAATATGTATAAACGGGTTCAAGATGTTGTCTGACTGCTGAAAATGTTACTTTGATGGGCTTTTATGTCCTTTCTTAGGCTCAAATCAGCTCTAGTTTTTATTTTGTTTCTTTAAGTGGAAGTAGGTGCTATTGGTGGAAATTCTGGATTGTATTGCTTATTTTTTCTTTGAGTGTTTGAGTAAAAATGTAAGCTATATGTGTGGAGCCTATGCACAGTTGATGGAATTTTAGTTCAGTCTTAGATTTTGGAGCATTCATATCTGGCTAGTAGTGGAAAATCTGGAATGACTTTGGTTTTTTTCGCAACTAGTGAGGATTTGTTTGTGAGATAAAGAAAAGGAAAAAAGTGGGGATATGTGAGACAAACAAAAAAGGTAATGTTTTTGCTTTTCATTCTGATTCCATTTTTCTGTCTTATTTATCTGAAACAAAAAGTCACCGTTCTCAGGAGTTTGAGAGTGGGATGGTCACATTGACATCTCAGAAGTAGAGTGACTTAGTCATGCTATTTTGGAGAACAGCTCTTAGTTTAACCAACCAGATCTCATTTGGTTTTAGAAATGGAGACATATTTTTTAAGTCAGCCAGACTTTTCACTAAATGACCATTGTTTTGATGTTAGCAAGATTGACATGAAATTGGAATTGTAAGTAGTCATTCCAAAAGCTGGGCAAAGTACTGCGAGACAGGAGGATTTCTTTGGTGACAAAGAAAAGAATACTGAGCTGCTACGGGACATCTGTCCTCCTATACGGCAGCAACTGTTGGACAGTCTCCTCAAAGATGAAGAAGAGACGAAAGGCACCAGAGATGTGGTTCTACAGAAGGATGCTAAGGATATCATGATGCGAGTGTGTGAGCAACGATGAGGTCTTGGAATTGGAAGCAAAGAAGGAGGAAGCTTATACTTAACACAAAGAATAGGCAGATGAAACTTCTGGGTCACGTAATAAGAAAGGAGGGCCTGGAGAATCTGATACTCACAGGTCAAATAGAGGGTAAAAGAGACAAGGGAAAGCAATGCATGACATACCTGGCAGGCTTAAGCAAGTGGATGGCAGAACATGGTCTGGGGGAGTTGGTAGAGGCACAAAACTTATTGAGAGCCACAAGGGATAGGGTGAAGTGGAGAGCCATGATCGCCTATGTCCTGAAAGGACACAACATA
Source organism: Acanthosepion lycidas (assembly GCA_963932145.1). Classification (NCBI taxonomy): domain Eukaryota; kingdom Metazoa; phylum Mollusca; class Cephalopoda; order Sepiida; family Sepiidae; genus Acanthosepion; species Acanthosepion lycidas. Next base: position 40,596,827 of record OZ010584.1, read on the forward strand.
AAAAAAAAACTGTATCAGAAGAAGATCTTGACAGAATGTAACAATGCAAACTATTTCTGATAAAATAAGTCTAGGTAGAAAATTATAATTAATACCAGATATTTTTTATTTCAAAGTCACCAGTGATCTGTAAAGAATATTGCAACAGCTTTGAGCTTATTTCACCATTTGAAATTGGTCTGACCAATGAATTCTTAACATTTTTATTTAAAACTTGTTTGAACAAATTGCAACACTTAATCTATACATTATGCATTGATAGTCATATAGAAAAGGATTGTCAGCAATCAATAATTAATGCAAACATTACTGACACAATAGGTCTATTGTATGTACAATTTGTAATAACATATATAATTTCTGATCACCAATTAAATGTCACTATTTTTGAGATTGAAATCAGATAATTGTTCAGTCATCTAAATAATGTTGCTTGTATTCTGTTATATAAATGGTGTTTGAGATTCTTAAACTTACTTTCACCATTCAGATAAATACATCTATGACAGCTATGATATTATTTCAGTAAATGAAGAAAGTGCAATTTTGTGAGTCTAACCAAAAGTTTATTGAAAGTATATCAGGCCATTGACCTAAATTTGTTGAAATATATTTTAATAAATTTTATAGAAAAATTTCTAAGTTTAAAAAAATCAAAACAGAACTTTTTACTTTCTCCCTTTTTAAAATTTTATCTCACATCAAATCTTTAGCTGTAAGTTTTCAATCATAAATTCTTTAAAAAGAATCCTATCAATATTTATCAATTATTTTAAAAGTAATAACCGAAGCTTTAAGGGAAAATAATAAAGAATTATGCAGTAAAAATTTGCTTGATTTTGCTGAAGATGGTAAAGGTAAAAATCCAGAGGAAATAAGAGTGCTATTTTTATTAGCAGATTTGTTTAGGATGCAATAAGGAACAATGAAATGTTTTTAGCTCATTTCTTCACATCTCTCCTTGTAATCGTGTAGAATGTAGACCAAGATGAGATTAAACAGATGAGAGCTCTCATTTCCTCGTCATACTCTTGACAAGGTTTGAAATGATCGATATTTTGGGTCTTTACCGGACAAATACAACTATATGGATCAATACAGTTTCTTTTATGAAAGCAGTCAGTGGAGAACTGTATTTACAGGAGTAGACTCATAGCTGAACTTCTCCAATATTTTGTGAAAATTAAGTTAACTGGTATAACAACATCAATAATGTTGATTATGATGATGGTTGTAAGCACTTTCGGTCCCACTAGGGAATACTGGGAGCAAGAGAGATCCAGCAGTTGTTGAGTTTACTACGTCTTGTGTTGGCTTTGTTTTGCTCTGACTTCTGACGCCAATCTCTTATAATTTATCTTTCCACCCTAATCACAGTGGAATATTAACTATAAAGATGGCTTGAAAGTTCAGTTTGCCTGCCTTTGTAGAGCACTGAGTTCAAAGTTAGAAGAGGTCAATTTAATTTTTTGATAATTTCAAGTTAAAAGCTAAACAAATAATGATTAGGGGAATTAAAATAGGAAAATTAATTGCCCACTTTTGTGATCACAGAATGTATTTAACATTGTCCAGATTTAATATTGGTTATAAAATATATTAGGTTGGTGCAAAAATAATGTCGTTTTCTCACATAGTAACATATGTGAGAAAACGACATTATTTTTGCACAAACCTAATATTATATGGAATTTCATCATGAAAATTTTTTTATATAATTATTTTGTTCTTTTCATTTTTTAACTTTTTATTTTCTTTTTAGGTGATTTTGCCTTTTTTTGGAATTTTGGATGCACAAGAAAATGTACAAAATAATTTTAATTATATTCAAGATTCTTTTCTGATTAGCACACTTGCATTAGGTAAGAAAATATTTTAACATTCTGATTAAATTTGCAGCAGAGATAGGCTTTCTGTTTTTGTGAAGTTATATTGTGAATATTAAGATTATTTTGGAGCTTCTAAAAGCAAAATTATTTTTAGAACTAAAAATGATTAGAAGTCAGAACAAAAGTTTTAAAATTTATATGATGAAAGCTAATCAGTAAATCTAGCAGATAATCTGCTATAGAACTGTTGTTAGCATTTGAGTCTTATATGTTATTGCTGTCATGCTTCATCAGTAAGATCTTATATCAAAGATGGCTTCATCCAATATCTTTGTTTATTATGTTCATATGGTCCATTCTTCAGCCGACAGTTTTGTTGGCAGATATCTGAGCAACAATACTCTACAAAAGAAAAGATATGTAAAGACTGTTGGAGTATGAACCAGTTGGAACATTGTTGATGAGGGGTAAGAACCCTCTTCCCAGAATCTACCTTAGTCTACTGATAATTCTATTGGGCATCTGCCATGTAGCAATAGTCAGAAATATTTCCAGTTCAATTTTTATGAAGTGTTTCATAACTGTGTCTTTCTACCGGCGCAAACTTAATAACTGATAAACTGTATACAGTTAAAGGGTATACAGTATATACAATTAAATTATGACTGCATTTATTCTCATCCCTTTTGTCATCAGCGAGCTACGCAAATTGTCTCCCTTACACTGGTTAATGATTTTAAATAGAATGACTGCTAATTATAATTTTTAATATTTTAGCAGTTTTAAAAAGAACATATGTTAAGAAAATTTGATAAAATAAAAGGTTTTGATGGAAGAAAACTGCCTTTAGGGAAATGAATCAAATCTTTTTGGTAGGTTAATTAAGTATTGCTTAATATTTCTTTTATTAATAGAAATTGGTCATGCAAAAGTAAGAACAGAAATATTTCTAATGACTGACAAGAGGAAAGAAATATTCCACTCAGCTTCTTACTTGATTGTTTTGTTTTTTCATGGCTTATCAACCTGTTTCATGTTATTTAAAGCCAGAAATAATTTTAGATTGCAATAATATTTTAGAGATAATGATTTACTGATATGAATCCAACTAATTAACCCATAGTCGAAGGGAGAATTTCCCAAATTATTTGTGCATAAGTGATTATAACGAACTAGACTGGAATTGAAACTCTGCTCTCCGATTTCCAATTATCCATTACACCATCTGCCCATCCAAGTTTAAAGCACTTGGTATTCCCTAGTGCTCTGGTGGTCACCTATCTAGCTACTGACCAGGCTCATTGTTGCTTAACTCTAATGATCATATGAGAACCAGTGTTTCAAAAGTCACTTCTTACTTGAATGTCAAATTGTTTCACTACAGATAGCCATGTTGAACCAATATCCCTCAAGCCATGAAGCATAAGGAAATGGATGTTCATTTAGGTTACTTACTGATTAAGAACTGATTGTCCCTTGGCTGTGACTTTATTTTCATACTCATGTCGCACTTATCACATGATACTTTATATGTAAAGACAGATAATTATATTTGTATACCAACATTTTAATAATTCATCACAAATAAAATAATTTTGTAAGATTTAATTAAATTATTCAGGATTTAGTTGTTGGAGTTATTTTATAGAAAATTTAAACCTGTTAAATTTTGATTTTCAGCTTTCATTCACTGAAAATTTTATTCTAATTTTTTCAGGTGGCAGTTTCTTTGTTATGCCTCTTTTATTTAGAAAAATTGAAAATGTTCCTTCACAGGTATATTTTCTTTTCTTTTTTTTTCATAAATTTTTCTTTTATTTTTTTCTTTAATAAAGTTCACATTATGCAAGGTAGTAAAGCCACTAAGACACAAGGAATTATTGGGTGTGGAAGAGTTAGTAACAGAAACATTACTAAGGAGCAAGAATAATGAAGAATAATTAGAACAGTAGATGGGGATTGACATTGCATTTAAATTTTTGAAGATTAAAATTGGCTGTAAAGCATAGAGCCACAAAAGATTTCCACGGGTGGGAAGTATGAAAAAAGAAACTGTTAGCATAGAATTTACAGTTACATTTAACCAACTCAAGTGCAAATTGATGAGATCTCGATGCTAGTCTAGTATTGCGTTTAAAATCAATAAGTCTAGGTACCATAGTGAAGAGCTCATTCGAACAATTACCATGAAAGTATTTATATAAAAGGCACAGTTAGGCAACATTATGGCAGAGGGAAAGTGACTGAAGCCAAGGTGCCTGATCAGGAACAATAATATTGCTGATTCTTCTTTGGATTTTATGAAGAATCTCTAGATAAATTGCATGGACACCAGACCATATGTGGTAGCAATATTCTAAACATGAGCAAATGGTAGATGTATAGATAAGTAAAATAGATTCTGGAGAGAAAAACTGTCTAGCACATTATAGTGAACAAACTTTCTTAGTGACTGATCTAGGAATGGATTCAATATAGTCTTTCCACTTCCATGTCAGTTGAGTATGTTAGAAGGCACAATGAGTCACTCTCTTGGAGGTTAGCATCAGCCATGCTGATGGAAGGCAGAGATGATTAATAGAGAGCAATTTAGTTTTAGAGGTAATAAAATTAACAAGCCATTCTTTGCATCACTTAACAGCAGACTGAAGGTCGTTTAGATATCAACTGCCAATTGAACTTATCAAACTGATCAGACTTACTAACCAGTCAATGGTTGTGTCATCAGCATAGATACCAAGTTGAGTACAGATGCCATTGGAAAGGTCATTAATGAAAATTAAAAACAAAGTAGGACCAAGCCTTGGGGGGACATCTGCATTAGTATGAACGGTTGCAGAAGAATGACTATTCAGGATAACTTTCATTTCACGATTTGATGGGAAAGGCTGGATCAGTTCAAAAATTTGTCCAGAGACACTGTAACTTTTCAGTTTGTGGAGAAGATCTGTCTGCCAAACACTGTCACCATTCTTATTGAGCTCGATAGACTCTTTCCACAATTATTGTCAGTACATCAGCAGTTGACCTGGAGCAACAAAAGACATATTGCCTATCTGAAAAAGACACTGCAATGTGAGATGCTTAACCAGTTCAGCATTGATTAGGGCCTCTAGTAGTTTCCCCAAAAGAGGTAGAAGACTAATAGGCCAATAGCTGGATGGGTTGGATGGTTCAACTGATTTCTTAAAAACTGAAACAGATGAGGATTTCCAGCAGCTAGGAAAGCAAGAGGCAGTTAGGCACTTATTATACAGCTTAGAGAGAACAGGAGCCAGTTCAGGAGCATACTTCTTAATATCTATTACAGGGATGCCATCAGGTCCACATGCTTTGTTTGGAATCTAGGTTAGGGATAATAGCAGAAAATATAGAAGCGGTTATATGCATATCACTCAACAGAGACTCAATTCTAAGTCGGAAGTTAGGCAGAGACACTACAGATGAGTCAAGAGTAAAGTTTAAAAAGAATTTGCAGGAAAAGCATTCAGCTTTATCAGCAGATGAAGTAGCACCTTAAATTGATTGAAGAGAGAAGGAATAGAAAACTTATACTATAAACTATTACAGAGTTACCAGTAATCACAAGAGCCAAAGTTGTTAGATGAAATATGGTGCCTCATTCTCTCAGGAAACAGAAACTTAGCTTCTTTGAGGATTTGTTTATATTTATTATGAGTAGCAATACATAGGCGTCTGTTGTGACAGGAGCTGTCATGCTGGTAGAGCTGAAAATAATGTTTCCTGTTGGCTATAGTGGCAGAGCATGCTGGTGTGAACCATGGAGAAGATTGAGGTTTTACATGGTATTTCTGAGAAGGAATGAAAGCATTCATGTTGGCTTTGACCCAAAGAAAACCTCAGTGACACAATTTTCAATTTGAAGGTTAAAAATGTCAATCCAGTGGGCATCTCAAAGAAAGTCATGGAATGAGTCCCAATCAGCTTGCTGGTAGTGGAAAGAGGCATTATGAATTGGAGATTCCTGTTTAATAGATGATTGGAATGAAATATCAACAAATACTAAAGAAGGATCCAAGTTTCAAGGACAGTTTTGTGAAGCTTGGAGGAGAGGAGATAATAAATAAAACAATGAGAAAGGGCTGTTGCTTGGATTTGCGAGGGAAATCAGTAGAAAAATCCACAATTTCAGTTAATATATTGGTCAATGGAAAAATTTAATGTCTGAATACATCAGTAACATTTGAATGTTTAAGCCATGTATCATGGTACACATTAAAATCCTCAAATATAAAGATGTTCACGCATCGAAGAAGAGAGAGTGTTATTTCTATACTGTCAGAGATTATGTCTAATATACTGCTGTCCTGAGAAAAGGTGGGAGGGAAAAAGGAAAAAGAGGTAACTGACAGAATATAATAATGAAAGATGAAAGCACATAAAAGAGTTGTCTGGGACTCAAGAGAAAATTCCCTTGGTATCAGAAGATTATCCTGGATATAAACACTAAGGCCATACATGTGAATACTGGAAAACTTTCAGCAAAAGCGAAGATAGATTGGAACAGAAAATTCATTGGTAGCAATGGCAGGTTTTAAGATTCTATACTGTAGAAGTTGCAGGAGATACCATGAACATTGGAGAATGAAAGTTTGTGGTGAGTAAGAGTTTTTTGGTTTTTGGTTTTCTCATATTTTGTTTCATCGTGTTTGCCATGAGGAGATTTGTATTGGGGAGAAAAACAAAAAACTAACATAATTCTTGCTATCAATCATCAATGGCAATACAAACTAGTCAGAGCTAGTTGAAGACAAATGTGGTTTCAGGGTTGCCCACCAGAAAATACATGCATGGACACATACCCATGCAAGACATGGCACTACAAATACCTTGATATTATGTAACAGTTGATCAAAGCAGCCTCTCTAAGCACTACCAAAGAGTTTGGACAAATTGCAACCCAGTTCCCTTATAATGGAAAGTTTGATCATCAAAAAGTTAAAACAGTTAAATCATTAAAGCTCCTGAACAGGGAAAAAGAGATGATCCTCTGCTCCTCCGGAAGGATTGTGGCTGGATGATAGGTGAGCCTGTCTATTTCTATTAACTTGTTCACAGCACAGGAGGCAGGGTGATTTTATTGAGACACCAACTCTAGGAAGGTTGCTGAATAAAACTGTAGACCCTAACCAGGCCAAGAGGAATTCAAGAAATAATTTTAGTGGAAAGTATTATATGTCTAAACTATGAAAAGGTATTTTCTTTTGTTTTTTCTTGATGAAAAATCCATGGCTATTATTGAATTATTGTATTATTTACCTATGTGATATTTTAGATATTTACTATGCTTAGTTGTGCACAAAGCCTGGCTACCAGTGACCAAATTACTATTGTACTTTTCATTCATTGCTTTGACTCCAATTTAAGCTCATTTCATTCATAACATTTACCAATTTACTGATGAAGACATCCATTCAATCTTCCAATTTTATTCTTTCATTTGTTTTCATGAGTCAAGTAAATCAGTCATGACTAATATTCCCATTTTTGACATAATCAGTATTTGTTTGTATTTCTGTCTAAATTAAATTTGAAGTAGCTTTTCCTTAGCTTCACTCTTTGGTATCCATTTTCAGATTCAAAAATATCGATTTGCAGTTTTAATGGGTCTTGTCACTTCTGCAATTCTGAATATTTTGTGGTAAGTAATTGAGTAAAATATCCATGTATACATTTATGTTTATTTTTAACCATATAAAACATATAGCTTTGTAATATTGTTTGTTTTCTGTGATATAGCCAAGAATCCATGTGATGTGTTTACCTTGAAGGAATTTTAAGAGTAAATTGCTGTAACATTCACATGCATATGTGGATAAAGGCATAAAACATGAGTGGCAAAAGTGGGAGGTTATTTTCCCTTTGGATATCTAGTCACCTGACACAAAATGTATAAAAGCAGTACTGAATACAAAACTCTGTCATGCGAACTTCCTCATGGAAAACATAGAAATGAACAGGAGTAAGGCAGGAACTAATTTCAGCAACTCACTTCCCCCTACTTTTGTCACACATTCACTTAACCTACTTTGAAACATTTGGTATCAGTGGTAAAAAAAATCATAGTCTATTTAGTTGATCTTTGTTTTTGCTGTTTTTCCTTTATATCTCAGATTAATTTTTTTGTGTACTTCCTTGAACATATTTACAATGTATTTCTCAACTGAAATACATTTAAATATGCTAACCTCATCTATTATTGTTTTAGAAGTAGTTTTGATGAATTTTATGTCAATGTTGGATAAGATTTTTTTTTTATGATGGCCATTATAGAGTAGGTAGATAGATTATGTTCCTAATTTTGTTATTGTTGTCAGGATTATTATCATTTGTGGATTTCTGTATTTTTTCTATATATTTTGTAGGCGTTGCATTTAGCATTGTGCAGGAAATAATATACCCACATGGCATGCCACTAAGAGAAATTGTTGATTTGTTGATAAATTAAAACAGGATAAAACATACAATTGATTTTTGCTATGAAACAGAAGCAAACTATACTTTTCCATATCTCAACATCATGTTAATACGCACATATAAAGACATACAAGTAAATCTCTATTGGAAACTAATAAATAATAACAATCATATATACTTTTACTCCAACCACAACAATAAAATAGAATCCAGAGTAATCATAGGCTTTTATTTAGAATCAGTAGCCCCCAATTCATGCTGGAATTATTTACTATATAATAACAAATGCAAAGCCTACAAAATACACAGAAGAAAAATACAAAAATCCACAATGATAATAATACCAACAACCATAACACAATTAGACACACATGACACAATTCACTCTGCCAGAAATTTAGAAATGGCATGATGTACTGCTTGGCATTTTCAACAGAAGCTTCAGTACAAACATTTCGGAGTGTTTGGGTATTAATCTGAGGATAGTGCAGAGGATTCTGAAAGAGTTCAATGAGTCTAATGGTGATTAAGAAGGCATGGCAGCTTGGAAAACTCACCCTGATAATTCTGATAAGAAAAGGACTCCCAAATTTGCTGGTGAGGCCTCAGACTCAACATGGAGGCCTACATCATGTGCATTGAAGAGATAGTGCTGCCCTGAGTGATGAGGGTGGCTGCTGAAAGACTCTATATCTGGCAACAAGACTCTGCACCATGCCACACAAGCAGGAGAAACCAATTTATGTGAGACATCACTTTTTACATCCGGTCACATAACTCCCCAGACTGTAACCACCTTGATTATTATGTGTGGGATGTAGTTGAGTGAGAGACCAACAAAACTCCTTGTAACACCAAAGATGAACTGAAGGCAAGGATTATGGCAGCATTCACCAAATTAAACAATGAGACTATCCAGAAGAGTTGCAGGAGATTCTGGGAGATTCTGAAGTCGTCTGGAGGCTGTGATTGAAGCCAATGGTAATTTTATTGAATAAATTTAGTCTTTAGTATTTCAAGATATTTTTGTGTAATTTTGATAAATATATCTGTTAAAATGAGATGTCAGTGTTATATTCATTTTTACATAATTTAGATGACAGTTTATTCATCACAACCTGTATTTGAGCAATAACCTTGTTTTATAGTTCCCTTAAATTGAAACAAATTTAACTATGAGAAATATTACTTCACAGAGTAAAAAAGAGTTCTTTCATGATATCAGCTTTACCTGGAACAATTACAGAAGAAGCTAAGGATTTGATATTAAATCCTTTCTCTCCTGCTCATTATGATAGACTGAAGGAAGATATAATTTTAATGGCAATGATTTTCAGAGCAAAGAAAGCTATAGAAACTACTAACCATGGAGTTAATAAGAGCTAAGAAATCTTCCAAGTGGTTACATTGTCTTGCTCATTATCAAAAAAAATAAATACATTTTAAGGAATTTATTTTTATAGAGTTTGTTCATGGATCTTTAGCCAGTTTTGATATATCTAGTTTGCCAAAATTGCAGACAAAATATTGGTTCATACTCCAAGTATTATTTCTATTGCAAATACAGATGCAATAGAAAAACATACACTTATGACAATGATTGAGGTTAATGTCAGTCAACAAGTCAAAGCTCTCACACAAACAAGTGGAGTCATTAATGTGTCATCATTTTTCTCACCCATAGATAATGTCAAATCAGTTCTAATAATCCACATCTGTTGGTATCATACCAGTTATGGCAAAAATACTAGGACCTGTAATCAGTCATGTACTTATAACAGGTAGACTAGAGCACAAGCACATTTTAGCAATGGGTGATACCTGATACACAGGTAAAAGTTCTAGTTTCCTTAAAAGCCCAGAAAAGAGATCCACAAAAATTGACTCTACAGACGGTAAATATATCTAGGCAGTTTTTATAAAACTGCCTAGATCTAAATCTCAGTCTTTGAAGAAAATATATTTGTGGAGATTTATCATTGCCAAATTGGATACACTTATATTGGGAGCACACAATTTGCAACACTATAACCTGTATAAAAAGAGAAAAACATTAAATCTAAGTGTTTTGTACTGTTAACAAGGAAATTAAGCAACCAGTAGTCCTTTTTCTTTTTAAGACAGTTTGCATTTTTCAGGTGTTGGACTGTGATTGAAATTGTACCCCAACACTGTACACCAATGATTGGAACTAACCAGTCTTCTCATTCTCCAGTTACATGCAACTCATTAGAAAGGTAAAACATGAAAAGATAAATTTTCTTTTCTCAAATTTTCTGAGATTTTTTTCTATTTAAAATAATAATTGACTGAAAATACAAATAACAATGATGATAATAAGAAGAAACATTGTGTTACAAAAATAAATTCTCAAAATATAAAAATACCTAAAAAAACAAAACATTTTCAATTTTTATTTTTTTTTAGTGCAAAAGAAAATGGAGAAATCTCAACAAAACCACTGATAAGAGTGAGTTTTTTCTTTCATTTTTTTTTTATATCTTGGATATTATTGAGTGAAAATGTTACTGCAAGTTTTGTTTCAAGGTTTTTAAATTCTTTGTCACAATTGAAATCAAATATAACAAATAAATTGTAATTTTAATTGTTTTAAAAATATATTAATATAAATAATCAAAACAGATTGGAAAGTTTCCCCAAAATCATTTTTGACCGTTTCTTATGAAGTTTGTGTATTTTTATTGAAGATTTTAGTAAGGACCAATTGATTAGTATCTTGTGATCCATCATGATAACATTAATTATAAGACTGAATTACAATGATTTCTAATGTTGTTTTTAAAGTAGAATAATTTTCTGATGTTGTTTTAAACAACACCAGAAAATGATTCTACTATCAAGTAATATACATTAGATTCAATGTGGCTTCTGCATTCAGATCCTCCCTATGATTACAAAAGTCAAGGGGATGAGGAGGAGGAGGATGATGATGATGATGATGATGATGATGATGATGATGATGATGATGATGATGATGATTTTACATTAGTGTCCTGGTTCCACTTTCTCTCTTTTCTACTATTATACACTGATTTAATCTCTTGTCCTCATCTTTGTTGTTAATGTCCCATTCCTGATAGAGATTTTCCAAGCGTAGCTTGAATGTGGCTCAAGGCCGAAAGTAAGGGACACCCAGTGAGGATCAAACTCACTAATCATTCATAATTGTTCTAGCGAGACAAGCTTGCTAACCATTACACCACCTCGAGGTGCCCCTGTCCCATTCCTGATATTCTTCTGAAACATTGTGATTATAACAACCAAAATATGGACTCATTTCCAAATCTCAAAATACTTCTTTCCTAAATATAGCTTCTTACAAAGCTAATATATGTTTCTTTGACAAATACACATAAAGTTCCATTTTTATTTTTCAAGTAAAAAAAAAAAGCTTTTTAGTCCAAATATTTTCTCAACCTTGCCAGAATGTTAGAGATGAAACTTTTAAAAAACAATCCAAAACTTGTGAAATTATCTATACATTATTATCAATTTCATTTAAGATAATAGAATTCATTATTCAAAGATTGATGTAGTAGTAGGCATATGTCTATTGTGTGAGGTAAGAGTAGCAGCCTATTTAGTCAAAACTGAGTCCTTTAGTGGTGAAACTTGAGTGACCACTAGAGGGTACAGGCCTGGGTGATGGTATATGGAGGCTCTGCACTGCCCAGACTACATGGCACCCCCTGTTGACATGATCCAAAGAAATACAGGGCATTACATTTGGGGATAGCTTGACTGCAGGAATTGCTAGAAAGTTGTCAGTGTTCACAGCCAACTGCTTTTGGGGCTCCACTCCAAGTTTTCTGTCTGGATTTACTTCCATAGCATTTTCTATGTTTGGATATTACTGCAAGGCAGTGGAGGTTTAAAAATTAGGGTTTTCCTTTCCCTAGATGGATTGCCTTCTTGGGCTGTCAAGCTTCATCTTTCATTTTTTTTATATATTATGTTTATTATATTTATTTGACATCATATATGTATCATTTAATTATTATTTATTTCAACTTTTTCCACAGTTACCAGGTTTTTTGGTATTAGTATTTTTATTTGTTTTTGAACAACTAACCTGAAGATTGTCTTATTTTTATGTTCTGTTTTTGATGTAGATGTGTTTATATATAGAAAATAGAATAGACATCAAATAGTCATAATCCATTTAAGAAATTTTTTATTGACTACAATGACATTAAAAACATATTAAAAATTATTTTAATTATTTATGAAATTAATAAAATCTTGTCAGGCTGTGAGTTGTAAATTTTTAAAAAGCTTAAATTTAATCAGATGAAAGAGTAGTCTCTGGATTTAAAACAACAAACTGTGAAAGATTGCAATTCAGGAATGAGTTTTAGAGCAGCAGTTGGGTAGTTTATAAAGTACATCGTAGAAAAATCTCATGAGACAAAAACCATTGCAAATGTTTCTAAAAGCGAGGTAAAACTAACTCACTTTAAGATTATAAAGAAAGTTGGTTTGTGAATGCAAGATGACTTCAAAGGTTAAACTGAAATATGATGCACAAATCAGTTGGTTTTCAGCTAGAACTAATCGATGTTTTCCTATTTAAGTGATAAAAACCTATTTTACCTGTCCATATTCTAGTCATTAATTAAAACCAAGTTAACTATAAAATTAAATTAAATTGGCTAACTGAAAATTCAAATATACAAATTTTAAAGTTTAATGTCACAACTTTTACAAAATGGTAACTACTGTTGAAATCTATCAAAATTTATATGGTATTAGTTCATCTTATCTCATTAGAATTAACTGATTTGGTAGCATAACAGCAACAAAGAAAGTGAAATTTGGCCAAGTTTCTTTATGTTCACTTTTGCACACACACTGTTGGAAAAGGTAAGAATCTATCTCTTCTCCTCCCAGTTATGGGTTAAAGAGCAGGGCTGTTTTACCTTGAAGTAGCAACCAGTCTAGATAAAGGAAAACTCTGTTCAAAACCAGCCTGAAGAGGGATGGGCTCTGTTTGGCTACTTTGCTCCAGACCAGGGGTTCTCAGACAAGGTGGAATTTCAGGGTTTTTGCAGGGAGGAGGAAAAAATCTTTTGCTTTTTCTGGTTTTTGCATTTACAGAATTTTGTTCATTGAATGATAATACCCTGGCATTCTATTGAACTTTTTGTTTACTGAAGTATGCTTCAATTTATTTAATAATTAGTTATGAATTAAAACAAATTACTGTACATGTATTCAAGTTTAAAAATCTATCAACATTTTCTATTAAATTTGTAAAACACTTCTATAAAAATAATCCATGTAAATGCATATGTACTAATATGGAAAATAATGAATATTTTCAATGATATATGCATATTATTTAGAATGTCCCTTTTGAGTGAAACAGTCTTGGAAAGGGGGCAGTGACATTCTGACTTGTGGTGAAAAGAGTGCATTAGGCAGGTTGAGAACCACTGCTATAGACATGCCATTGCTGACATATCCACAGTGCATCTAATGCCCCTACAACCCTCATAGGTTACAGGATATATGATGTTTTCAAAATTAGGTGTGAGGAAACATAGTTGTTGGCTAAGTAGTTGTAGTGTGAGTAACTAAAAGAGAGAGAATAAAAAAATACTTTCAGCAACAGAAAGAAAACAGAGGGTCTGAGAGAAAATAGAAATAATCAGCATAATATTTGTCTTTGTTAAACCAGCTTTTCATTATAATGTGAAATTACTTTTCACCATTTCTTTTCAGAATACTCCTTCCTCTATATAATTTTATTTTATGAATGTGCATTTTGCTAATAAAATAACTTTCCTGTAAATAGTAATTTTTAATATAATTTTTTTAAATGTCACATGTTTTTAAAAAATCTTAACATAAATATTATTTTCATTTTAACTTAAATGATAAATACAGTTTTAAATGACTTAGATTTGTTATGAAAACTGTAATTGTGAGCTATATTCTCAAAATCTCAAGTAAGATAAACTTGTCAGCATAGGAATTGATAATGCAAATGTAATCCTAGGAATGAATAATGCTATGTATAAAAGACTCTAGTCTAAAGTTCCATCATTAATTCTCTTTAGATGTGTCTGTCATTCAATTCACTGTCTCTTATAATTCTGTAGAATTTTTCATAGCAGCAACACATAAATGGTTCTCTCTGCATCACATCATTAATAAATAATAAATAAATATAATGTGTATGAATAAATATAATGTGTATGATAAAATACCTTTAAACTTTCAAGAAATTATATTAGATGGACTTTGTCTCTCATGGTTACTAGTAGTCCTGTAATAGTAGGCACCTCCACTAAATTAATATTATGAAAACTTGAGAAATTCAATGTGATAAATTTTAGTAACTATATGAGTTAAAAGCAGAATTTTTTGAATGATTTAAACAACCAAATTTTTTTTGGAAAATTAAACCCTGTCTTACCGACAATCTGTTTTGAATCAAGAAATAAAAAAATGCAATAAAACTAAGTACTTATTTAATTAGAGAAGCTTTCAGTTGATATATTAAAAACATTATTGTCAGAAAAAAAAAATTTTACAATTTACAAAATTTGTTTTCATTTTTACATTTTTAAATTGAATAATTTATAAAGTTTTTAAAATTCAGTTTCAATGTGATAACTCTTAGGAAATATTGTTATTAAGTAAAACTATATTTACTAATTATACCACCAATCTACTGTGGATCCAATTTTATCCAATAGTGAAGATTATTTGAACAGAAGACATTATTTAGGATATGAGTTTGAAAATAAAGTCAAAGAATTAAGAAAAATGGAAAATTATCAAAAGACTAAGAAAAGTGTGAGAAAGGAAGGCACTAACAGTTTCTTTTCATAATTTACAAGACTGTCAAACAATTTAGAAATACTAAAAAATATTGCAAAATCTTTTCAATTAAGGCTCTACATGTAATTAAAGAGGCCATTGTAATTTTGATGAGAAGGATAGAAGCATCTGAGGAAGCTATTTCTGCTGCTGAAATTCAGTGATCAAAATTGACAATGATAGTTTTGGGGTGAGGCATTTCAATATAAGAATGCCTATAGAAGTAATCCTTTCAAGGAGCTTGCAGAATATATAATAGGTTAAATATTGAAGCTCAATAAAACACATAGACTTTAATAGTTATGTCTCTCAATTATTTGTTGGAGCCATGTCTAAAATTATCCTTCTGTTATGCTGTTGAATTCAATTCTTTTTTTTCAGATTGTTATATGTATATAATTTTCCATGAAAGTCTCTTTGGTGACTTATGGTTAATCTTAATAGGCCACTACATAAATGTTAATCCTGGTTTGTTCCATTGGTTTGTAAGATCAACATCTCACTTCAGCGAGTAATGAGTTCAGACTAGAATGACACTGAAAATTTGTTAGGATTCATTCAAGACAATCTTCAAAGTTAGATTTAAAGCATTTAATTGCAATAAATCTGAACCTGAATCTAATAGAAAACATATAACAAGAACTTAAGCTTCATTGAAAACAACTTTTAAAGATACAATAGTTAAAGAAATATGTAGTCAATTAATTGCTAACTACAGAAAACATTTGCTTAAAGTTCTTGACTAGAAATTGGCTTGTTGAAGGTTGATGGGGTGAAAATTTGGCTTTGTGAAAATACTCAACTCACCTGTAAAGAAAAAAGAAAGAAAAAAAAAACAATAAAAACAGCAAATAATGTGGAAATCCAAATTTTTATAATTGTGGAGATGTTTTACAAAAATTGTTACTATTTTTTTCCTTTGTCCAGTTTCTTCTTATAGAGACAGTTTCATATAACAAGAAATAGATTAGAGAATTCTTCTTTGACTCCTTTTACTACTTTGACTAAGACTATTACTTTGACTGGCTACTTGGTATGTTGGCCTTTTATTTATACCTGAAATGCTGACATACTAGTAGACACATGAATATGCATGAATATTTAACTGAAAATGATTGGCTCTATTTGAATTTCTAATAACCTAATAACTCTATATGCTTCAATATATGTTTTAGATACTGTATAATGTAAGTGAGCTATGGAAGGAAGATTTATTCTCCAATTTACATTTCCCCCATTATGAGGATTATTATAGCTATGATATAATAACACTGTAGTTCATGGATGGAATGGAATGGAATGGACAGATGAAAAGAATGACAGACGTGCATTGTTCTCAAAGGGAGTTATTCCACTACACAAAACTATATATACAAATGTACATGTGCCCCATCTGGAGAACAATATATCATATACCTACACAGCACAGCAGAGTGTAAAGAGAAACAAAGGAGAGAGTCTTGCATATAATATGGAAATTCTTCTATGTTTCTGAAGAAGCCATTTTTAGGACTCCAGATTCAAACAGGCTGGATTCATCTATGTTTACTGGCCTGAAGGGGAAATGGCAAGTCAAATACAGAGACAATTTTATTTTGTCTGAAACTGATTAATTAATATAAATAAATTGAATCTATTCATTTTAACAAATTTTAATTTATACAGATTTTTAAGTTTTTTTTTCACAAACATGTCATGGTTAGGTATATAGATGAATTTTTTATTGCTTATTTTGTTCCTGTTATTTTCATAATGTTTCTGAAAAGGGTTTTAAGGGTTTTTTATTTATTCAGATTCTTGTTTTTATATATGAAAATGTTTCATTATTTGAATAATAAATTAAATTATTTTAAATGAAATTTATTATATTGTACAGATAATTTACATCTTTATATCCACTAGAATTTTATCTTGCAAAAAATATTTGTGAAAATGGCCTGAATAAAATTCTGGAGTTATAAAAACAATGCATTATTATCAAATTTGAATCCTGCTTTATTACTAACCAAATTGATTTGTTTTGATTCTAATCATGTTTTTTCTTCTCTCTGTCAGATCCTTCGTCATAAATATCCATCTTTCTTTTGGGTGTCCAAAGTTGTTGAAGTGTTTATAATGATAAGCATTACTGCCTCCTCCCTGACAGTTGGTACAGCCATGCATCATATGAGTAAGTAACCAATAAATCTTGTTAAAATTTTCACATCTGTACTTCCTTCTTCATTCATTGTTACTATTTCCCATTGTCAAAAAGCAGTAATTATAATTTGACTTATATATGCATTAAAATGGCTTCCTTGTTCTGTTGATTATGTATTTTAATTTGGATATTTTCATTAATTTTTTTATTTTTCTTTTATATTGCATTTCATTTTTTACCTTATATTCTCCTTCCTTTTTATTTATTCTTGTTTAGTTTGTGGCATTATTGAATCCAAATTAACAAACTGTTTATTATCAAAATATACAGCAAAATCCCCACTGTATATGGATATTGGTAAAAGGTAAGTTGTGTTTCTTTAGTTCTATTCACTCACATTATAAAATCTCTCATAAAAATTGTCTCAAAGATCTAAATCCAAGTAAACTGTGTTAAATTAAGTTTAAAATTCTAATCCCATTAAAGAATTACCTGTTTCTGTCCCCACCTCTTGGACATGAAATTTACTTTTATTGAAATTCAGTCAGTTAGTTATGTGCCATAGAGATACATGCTTCAGAGATACATGACTGACGAGGTAGATTTTTTTCCTGCAGCAGGTTGCCATTAAAGAAATGGCAACCTGCAGTGGACCAGTTGCCATCCAAGCCTATAGAACCTGGTCTGTCCTGCCATAGCTGGGTGGGGGAGAAGAAGAGGATTCATACCTTTCCCAAGGGTATTAGCACATAAGTGAATGTAATGGATTCAACTAATTCAAATTCGGCTCTCCGATTCCTCAATTCAAACTGCTATCCATTACTCCACTGTGCCTCCTTTATTGAAATTATAAAACTATGAAATGTTTAAAAGTTTTTTTTAATATTTTAGAATGGTTATTTATTAATTATATTTTATAACATAAAAGTGGTATCAGAAATCTTGCTTATTTCAATGTCCTCAACATTTTATAACAATAACATTATAATACATTACTTTCAGATTACTGAGGATTAACAATATCATTAAAATATTGCAAACATTTCTTTTGCCTCACCAACTGTTGTAGTCAAGGGATAAAAATATTTGGGATTTTTATTTTTACAAATATTATTTGTATCGAACCAATTTTGAAAGATGAAAGTTTTGGGGAATATAATCATTTTTCTTAAATAATTGTACTAAAATATGAATTAATTTAAATGTTTCCTTTATTTTCAGATGTGCATCAAATTTTTTATCATTAATATTATTTGGAATAATATTTATAATTGCTATGTTGAACCCAAAGGTAAGTGGATGTATAGAAAAAAAAGAAAAAATGTTTTATTTTAAACCTTCCGATTTTTGCCGTCAAAACCTAGAAGACAAAGTCCATTGCGCAATTCTGAATATGATATTTTAAGTTTTTTAATTGGAGTTCAAAAATACTTCTTTAACAAGAAGAGTCCATTTTCCAAGTGTTGAAATCTTTTGCAAGAACCATTTTAACATAAGAATACTGAAATGGTCATCCATACTTCATACATTGAGATAATCCTATTTTTGTTTTATTTTTATTTGCTTTCAAAAATAACTACACAGCATTGTATCATTCAGATCAATTTATTTTCACTAAAGATTTTCACATTTTATGATTTTTTATTTTTAAGATAATAATCTTACTTATTATAAAATGCAGATTTTTGTGTGTGTGTGTGTGTGTGTGTGTAACGTTTATATATTGGATCGGATTTCCTACATTTTTCAACCGATTTCAACAAAACTTCACTTATTATTTGGCAGGTAGTGTTTCTTATTGTCTTGCACACTTTTTTCTTTATTTTTACATTCAGAATGCTTTCAAAATTCCATTTACAGGACAATTGTTTAAAATCTATTTAATCGGTAGACTCATAGCGATTGAAAACAATGTTTTCGTTTGAGTTTAACCAATTCGTAAAAAAGCAAAAACAAAAACAAAAAACAAAACAAAACAAAAAAAAATAATTAAGACATGCATGTCCGTCAACCTTAAACAATAATCTTTGTCAATTTTATTTTTCAGTCTTTATGATGGTCGATACTTGATTTACCTCTTACTGTTACATCCCCGGGCAACGCCGGGCTCTACTGCTAGTGCCAAATATGTTGTTAAAACATTCTGTAAATGTGTAGTTAAAACAATACTACTTGTGTTGAGAATATAAAAAGCCATTTAATAAGTTTTTCTTTTTCTTTCTCATAATCAAATCTGAAAAAGATTTTTAAAGGAAAGTACAAAATAGATTTTTTAAAAATTTGCTCCACATCATTTGCAAAACAAAATAGAAAGTTGACCAATAAGTGTTCATTAAAAGTAGAGTCCATCAAGACTTCCTAAAAAATACAAAAATGCATTTTAAATAATTTAACTATCATCTTTGAAATTAATTTTGCTTTTATTTACCTAAAGCTAATCTGCATAAAAATGAAAATTAATTTCCATATGTAAATAATGTTTTTAGAAATTTTTATAACATTGTCATGTTCACTTGTCACTCATCAACTCATTGAATATCCATTAAAGATGAAAAATGTAAACAACAAATTTAAAAATATTTGTACTAGAGATGTGTTTCAAAGTAAATTAGTAAATTTATGGATTGATTAAGTGGATTTTATAAAGAGTATACTTAGCTTTTTCTTAAAACATAATGAAAATAACATTTATTTACACACAGTAGCCTGTGAGCTGTCATCAAAAGCATGTTAACAACAGTAGTTGCTACTGTCATCCCTGACTCTCAAAAAGTGCATAAAGATTATTTTTAAATTGAACAAATACAGAACACCAGCAGTGCAATAATAAAAGAATTGATATTTATGTTTTAAAATAATTTATTTTTAAACTTATGTAACTAATATTTTAAGAAAATATTTTTTATTCTATATACTTTTATGAAGATTAGTAGAATGAGTGAAGCATCTGCATAGGAACAGGTTTGAAATGTTGGTCACAAGGCATAGCTTCAAGTTGTACATATTGCCACACATTATTCATTATTATTGAATTATTAATCCATGTCTCTCATGTGATTAAAACTTTTCTTCATTAATCTTTTGTTCCAGTGTTTTCCTCACAATATTATTAAAGCAGAAACTATGAGCTTATATGAGTATTTATAACAGTATTGATGAAGATTTGGAACTGATGCTTGAAAAGAAAAAAAGATTCTGTTGTAAGAATTTTTGAACTCATATCAACCATTTTTTTTAAGTCTTCTATTCTTTCTCAAGAAAGAATAGAAGACTTAAAAAAAATGGTAAAACACTTGATGGAATGACAACAAGAAACGTGAAAATTATTGGTCATCAGACAAGGATGTTTGAAGCAATGCTGCAGAAATCAAATGAAACTAAGTATTACTGTTTCATTGATGCCTGACTTCATGGGTGAATTTTTATGTAATCCTGAAGAAAGTGTTACATTGTTGTCGTATTACAGATAGTATGAAGAAATTTTCAAAAAAGATTGCCAGGTCTGACCAGATGAAAAAAAGACACGTTTATTTTTAAGAAAATTGAGCAGGAAAAATATTGTAATTATGTTTTACCAGAAAAACATTAAATATTATGTTTGATGAAACTTAAAAATACATTTTTTTGCTCATTCATTTACCAAAACATATTTGTTATCACATTTCTTCACGATGTATGTAAAGGTGTGTGAGTGTGGTGGTGGTGGTTGGTTGACTCAGCTAAAAAAAGGTTTCCACAAAGGTTTCTCATAAAATAACCTATTCAGTTTTATGACTCATTCATTAATGAATAAATGTAGAAAATTTCATTTCAATCGGATAATTACTTGATTTTTATTAAAGTTTTAAAAACAGTGTACAGTATTTTGGGTTTTTTTTTTTTTGCTTTTATGTTAAGAAACACATTAAAAGATTCTAAGTAGAGATGGTGCAGGAAAGCAGTTAGCTTTTGAATCTGTTTATAATATTTAATTTTTATTGATTATTTCTTTGCAGGGATTTCTTG
This sequence comes from Acanthosepion lycidas, assembly GCA_963932145.1. NCBI lineage: Eukaryota > Metazoa > Mollusca > Cephalopoda > Sepiida > Sepiidae > Acanthosepion > Acanthosepion lycidas. Next base: position 40,618,088 of record OZ010584.1, read on the forward strand.
ATATGCTTGAGAAATTTACATCTTTAGTTTCAAACACTTTGAATTTTATAGTTTTTATGATGTTTACGGCAACAAAAGACAAAGAAAACAGGTAAGTATAGAAAAGGTTTAATATTTGAGAAAGAGCAGGTGATAAATTTTTTTTTAATTTTTTATTTCAATTTTCTTTCATTCAGTCGATTAGAATAAACATTTTCTATTTTGTAAAATAAATGTTCTGATACATGCAATTTTCTAGATAAAAGTTACACTTTTGCTTTGTACAAATGCTTAGGTTGTATGAATACAAACACCACCATTTTTTTTTTTGTTTTCCAATGTTACAGCTGAAAAAAAAGTTCAATCTCTTACCTGAGACTTCATGCACAACTTTATCAGACGTCAATAAATCCGGGTTTACCCATTTTTCTCGATGTCTGTTCATTTATCATAATGATATCAGATCCTGTATCCAGTTGTAATTTTATTTTTACATTATTAATTTGCACAAAAACAATTTTCCTCTTTTGAGATGTCCTGTTAATTTCCCTTTTAGTTTTCTTATCTTTACTCTATATATTTATCATGTTCACATATGTTTTCTTTTTTCCCCATTTTTTGTATCTGCAACACACATTTTTCGTTCTTGAAGAAACAATCACTTTTAAAATGTTTACCTCCACAACAGTGACAATTATTATCTTCTAAATAAACTGTAAAAGTTACCCCCTTTATCTGGAATGTATACAAATTTGATGATTGAATTAGCAACAACATCTGGAGTAAATAAATCTGAAGTTTTTCCTTCTATGGTTTTGATAAACAACTCAAAAACTTCTGTTGTTGTAGTTGAAATTGTAATTGCTGTTCAGTTTGTTGTTTTTGTTGCTGCAACTGTTGTTCTTGTTGCTTCTGTAGCACCAACATTTGAACCATGATAGCATTTAATTTTTCCATTTTGCTGTACTCTGCTGAATGAATCCTTGTGTAAGTTCAAGGAAACATTGTGAAATCTTGCGAATCATTGTTGCCACTTTTGTGATGTCAATGAATACTCATTGTCACTTTCAACAATACTAGTATCAGATGCCTTCAATTAATATTCACAACTAATAGTACTTGCTTGATAATACAAATAGTAATCTGTATAGTGATCTGAATAGAGAAATAGTATAGTGAATAGAGTAGAGAATAGTGGTCTGAATAGTAATAGAAGATAAAATAGAAATGACAATCAGTTAGTGACATGCTACCTCCCATATATGCATTTCCTCTATGGTCATGGGGTCTATTTAATTCAAATAATGGGATCACCTGTGTTTGCTCAATGTTGATGTATATTCAAACTCAAGTATAGGCAGTGACAATTTATTCCTATATATCATTAATAAAATATACAAGAACTTAAAGAGAATATGAGGAATCTCTTTTTTTCATCATTTTACTCTTGAAAATAACAATTATTTTATTTGAAAGGAAATAAAATTAATTATTAAACATTTCTTAAGTGAAATATCTAAATTACAACACTTTCAAAAATGAATAATTTTACCCATAGCTTTCATGGGAAAATTAACATTGAATCTTAATAGCTCAAATATTCCTGAGCCATTTGCCTATTAAATGTCATTAATGCAATATAAATTTGTAGAAAATGTTGCTCTATGATAATTATTGAAAGTTTTTGTTTTTTAAATAAAAAATGTGAGTGTATTTATTATACGAAAATTAATTTTTCACCTTTTTTTTGAGGTTTGCTTCTCATAAATAATTGACTTTCTCTGTCCAATAAAGTATCACTAAAGTCAATGCTAATCTAAACAATAAAATGTTTGTCATCTTTTCCAATTCTCACTTTTTATAAATTGTTTTTTGCAGCAAATTGAAGATTCCTCTTCCCTTATCCAACATGGTGATGCCTTTCATCTTTCTTCTTCCTTTGTATTTTGGATTTGCCATTGGCTATGATATTTATTTCTCAGTTATGTCTTATTTGCATAAGACATAACTCACATCTACCTGAACTTCAACAACATTTATATCACAACTCATCTCTTTTGAATGTTACTTCACCTCTTCATGTTAATGTAACATCCTAATAAATGGAATTTAAAAGAAAAGGGAAAACAAAGACCTTTTATGTCATTATATATGGATGTGTATTTGACTTGCTGGTAACATTGGTTCCTGCTTCTTTATTGGAATATTTATTTCTGGAATGGAAAAATGAAGACCATTTTGCTCATATTAAGTGTTGCAAGCAAAATCTATTTTTTGTTGGAAAGGATTTTTGAAAATCATTGTTAAATTGCTGAGGAAATTAAAGATCATGTGAAAACCAAACCAAAAAATTTTTCCTTTTCATTCTGTTCTGAACTTGCAATGATCAACATTGAGTAGATGTGTGAAATACCTCAGTTAAGAATGGTTGATCAACTTTGAATTGATTTTTTATGACTTGTTGTTTAAATTTGATTTTTCAATCCAATTTCTTGTCATAAAAGCTAATGTAAAGAATATTAATCTTGAGTGGTATGACTTTCTGGAGACAGTTTTGCTTTTGGCACAAATCTATCAATAATCTATACACATATTGATACACATTATGTTAAGCATTGGTATCTTTATTCATATATATATATATATATATATATATATATATATATATATATATATATATATATAAGTTTCTTTTCAAACATCTAATGAAATATTAATTTTATATTATTGATAAAAGCAACTAAACTATAAGATTCATCCGTTGAAAAATATACTACTAATACTTGGCCCTTTAAGAGACAAAATGAATGAGGCTTGCTGAAATGAATATAAATTTTACTTTTTTTTTAGGTTCTCAGTAGGAATCCTTCAGTATTTCACAGTTTTTGTTATGAAGAAATGTATGTTTTAGTTTCATGAGAGAAGACCAGACTACCAAGTAGTCACGTGTTTCTTTCCATGAATTCTGGCTATTTTGAAAAGACTTTTTTTAAAACAATATCAAATATTCCAAGTTAACTACTTGATATATTAGGGTACTTGGAAAGTAAAAAGGTTTTACTAGAAATAATATATAAACAAATGTAAATTAAATTTTTTCAAATGTTATGTGTAAAAAATGTAATCATTTTCATTTTCAACAGTACAGTAGAAATATACATTTTCAATTTCACATGTAAAGAATTTTTTTTTCCTTGAGAAAGGTTTTCAACTTTTTCTTTATTTCTGAATTTTCTGCCACTTATAAAATGTTCTAGTGAATGAAACAATCTGTTTTGAGTTTTATTGAAGAACTTTTATTTATTATATATATATTGTTGGTTATGGGCTGATATTTACAAAGTTTTATTCTTCCAGTAAGTCCATATGAAAGGAAATTGGATCTGGAAGCAAGAAAAAACAATGTAGTTTCATGAAACATCTTCATTAAAACAGTTCCATTTTCTGATTTTAGTTTCAAAACATATTCAAATATGACTCATAGATTTAGCATTATTTTATAAATAAAAATAGATACTTACAGGTGAACTGATAGAATGGATCAAATATCAGGATTCCAAAATTCCTTCAAATCTTCTCATTCTTTGTAAACACCAGGCAAAAACTAAGAGAGATGGCAATAAATTTTGTCAAAACAAATTATTTTATAAAAATTGACAGCAATATCCAGACAATTTAACCAGCTCAATCAAAGATAGATTGATTAAAACTAAAACAAGTACAACTCCTGTTCCAAGATGGCATGAAAGAAATATCTAATGAAATAAGATTATTTGTGGAGAATTAGAGAAAATACACCGAAAGGGACTGAAGTAAAACATTAAAAAAGAATCTGTAAAAAAAAACAAAAAAAAAAACAAGATAAAGATGTTTTGCAAATGGTTGTTAAGTTGTTGGGAATTGTAGTTGTGATACAAATCATTTGATTAAATGCTTATTTTAGAAAATTTCTCAGTACTGCATAATGCCAATATGTACAAAAATAAAAAATTAAAATATTAAATAGATATAAACATATACATACATATTATTACATGTATATGCATATTTTGATAAAAACTGTATGGTATATCACAGTAGACTACTGGAAAGTATTACTTTTTATTAACTATGTTATTTAGACATGTGCAGGTAGATTATAGTGGTTTAGGAAAATATGTATATGTCATGGTATCTTATGTTATACAATAGATATATTTCACTTCATGATACAATGGTTGACTTAACACTTAATATGGACATATATATATATATATATATATATATGTATGTATGTATGTATGTATGTATGTAAATCTATCTATCTATCTATCTATCTATCTATCTATCTATATATATATATATATATATATATATATATATATATATATATATATATATCACAGACTAGGAAGATCAATGGAAGGCAAATAAAGGTCATATATATATATATATTCCAATGGAATAAATTATGACCATGGAATATTAGTGTTTAAGCCTTGTTATTATATATATATATATATATATATATATATATATATATATATATATACACGTGTGTGTGTGTGTGTTTCCCATATGCAAAAACTCAATTGACACCTCTTTAGTCACACAACCAAAAAAATTCAATGTGAATTTGAAACAAAAAGAATTTTTTTATTTACAAAAATATTTTATGAAAAAGGACATAGGCGTAGAGGCTTGCTCAACATATTCTTTTGAGTGCTTAAAGAAATTCAAGTAGAAAAATGTTCATAAGAAAGTGGGGAGTTACTGTCGTTATAAAAGTCCTTGACAGAGAGTGTCACGTGTCAGTGAAGTTCACAAAATATAAAATTTTGTTGAGTCATTTGTGAAGAAAGTAGATGAAAGTTTAACATAACAGTGAGAACACCTGTAGTTGAATAGAAGGAATTGTCAAATGAATGTCTTTTTGGGGTAAACTTTCAGGAATTGGCACATCATTGTAAAATTATAGTTGCAGCAACGTTTTTTACCATTGTGCCCTCCAGTCTATATTCTAAACTGAACCCTTTATTTAATCTATAGGTATAGCCTGTTCTCATTCCACTGCCCATGTCTCTTGTCTAATTCTTATTTGTAATACTGCTCAGTTATTGCTCACCAGTTTCCACTGAGTTCAAGTACACACTGCTCAATTCAGGGATTGAAATCACAATTACTATGCCACCAAATCATTAATCCACTAGGTTATTATCTTGTAGCGATCTTGGAGCCTGGAGCCTAACCTTAAGGTTGATTAGTGCTGTCATGTTTGACTGCTGCTGTTGAAGACCTGCTATCATTTGTCTCTTTCTTTATTAGCGGCTCTCATATTATACTTAATTTTTTTTACTAAGGAGATCATTATTTCCTAGTATATGCTTATTCTTTCAGACATTCAACTCTCTAGTGTTCTTCCTTGTCCAGTATTTTTACTTCTTTCCACAGGGGCTGATGATTACCTCTTTTCCCTCCATGCCCGATTTCAATGTCTCACTTCTCACTATGGCTTTTCGGTGTTCCTCCAGCCTGACTTTTAGGGGGCATCTTATTTCACCATTATATTCTCTGCCACAGCTGCAAGGAATCGAGTATACACAATTCTTCATCATTTTCTTCCCCATGTTAGCCTTTACTCGGCAGAGATTTCTACAACAAATTGTCTTACGGGAAAATAGCGTTAAAGTGTTAGTTTGTGAATTTGGTGACATAGCAATTGTGAGTTCAATCCCTGGACTTGGACTTATTAGATGTAGTTGTAAAGAAGAGAAAAAGAAGAAGAAAAATCTGTCAACTTATAGTAGCAACAAACGTCTGCAATAGATTTCTTCTGTCTCTTGACCGCAACACTTGTAGCCAAATCACAATTCAAACGGTAGTCCGTCGTACCAGGTAACGTAGAAACGACAAATTGGGGTCACACATCCAACCTTACCTTCTCACACCGCAAAAATGCGTGTTCGTCCACCAAGATCAGGAAATCTAATGCGCATAAGCGAAAAACAATGGCTTTTGTTCACCGAAAGATCTTTCTGATTGGTCACGCCATTCAGGGGAGGGAAGAACATTAGCATAGATTCTGGTCCTTAAAGTAGACTTTTGCTTACTACTTTTTGGTAATTTGGCAGATCGCACACAAAACACGAACTCTTTTTCGAGGTAACTGATTATCTTTTTCACTACAGTAGAAACTGGTAAGTAATAACTGAGCAATTAACTAGACGATATCCCAAGACATGGACATTGAAACGAGGACATTCTACTCCAATAGATTAAATAAAATTTTCAGTTCAGAATTCTCTGTAGATTAACTCGATCGATATACACCTGATGAAGGCCTGAAATAACAACAACAAAGATGAGGACAATATAAATAGTGTAAATAATGATAACGCCTCATCCCAGAAATGCAGACAGAAAGTACAAAATTGCCTGTTTTATGGTTTCATGTGTTGTCCCGGAAGTGTCTGCAAGTCGCATGGTATAACGAAATTCAGCTCCTTCCATTCACAAATCAATGCTAAGAGGTAATTTGTACTGTTGACTTCATCTCCTATGATTAGCCTCTTCGAGCCATATTCTGAAGTTAAATATATCGTGTTAGTAAAACATTTGGCACTTTTCCTTATAATCATGACGGTTAATTCAATTACCTTTCAAAACTGTCTCTGGTTTCAAATTCTATGCTTCTGATTGGTTTAAAATGATCTTGAGAATGAATTTTTTTTCATTTCTTTTTCCAGTAAATTCTTTTGTTATTATTACCCTGAACCAGACATAGTGCTGCCATAATCAGGCTTAGAAACAAAGCTTATCAAAAATGCCTATTATCTTTCACATAGAATTTTATAAAGTCCCTAAATTACGACTTCCCACACTTTCATGGTTATGAAGATATTTAAAAACATACACCACAAGTGTGATTAAAAGTATTTATCATTGCACATTCTTCATTATTACCAAAAAGCCATTATCTACTTTAGCCTGTCGATAAAAACGTGATTTTTAATTATCTAACTTCATAAGTATTCTTTCTGCAAACATATAAGTGTGAGGCGACGTAAAAAAAAAACGAATTTTTTTCCTGATATTACTAGAAAGAATCTTTAAAATATTAATGTTAGAAAAATGTGAGGTGTCTGACAAAGATTAATTAAATTCATGTCAGAAAATGAGAAAATTTTTCAGTGTGAAAAGAGTACGATTATAAATTTCATGTGAAATGATTTCAAACATTTTTTACCTGTCCATATGATGCTGGCAGGACGTACAATTTGAATCATTGTTCCTGGAGGACAGAATTTTGTTTGGAGGATGGCACACGTAGATATCTTATTTTGCATAAAAAATATATATGCAAATAATACGAGGCCAAAAACTGGAGCAATGGGTAGGTATAGATATTCGATATTCAAGAACTTCAATCGTACCATTTATTACCCAAAGAATTTTCATTATTCCATTGCGCATAACGTCGCATTTATTTTAATTATTTTATGCAACAATCGCCAAAAAGCCGAGTATTTTCTCTTGGAAATTCTAATATCAATGTGTGCCATTTATTTTAACTTTTTAATCATTTTCCCACGGTGATTTGAATGCTACGAAATATATTTGTAGAAAATTTCCTTAATATATGACATACACTCTACAGTCTAATAGGACATTAAAAAAATAAGTTAATCGTCTAAAAAATTATGTGGGAAAGTGTGAAAAAAAAAATTATTCTCACATTGGTGAAATGTATCTTCTGTCATCTAATGGGGGTAGTGAGAGGGAAGTAAAAAAGGATATTGCGGGGAACTAAAAACAAAGAAACAAAAACACCATAAAAAGGTAGATGAACATGCGTTCTCAGGCTAAGTTAAAGAAAAACCAAACCATTTCGACCTTAATGGGCTGAGCTGACGTGTCTTTCTTAGAAACACACGATCTCTAACCAGTCATTTTAAAATATCTCAGTAATTTCGCTATATTCACTTGTAGCGCGAATCACCACAATTATTTATCTTTGACTGGGAATGACGTGGAAAGGGACAAGAAAAGACGCTGGAGGTTACCAAACATGTAGCGGTCACAATGCAATTTATATTTGACGTAAAATAGCACATAATATAAAATATAAGACAAAACGTAATGGTTCAAAACATAACAATTGAATTTATTAGTGTTTTGATGTACATGCATATAAGCTGAAGGTTTGAATGAGTTATGTCTCTTAGATTTGGAAATATTTGTTCCAGAGCTCATAAAGTTGAAGTAATTATTAAAAATGTAGTTTAGAAGAATAAAGTTCTTATTGCATGTTAAGAAATTTGAATTGGTAAAGTTGATAAGATTTCAGAAGAGTTAAGAGTTCGTACTTGCGTGAATTGGTAATGTTCTTTAACGTTTGACGGACGGTCAAGACGGGAGCACTTGAAGATTACATATTGGCAGCAAGGAGTAAGATGAATCACGTGACTGGCTCAAAACTTAGTGAGCGGGAAATTTCATTCCTCGCATGCAGGATATCTGATTGGTCGGGATTGACCAATCAACGAGCTAGTTTTGAGGAGATGGCCAATGAATACTTGTCGCATGATTTGTATGTATGATGGTGATGATAATTACCACACACTCACTACTCACCTTACGCAAAAATTCAAAAGTCTTTCTCTCTCTCTTTCCATACGAACTAAGCATTAAACTGATACTTAAAAATAGGTGATTTGCGTCACCCAAATAATCATTCGCATCACAGGCAGCACACTTTGCGTGCGATCTCTGTTTCAGTGATGTTCAGCATTTGGAGTGAGAGACAAAGCAGCAATTAGCATGAACAGTTACCACGTGTGTGTAACTGGCGGAATGGTTCCAGTCAAATGTATCGCTGTCTGGCTAACTAAACACGAAGGCAAATCCCTCTGAAGAATGGGAAGTCTGTAAACAGATGCGGACTTTCAGTATTGTGACCAAACTAATCAACCAAATTACACCAACCGACCAGACTGCACCATTTCTCCACGTTATAGGCCCGGATGCGCAGTCGATCTACAACATTTTTCTATTCACTGCAACAGAACGGAAAGATGACTTGGATACAGTAAAAGACAAGTTTGACCAACACTTTATCGGATAGACTAACTAGACAAGAAACCAGGTGAGATCATCGGTTCATATGTTGCTATGCTGCGTAACCTATCCAAATCTTGTAAGTTTTGTGAATGTTTACATAATTCTCTATTAAGCACTATATAGTACTGAGTGTTAGAGTCAACACGGAAAAGAGTAATAACATTCGAAATATGGCGCAGTTTTGAAGCCACGACTATATACAGCTGAAGGCTATTTAATTTTGATACAGAATAAATAAACGAAGTCTGAAATCAAAGTTCCAAATTGAAATTCTGTAAGCAAAGAATGAAAAAAATATTTAGTCGAATTCACTGCAGTCGATGAGAAACTAATCACATTGCGAGAGAAACGTGCAATTGAACAGATGAATTTAATAATTGTATATTATCACAAAATTAGTAATTTTTACTCACTATCAGAGTCGGAACCAACATTAACCGACTATTCGGATATGGTGAACTGGGATCATGACCTCGGCAAGTGTCAACGATTCATCAAAAAAGAATGAAAAAAGCACTGAAGCGCGAACACTACCATTTACCAACCATAAATGATACGTTGCCAGGGTTAACGAATGCGAAGTACTTCATTAAGTTTAATGCGAAGACTTCATTAAGTCTACTACCAGATCCTGATAAAATTGATGCAGCCAACAAGTTGTAACCACCTACTTCAGCGACTTGCAAGATTTCTGCAGCGACTATAATCTGTATCGTATATGGTATCGTACACATGACACAGGGTTCGGAGAAATGAAGCAACTTGTCACAAAAGCACCAGTACTCAATTTTTACAATCCAAGTGAACCACTTCGTAATTCAATGTAATTCATGCTCAGAAGAGTATGATGCAACCCTACTGCAAAAAGAAAAGCCTGTGGCTTATTCAAGCAGAGCTCTCATTGATACAGAGCAGTGGTTTGCACAAAATGAAACGGAAATTCTTGTAGACATGGTAATATCACTGTAATATTTGGCAAATGAAAACAAATGGGACAGATCAAGTTGAAGTATGTGATCAGCTCAAGAACCCACCACCAACCTCTACGGACATTCTAAACAACACAAAATATTTTACTGCCTAGAATCATATCCCTACCAGATCTAATGTGAGGGTGACAACTCAAATGAACCATAAAAATGGTTGGTCCTTTCTTGTTTATCCTTACTGGTCAAAACGTTTATAACTTTTGATAAATCAGTTTCAAATTACGATAGTAGAATATTTTAATAATCGGATAGGTTTGCAAGTATCATTAATAGAATAATCGAGGAAGACGGCAAATTGACAGCAGGATCTTTTTAGGGGTAAATATAAATGTTTGCATGTGAGCATGGTGTGGGTGTACAGGAGGAGGGTGGGTCTCGAGTGGATGTGTCTTGGGTCATTTGGCCACTACTGTGTCTGTCGTTTATAAACAGTTTTCTTAAAAGCAAATTGTAGAGGCTTTTTAGCTCATCTTTTTTCTTTGGCGGTAACATTCATGATTGGCTTATTTTATATTTTTGAGGGGATTTGTTTTGTGGGCTGGATTTGATGTTTGGGGCCTCTGTGCAGGGAACGACTTTTTATTTTATTTTTGGTTTTGCTTTATTAGCGTTCACATCCGACGTGGAGTGTGGATCAGAAAGAGATCTAATTTGCAACATTATTTATTCTATCTTACATTATAATTGCATATATATAATTTCAATTCACAACGTATCCTAGCAAGTACCACCAACAATTAATGATAACATTACCGACCCAAATTTAATCTAAGAAAAATCAACAATAGTGGGCAGGCAGTGAGAATCAATGAGCTCAGTTCTTTTTTATCTATCTAAAAAATATGGTGAAGAATTGTTTAAGTGAATTGATAAGAACAGATTATATTAAAAAATAAGTATTTTCTGTCTAAAAAAATAAGTATTTTCTGTCACAAGATTTCAGCAGACTGTGAGAATCAAACTCACTTTAAGATCTGCATTTTGTTTCACTCTAATAATTTAGACAAAGAGTCATGAAACCACACACACACACATACATACTAGAATTAATGACTAACCTATACGCTGACACATATCAAGAACTAAAAGTGTAGAGAATTTTCCGCGCGTAACAGCTTTTTTTGCTTCTTTCTTTTCTTTTCAATTCGCATCATAAAAATGAGCAGATGCAAACAAATAGAATAACACTAAAAACCTTTTCTATCAACGGGACATAATGTTTTACAATTCTTGCTATTTTAGTCTTGATAACTGATTTTCACTCAATAGCCGCAACTTTCAAGAAACCAACATTTAACTTAATACTTTTTTTAATTAATACTTTTATGTCGTTCCTTTAACATTACAACTGAATAGAAATTTTCAGAATATCAATCATAAACAAATCTAAAATATTGACTTCACAAAAAAAAACTCTCTATCATCATGAATACTGTTTATCTTCAAATAAGTTAGATTTCACATTTATTCCTTACTTTGCATTGGACTTGAACTTTTTTAAAATGTAAAATGACTGTATTTTATAAAATTTTATTCGAAAAATAAAAATGTCAACAAGAACTTTAAAAAGAAAAGTTTATGTTTTTAATCTTTCTTTATTTAACTTTCTTCGAATTCGTTACGGACGTTTTTAAACAGTATACCACGAAAATATCTTTATTGTTTCATTTTTTTTTTTATGTGTACCACTTAAGCTCGATACTTGAATTTTACTTTGACAGTGTAATTCTGGTTTTGGGGGTTTGTTTTTAATTCTAAAATTGTTTTCTTCTTCCCAATTGTTTTCCACGTGGAAGAATTTGTAAGTTTATAAAACTTAAAAAAAACGTTTAATAATTGCGATTTGTTCCAATATTCTTCAAGAAAGAAAAAAAAACTTATCCCATTTTCTAAATTTTCCAAGTAATCAATTATTTATCGTCGGTAAAAAATAAAAGTGGTAATTTTTTATTTTAACACTCGAGCGCTAATATCCCTTCAAATTTTTCTAAAATTTTTCTAAAATAGTCTTATTTCCGTGCAAATTTATATGCTGAACTCAAATCAACAATTAGATATTGAAGAAACCTACCTTTTTGGATGTTAACGACCCGAAAAAAATCGGAACTTTTCCTGGTCTTTCGTCAGCCATTACCGGCTTATTGATAAGTAATCTAGTGCTGAATTTTGTTGGTGGACGTATAAAATTTGGGCCTATTTACTTCCTTCACAGTAATTCCTTGTAGAAATTAGTACACTACAATGAAAATGAGTTTGTGAAATAAATTTAGTTTTAACAAGAAATGTTCTTTGTCAAATAGTTGCAAGTTTAAAAGTTTTGTTTGACACGAACGCTATGAAGTTTTGCTTGATGAAAAAGGAACTTTAAATCATCACTTAATATTTTTCAAGAGGTTTTGAAATGAAATTTAGTTTTGTGCACTTCTGAAATAAATGTACAACTTGCCGCTTAACAAAAATGTTCACCAAAAGGATAAATTCTGTTGAATAAAAATAAGTGAAAAGGTTTCTTTGAATAAATTCTGAAAAGCTGAAAATATGTTTGATACAAACTTGTAGCTTCAGAAAGTTTTTTTTTAAATATTTTCTTTGCTGGTGAAAATTTGCAAAAGCTGGAGAAATTTTACTAGCGTGGCGGCGACGTATCTTGTTGACTTTCAAAAAGGTATCAAGATTTATTGCGTTAAATACATAAGTGTGGCACAAGGCTGAATAGAGAGGAATGAGGTTGAGGCCAGTCGTCACTTACTATCCTATATCTAGCTAATCCGATTCACGGCCCATTCATTCTTCACAACTGACACATCCATCGCCAATTAATCCTCCACATACCATAATACTGCATGGTCTTCAAAACGAACCCCATGCCATAAAATGATCATTAAAAAAATTTCATGATTAAAAAATACTATACATAAAAAATTGTACCTGATATAAAATGAGATGGGAGGAGATGAACCTAAAAAATCAAACTAAAATATCAAAACAAACAAATTATATTAAAGATGACTCATGTTAGTTGGACCCGTCCAGCCCTCAATATAGCCCGCTGTATTCTGCCCTACGACAGAATTAAGAGGCTCTCTCGCTAAGGGAGAGGGAAAAGAAGAAAATATATACGGACATGGGGAATAAATAAAGCTGACGCAATCGAGATGAAAGGAGGCCAAAAACAAACTGGGGAGGTTGGGAATCTCAACTTGGATCATAACCAAATATGTAGCCGGGAGCAGGCCGGAAACAACGCTTATTAACATTAACTAGGTACACAAAGTTTGTCTAGCCTGACAGGAGAAGGGCACCCGATTTGAATTAGGTAAACCTAAAAAAGAAAATCAAGGCTAGCCCCGTTCACACAAAACAAGCTCGCCTCAGTCAACCACCTTTCGCTAAAGTCTGTCGAAACCTGGCGTTTTCTATCAGTTCTAATCTTCATCTTGAAATGATGCTCAAAGAATCGGATAAGATCCTGATGAGAAGGACAGTTGCCTCGCAAGACTTCCTTCTGTCGCAAGGCCAGCAGCAATAGAAACAGCATTCGTTTCACCCCAGAATACTGGGACGACACATTGTCACACGCGTATGCATGATCAATGAGCACAAGCTTTTCGGGAGCGAGACAAGCCGTCAACTCGCCGACAAGGTCCCATAGGGGATGGACGCGAGGACAATGGTAGAAGGCGTGCGGAGCCGTTTCTTCTGTGCCAAGGTCGTATCGCTCACAGTCGAGCAAATCCGCTAATCTCTATATGAAGGCCATGTCATTGAGAGATAGCGTATTCCGAATCAGTCGCAAGGTAAACGAAAACTCAGGGTTGCTGAGGTAATCCGCTGCTGGCACCCAAGACCAGAAGAAGCGAAACATCCTCCTCCGACAAGCCGAGCTGCTCACGTGGTTGATCCTTCGCGGCCCCCTCCACTAGTTCCCGATAGATGATTCTCCTGGACCGGGAAAGGTCACTGGACTGAGGAATGATCATCAAGGCCGATCGACACTCGCGAGGGAAATTCGATTGTTCCTTTCAAAAAGGTCTCATTGATGGGATACGTTCGCGCTCTCTTTAGTTTTTGGTCATATGACAGACTCTAGATTTGCTCTATTGGCGATAAATCCTGCTCTCGTGAGCGTTAGTTGTATTTATTATTATTTAAACAATCAGCAATCAGAAGAATAGCAAGGTCTGTGTGATCCACTTTTTTGAACAAAAGTTTTCATTTTGAAGAAGATATAGCAAATGCATTGCAGTATTTTTCAACCAATAAAATTTGTCCAGAAAAAATTCAAAAATTGAAGTAGAACGCTAAAATTTAATTTTTAGGGCGGGGATTTTGTTTTATAAGTTATTTAGGAGCAGGACTCCTTGGAGAATGTAAAATGTAAATCATCATTTTTTTTTTCTAAAACAGTTATCCCATTTACTGCAAATCTGCTCTGAATTGTAAAATAAAAAATGCAGTAAAACTTATATTATTTAATTAGAAAAACTTATAATTGCTTTTATAAATAAGATTTATTAAGTACACTATTGTCTTAAGAAGAAACTTTTTCAATGAATAGTTAATTTTTACAAGAATTGTTTTCGTTTTTAAAATTTTTATTAAATAATTTATAATATTAAAAATTCGTTTAAAATTCTGCATTACTTCAAGCGGCGTTTAGATGATATTGTTAAGGTAAAACTACATATACGAATCAAAAATTAAAAATCTCTTAACAATCGTTTGTACCCAGTATTTTTTAAAAGAATTAAATTATTTTTAAAAATAGTGTAGAAACCTTCCTAATTTCTATGGTAAGCCATAAATGATATTATCCTTTAAAAAGTCACGTGATTTAAGAATTGTCTGTCGTTCTGCAATTCTTTCACTTTCATTATTCAGTTCTGTTTCATCGTTTACATTTTTGTAAATCATTCCTTCAAAATTTCAAAGTAAGTTTTAATTACTATTTCACTAAATATTTTTATTTTATATATTTATTTTAGTTTCAATAAGTATAAATGTGTTCACTTAGATTTCTTAAATTTATGTAAATTCTGGTCTTCCATATGTGTCACAAATATATATTTTATTTTTGGGAGATTCTTAAAACCGATAATTTCTTAAAATTAAGAAAATAGTCGCTTGCAAGAAGATTTTCTGAAATCAGCCAAAAAGTTGAGATTCCGTTCTATATAATTTCTATTTTAAATACACCAGGTTATTTTATTTACAGAAAATAGTAAATTTAATCATTTAACTTTCAATTAAAGCTAAAATAAAATCTTCAAGAATGCTTTTTCATTTCTAAAATTTCATTTTATATCTTTAGGTATCGAAAATTCAGTGGAGGTATATGTGTAATGATCATCATCACACACATACATACATACATACATACATACTTACAGAAATGTAAATTATACAACAACAAGCATTCATTGGATAATAAATCAATACTACTTTGTAATAGACAATTTACAAATCGCAGCAATGCGACAATTTTGAACAAATTTTTGCTATATTTTCATGTCGTCGATTTTGCGCACTTTTGGGTGAATCGGATCCCAAGAGCCTTCTCAGCTTAGTAAATATTTTCAGGAAATATCATCTTCTAATTGGTCAATAAACACAGAAGTGGGCGTTGCAATCCACCCACGTACAATATATTTTTCCAGCGCGTGACCAAGTCAAGTTTTCTGCCAAGTTCTTTTGATCCTGTCACGTGATTACATTATCTATAAATAACAGACACGAGTTCGCTCATTCTCTTTTACTCTTCCTGCGAAGATGTGATTTAAGGATTCTCGTTCTCGTCTCGACCATGACGGTCAGACATTAAAGCATATTCACGCATTCACGTACGTACGAACCTTAACGAACTTGTGGTGTTGATTGGTCAAAGCTAATTCTTATAGAAGAGTCTATTTTTAAGGGGGGTGAGTAGACAAACATTGACAATTCTATAAATACCCCCTCCAGATTAATGGTCAGCGTAGTTTGGACATTAATATGTATAAAATGTAGTATACTTTGCTGGCCAGTGAACTGGTCCGTGTAGGTAGCTTAATTTGCGGTTCAAGATGGGTGTTTGTGTAAAGTCTCTGAACCTGGTGTTTGCTGAGTGGTCACAGCTTTGTCGTCATTGTTGATGTAAGCTGGTTTTAAGCGGTCAATGCTGACCGTAGTTTGCTTGCCGGCGAGATCTATAACAAAATATTTTGACGCTCGAGAAATAACCTGGTGTAGTTAGGCGTTAGTGGTTTACGGACCATATCTCGGCGTAGAAATACGAAATTGGCTGTATGCAGATCAGTTGGAATGTAATAAGGCCTGTGAAAATCTCTGATCGGCGTATAAATTTTTTCAGACATTTTTTGTCGGAGGTCTCTGGCTAGTAGGTAGGTTGCCCGATACAGGGCCGAAAATCTGTCCTGGCAAGGTTAGGGGAGTCCCGAAAACCAATTCAGCACTAGTACAGTTCAGGCCCTGCTTGACAGTGTTTCTCAAAGCCAGCATGATCAGGAGAAGTTTATCAACCCAAGTTCGGCCGTTGGTAGAAGCAGTTATAGCGTATTTAAGCTGTTGATGAAATCTTTCCACAAGGCCATTGGAACAAGGGTGATATGCTGTAGTGGAAATCCCTAATAGATTAGTGAACTCATTAAAAAGTGCTGATTGAAACTGTGACCTATATCCGTAGTGATCACTGAAGGGCATCCGAAAGTTGTAATCCAGTTGTTAAAAATAGCACTTGCCACTGTTTCAGCTGTAGTCGATTGCATAGGGATGGCGACTGGCCATCGCGTAAATCGATCGATTACTGTTAAAACGTATTCAAATCCGTTCACATTTTCAAGTGGACCCACTAAATCAGCATGCAGATGGGTGAAACGACCGTCTGGGTTGGCGAATGTTGATGTAGGTGCCCTCGTGTGTCTGCTAACTTTGGTGGCTTGGCAACGTAAATACGTGCAGGACCACTGCTTAATGTCGGCTGCCATACCGGGCCAGATAAATCTGTCCGATATGGTCCGCAACGTCGCCTTGCCTCCTGGGTGTTCTTGTGAATGAAAATGTTCGAAAATTAGACGGCGCATATTTGGTGGAATGTACGGACGCGGGTTACCCGTGCTGGTGTCACAATAAACTGACCTGCTCGTAAACGGGAGCGGTCTTTTCTCAATTTTTAAAGAAGTATCTGAGTGAATAGCTTGCAGGGTTTCATCTTTGGCTTGCTCGTCAGCTAGATTATCAAAGTTCAGTGTCGTACTCTGTGTTGCGCTGAGAGTTGTTCGAGACAGAGTATCGGCCACGGTGTTACTAGCTCCATTAATGTAGCGTATATCCGATGAGAATTGTGATATGTAGTCCATATAGCATATATCACGCGGATTGTGTTTATCCGACTTAGCATGTAGGGCGTATGTTAGTGGCTTATGGTCTGTAAAAACGGAAAAATCACGACCTTCTAGAATGTGCCGGTAGTGTCTGATGGCTAAATAAATTGCTAACAGTTCACGGCTGAAGGTACTATACTTCCGTTGGGCCGTATTTAACTTAATTGAGAAAAATTACACTGGTCTTTCCACACCGTTGACTATCTGATGAAGTAATGCACCAACTGTATCCGACGACGCATCGGTAGTTAGCGTCAGTTTTGCGTCGGGTGCAGATGTAACATACGCAAGTTTGGTACAGTCCTGCAACGCTTGCTTCGCTCTATGAAAAGAATCCAGCTCGTCTACAGATAATACAATCTTCGGGTTTTTGTGTTTGTGCTTAGAGAGGAGATTTGTCAGTGGAAGAAGTATAATGGCACAGTCGCGTATAAATCGGCGATAATAATTAATCATGCCTATGAATCGCCGTAGCTGTCGTAATGTTGACGGTGGTGGGAAATCATTAATCACCTTAACCTTTTCGTCCAGGGGAGTTAACCCATTCTTATCAATGACGTGGCCAAGGAAAGTTAATTTGGGGACAGCGAATAAGCATTTATCGATGTTCAGCTTTAGTCCGTAGTGTTGTAACCGCTCAAATACTGACTGTAGATGGTTACGATGTTCCTCAGACGTTTTACTTGCTATTAGTACGTCGTCAATGTACGCATATGCATAAGATAATCCGCGGAGGACCTCATCTATAAGGCACTGAAAAGATTGCGCAGCATTACGGTGTCCGAACGGCATTCGGGTAAATTCGTATAAACCGAACTGTGTCATAATCGCTGTTTTATGAATATCAGACGGTTCGATAGGTATCTGGTAAAAAGCTTTCCTTAGGTCTAGTTTGGTGAAAACAGTAGCACCTTCAAGGGACAAAGCAAAGTCCTTAATATGAGGAATTGGATATTTGTCTGGCATGGTTTGAGCGTTTAGGAGTCTGTAATATCCACACGGTCGCCAGCTATCAGGTTCGCTCTTAGGGACCATGTGTAGCGGCGTGGCATAAGGACTGGAAGATGGTCTTATTATGCCCATCTTGAGCATATTATCGAATTCTTCCTTAGCCACCCGTAATTTAGTTGGGTGTAGACAACGGGGTGAAACGTGGACTGGGGGTCCAGTTGTCTTAATTGTATGTGTCGTGTTGTGCTTTATGGGTTCTGTATGAGTGAACGGTGATAAAAGAGATTTGTACTGCTTAATCAAATCTTCGCAACCATTTGCACTAAGTATCAAAGTAGTTCGTCCAATCGTGGAAAGCTTGGATAAAAATCCTCGTCGTCGTATATCTGTGCATGTATCGGTAAGCGTACGAGTTGACAGTTCGACGGACAAGTTGAAGTGTGCGAGGAAATCCGCTCCTATAATAGGTATCTCGACATCGGCTATAGTGAAGGTCCATGTATACTCCCTCCGTAGGCCGATACTTAGAGCCATGACACGCTCGCCATACGTGTTTGTGGATGTGCCGTTTGCGGCCTGTAACTTTAGCTGGGCTTGTCTGGGTATTATTGATAACTTGTTACAGTAGCTCAGCAGTATAACGCTGATTTGAGCGCCAGTGTCAACTAGGAATTTTAACTTGCTGCTGTTGTCGAATACGTAGAATAGGCGATTTCCATTATCTGCCCTAGCGGCCCACGCCTTTAATGGCTGCAAAGGTTCGGCGTTTCCGGCGTTTTTATAAGCACATGGTGACTGAAATTTCCTTGCAACAAACACTTCATGGTACCATCAATAGCCTCTCTGATGGTTACGAGTTTGTCTCGACGTTGATCTCCGCCTGCCGGTATTGTGTCTGTTAGTTGAATAACTGCGACTTCGTCCAGGAATACTTTGAATTCTGTCGAGGCGTAAAGACAGCTTCTTTAGCTCGGTCGTCAAAAAATGGAGTTGTTGGGGTCGGGTCATCTGATGGCACGACAGAGGAAATTTGGCGAATTGGTCTCGTGTCCACTATTTTATCAGCGATCGATGCTAACTTGTGAACATTGACCTCAGTTACCTCTGCTAATATTTGTACGATGTCAGGCTGCAATTTCTCCAGCCACATTTGCTTCAATACTGTTTCGGATATAGTGTTGTTACCGAGTAGCATTATCATTCTCCGAAGACCAGTTACGTACTAAATTGTCCTTTGTGCTAGTTCAGTTATAAGTGTGTGTGTGTATGTTTGTATAATTGGCAGGAGTTGCGTACCTTTTTAGTTGTGTGAGAATTTGATTGTTTGTTTATTAATACTTATTAAGTAGTGAGAAGAAAATGTCACTTTTCGAAGTATTGTAAGTAATGTTCTTGAGAGAGATGGAGTGTGTTTGTGGATTGTTGAGTCAGATATTTTGCGCGGCAAAGTCCTGGTTGGTCAGAGTTTTGACTTGCGTGGGTCAGTTTGGTATCTCCCTAGGAATGTAGATCTGACTGGTGAATTGGACTGAAATTCGTCCTTTCATTTGATTTGGGAAACCAAAGTAGGCTCCCCGTGGCCTGGCGGGAAAACAGATTTTTGACCATGGATACACATTCTAGGGTCGTCTCGACCAATAACAAGCCAAGGTTCACAATGTGTGGTGTTGATTGGTCAAAGCTAATTCTTATAGTCTATTCTTAGAGTCTATTTTTAACGGGGGTGAGTAGACAAACATTGACGATTCTATAAGTTCGTCGACATTTTTCTCGTGTATTTCTTCCATTTGATATTTTATTTGCTCACTGCTCCTGGCTATTTCCGTAGCTTTCTCGAGTTAGAAATCAATTAATTGTAATCTTTCAGATAGGTCCTTATTCTGTAATCCTAGACGGTCTCTGATTTGGTCTGCAGCGTCGACCGTACCGTCTCAATAGTCAGGAGTCAAATGTCCAAAATCGGTTATTTACGCATCGGCTCCGAGTGGCACTTCCGATACCATTTCGAAAATATTCGGAATATAATGTAAATTATTAATTGACCACTGACAGTGTTTCCCTCGCATTTTTTGAGGAACTTTTTGTGAGTCGGAACCTGTTTAATGGAATGTATAAATACAGACCATAAAGCAAACAAAAGCTAGTTGGTGAATGGATTCCACGTTGTCAACTCAAACGGAGTACGAATCAACTGAAACATTTCCCGCTTTTCTGATGTAGATTCTACGATGAAACTAAAGTATGAATTTCCCCTTTTCAAAGGGTTTTATCATTAAACACACCTAAATGTGTGTCTACCAACTATTCCATTTATCATGGACTTTATTAAACACACCTAAATGTGTGTATGTTAACTTTTCCCTTTCAAGTGTGTATTTAAAAACATCTCAAATGTGTATATGTGAACTTGTAGTAGCCTTTTTTTTTATTCCTTTTGAAACGTCGGGGTTACCATTTGTAGAGGCCCGTTCGTTGATATGACGCCTCAAATTTAACGCAAAATACCACAAAATATGAAACTATAAGAATAAACACAAAACGAGGTTTATAATGATGTACAAGCAAAGAGGTTATTATTTATGTTGGTGTTATCCCTTTGACTAAATTAAAGTTTTTACTAATGAACTATTTTTATCCGAGCTCACAAAAGTTGAACTTGTCACTCAAAATGTTCATTGTTAGAAAGTTGAAAGAATTATAAAGCTTGGAAAATGCTGAATAAACTTTTAGCTTTAGAAGAGTTGAATGTTCCGCAATGCTTGTAATTAAATTTCCATTGTTTGTAGTTAAATATAAGTAGTTTGAAATGGAGTTTAAAAAGTTTCGTATGTTTGTAATGTAGTTTGGAAAATTTCGTACGTACTTATATGTGTGCGTGTGTGAATATGTTTTCGGCATCCACCGGAACTAGGAATCGGAACGCAGTTTCCTTTAAGGCTACATTTTTGTAGGCGAATGAAATCAAGAAAAATTAAGAACGAATCTGTGTCTGATATATATAATGAACGTGACAGGCTCGAAAAAGGCATTAACAGATTTCGGCGGAATTATTTTTTGTCAGATCAAGAACTAGGTCGATGTTATGATTTAAATATTAAGTGACCAATCAGAAGTTGAGATTTTCTGAAAATAGGTATGAAGCTGGGTAACCACTGTGATCCACTTTTTGCACAAAAATTGAGATTGGTAAAAAAAAAGTGGTAGTGCTAAAAACTCATTTTTCTGTTCAAGGGTCTTATATTCACCACACGATGTATATAAGATCCAAATGAATTGTTATTTTTTGATAAATAAATCTTTATCTTTAGGTTCATTTTAAATTCGCTTGGTTAAATTGTCATGTCTGTTTCTATGTACGTTGCATTAAGAGTGTTTTATTCAGGACAGAACCCGGAACAATTGGTAAACTAAACACTGGTACTACTTTAAATGAGTTAGTACCATCAACATATCCCCCTGTGTCTTCCATAAATCAATAAGTATTATCTGGCACTCCACAACAAGTTGTGACATACTGACGTACGACGAACATTTAAAAAGCAGCTGTTATATTTTCCCTCTACAACTTTATTGATAGTGGAGCAGAACTCAGAAACCCAACAACAAATGGGACACCGATAACCCTAAAGAGGGTATATACTGTATGAGTAAATAAATACGATATCTACGAAGTAATGTGTTGCGAGTTTGTTCTGTTGATACGTTAGCCTTGTCTGAATGTACTTATATATATATATATATATATATATATATATATATATATATATATATATATATATATATATATATATATATACAGATAAAATTTGATAGTCACCATATTTAGTGCTGTGCGTAGATATCTACTTCGTTTGGCCGCCGAAGGTGAAGAGAAAGAAAATTTGATTTCTGTTTCAATTGGCAGCAAAACGCCTGTTACCGTGCATCATGTTTTTTTTTTAAATATTTATTTAACTATTTTTTTTTTAGAATCTCACCGTTTCTTTCTTTGTTTATAATTATCATTCTTATCTATAAAGTAATTTTATTACTTAAATTATTTTTCTCTTATTAATTATTTAATATTTTGGTTTCATATTTCTACATCGTCTCGTACTAAGGATTAGAGGTCATTTAGTGATTTATTTGTTACTATCACAAATGTTTATTCATAAAAAATGCAATACACATTGAAACTTTAATCTTAAATAAGAAAAATATGACAATAAAACCGATATTCGATAGTCGGATGGTGTAATTGAAATGTGTGTGTGATTAAATATGTCGACGAATGTGTTCTTGTTTGAAGTATTGTGTCATCAGGGTGCTGTAGAATTTCTGGTTAGTCAGAATGTAGCACGTTCTGGAAAATATATCAGTAGTGTGATTTTCACGTTGAAAAACAAGATAGAGAGAGAAAAAGAGAGACAGAGTGAGATAGATAGATAGATAGATAGATAGATAGAGAGAGAGAGAGAGAGAGAGAGAGAGAGAGAGAAAGAAAGAGAGAGAGAGAGGCCAGTGCTTGGTATGACTTAAAATTTTGTTGTTGTTTTCCAATAATGCACGTTCAGTTGATTTTTTGTTGGAAGGTCCGTTTGTTTTGCCGTGGGTGGATTTATCGTGGCGATAAAAAATTTAAAAGTAAGAAAAGGCTTTGATTTTGAAAATTGTTGAGCTGATGCTGGTAAAATTGATACTGAATGTCGAAGCATGTTTAATAAGAACTTTTGAAGATATGTGGTGTTGTTGTCCATTTTCTCTGAAGTGCGGTATTATTAAATCATATTTGTAGATGTCTTAGTCGTTCTTGTTAATCTCTGAAGCGTCTGTGTGTGGATGTATACGTTATATCACATCTTTTTCTGTTAAACCTGAGAAGGACTGTAGTTTTGCTGTGTAGTATTAAAAGGAGATGACTTATTCTATGTTTGTATGGTATCATTCTCTGTGAATTTCTGTGAACTTTGAATTGTGGGCAATTGAAGAAAATGAGCCGCGTTTTGTGTGCTTCAAACTTATAAATCGTATCCTTCCTTTTGGTGAAAAAATTCCACTGTGGTGTGTCAAGTTGGATTTAAATGTTATACTACTGTGTTTGACGAAAATTTCCATGTGGTCGTTCAACTCGTGCTTAAATTTTGTTAATTCTGCCGGTGTAAGTAAAAGCCAGACGTGACTGTGCCTGAGAGAAGGAAAGGGTTAAAGCAATGGCTTTATGAGATAAAGAAAGCGTCGCTCATCTGCTGACCGAGACAAAAGGGTTAAAATGAAATAGTCGTAGTTGTAGTGCTATTAGTAATTTTTGTTCGCACGTGTTGAATATTACAAAAATTTTGCTGACTTGGAGAACATCTTATCCAGGTAGTAATTATGTCATGTAGATGTACTTGGGCACTTTGAAATTTGTAATTTTGCTCTTTACGCCGGGTTTAATCATAGATTTGTTGTAAGAATATATTTTGTGCGTGTGTGCCCACATGGTACGATAGATACAAAGATTGATGTACGAGGCTCTGTTAATCGAATTTTTTCTTTACTGGTACTCCATTTTGAAAAGTGCCTAAATGATTCGTAGTCCTGTTTGCTTATAGTTTTATGTGTATTTTATATCCAGAAGAAATTCACGGCGTTGTAGTCACAATTTGTTGAGGGATACTAGTATGTTTGGGTAAATTAAATATTAGTCGCCAATATGTTCCAGGTTCGCTGTGATGTGTATAGACATTTTTATATTAAACATCAAAAAGCACTTTAATTCCTTTTAATAAAAGGAAGCTATTCATTATAAAATTAATTCATGAATAAGTACAGAAAATTTAATTAAAATCGGCTAAATTTTAAAAATTAGGTTGCCTGAAATTATTTTCAAATTATTACCCCTTTTTGAATGTGGCTGTGGCAAGTGTATGCCAATTCTATCGACTGTTTGCCCCTGTGTTTTATTGATTGTCATAGAACAGGACAGACAAACCAGGAACTGGGTCCGATGCAGAACCCTTGGTTTATGTTTGATTTTTGGTATCAGTACTCTCGTCTGGGAGTGAGATCCACTTATAATTGACGCTTCGATGCTATGCTTATAGAACTGAAGCACTTCCAAACGAGTTCCGTTGCATTGAGCTTGAGTTACAGAGAGGTTTCTAAGAGGCATGATAATTACTCCAACTTTTAAGTTAAGGGCGATGGGGAGGCATTCCAGAAAGTGTAAGATAGTAAAGAAATTCCATCGAATAATTCTGGTTACAGAGTCGGTGCTTAGATATGTCTTAGTTTCAGCGGGAAGTTTAATTAATTTCTTCATTTACTGCTAAGCAGACCGAATTTTTAGGGGATAAGATATATATATATATATATATATATATATATATGTGTGTGTGTGTGTGTGTGTGTGTGTGTGAAGCGTATTAATATATAGACCGCACTTGCCACGCTCCCAGTTCAATTCGCAAGAGTCCGATCGATTAAATGTAAAAAGATCGTCTCTAGTTTGGACGTAAAATGAAAATTAAACTGTAACTTTTCGTCTTTACTGCTCACTTAAATCAATGGTAGAACACAAGTGTGCGGAAATAAAGACGCCCATAAATCGATAAATAACCAACAGATATGGATTATATTTCCATTTTAAATATTAATGGGCTCCATCTGACAGAATTGTCGCGGCCGCCATTATCCGCTCCTTAGAAAAACGATCTTGACCTTTACAACCCCTGATCTCGCAGATTTAAGTCTAGCAGCATGTGAGAAACTGGATGACCAGCTCAATATGGTTGAGTCCAAAACCGTACCTCGTGAGCACCGGATTAAGCAGTGCTTCCCAAACATTGTCGTTTTTTAAAGGTTTCTGATGATAGTAAAGTAAAGCAAATATGTCAACTGTAGCTTGGTACTTAAGTGATTTACGTAAAGAAACTGATCTCTTTATTGTCTAAAGTTTTACCCAAGGATTTAGATTGTAGCGGACCCCTCGAGCGCCCCCGTATCACAAAAGGGTGATGAGGTCACAAGAGGCCCGCTAACATTTTCGAAGACGTTAAATCTGACAAGGTAAAACAACATAGACGACAGAACGAGGATATATAAGATATAAGCTAATTTATTCTAGAAAAGTAATAAAGAAATAAAGGTGATCGGAACGCAGATGTTCCGGTGCAGGCATTGATGGTCGAGGTTGGTTGTTACCGGTGATCGCTGCTGGTCATGCAGATGATTGCTGTTGGTCGTTGCAGTTGAAGTCGATGTTGGTCGAATGATAATCGCTGCTGGTCATTGTAGTTTGAGGTTGATGTTGGTCGTTGCCGGGATGCCAACTTGACGTGTTGGGAAGGAAAGAGGAGCGTGTCTGCCGGTCGAGTCCGATATTAGTAACCTCCCGTAATAATTACAAACGTAGTGTACAGGAAAGGTTATGGACGACGTGCAGGCAGCCAGTAGGGACGGAATGCCGAGAGTCGAACATTGGCAAGGAGCCAGAAGTAAGAGGCGAAGTAGAGAGAGAAAGCAAAGTTTCCAACTATCGTCAAGTTGGCAGACAAAAAAAAATGGGAGCGTAACTTAATACACAGCCCGGTGATCGACGTAATGGCCACAGAGGCCAGGGACCTGCGTACGACCATTTCAGTCGCCGACCCTATTTTTAGCGAGAAGTGACTGTCTTGTGGTAAGGGAGACTATCAAAAGAATTGATAAATTAACACGGTAAAGTCTATCTAAAAAATGAGGAGAGCTTAGCTAAAAGAAAACCAAGGCCTAAAAATGCCTAGAAGTATATTACGACTAGGTTCGTAATATAACTAAACTGAAAAGGTAACTTGCTAGTCTCTACCTCGGGTTAGCGTGTAGGGAGCACAACCGAAAGGTAAAGGTCGAAATGACCTGTTCTCTTCCGGTTTAAGGATCCAAGGACGAGGTAACTCCGACAAAATAAAAAGGATAACTAACTTTATTTCATAAGCTTTTGTATTCATTTTTCTACTAATGTTCTATTAATAAATGTGTACGGAATGACTACCTTTTCTATTCCTCCTCCCCGACTCTTTGCTAATCTTGCTGAGAATTGCAAACCAATAGCTATTTTAACTCTAGAAAGTACAATAAGCAAGATAAAGAATTCATTACTGCTAAAGTAAATAGACTACATTCAGAAGGAATTATTGAGCCCAGCACTTCTCCTTGACCACCACATGTCGTAGTGACCGCTAACGAACGACATAAAAAGAGGATCGTGGTCGATTATTCTCAGACAGTTAACAGATTCACCATGTTAGATGCTTACCCTTTACCTAAGATCGAGGAATTGGTAAACAAGGTGGCTCAATAGAAAATCTATAGTACTATAGATTTGAAATCCACTTACCACCAGGTCCCAATAAATGACAAAATTTATACAACCTTTGAAGTAGATGGAAAGTTATATCAATTTTGCAGGATACCGTTTGGAGTAACGAATAGAGTAACTTGCTTTCAAAGTATAATTGATAAGGTTTATAGCTGACAATTCACTCTTTCAGGAAGAGCACAATGAGAACCTCGATAAATTTACGGAAGCAGCCAAGGATTACAATTTAATTTACAATCATGATAAATGCTCTTCCACCGACTCTACAGTGAACCTACTAGGCTACACAACATCGGAGGGTACAATTAAATCAAATCCCAAGAGACTTTGGCTGCTTAAAGAACTTCCCCTTCATCGCGATATTCATTCTTTGTCAGGCGCTGGGAATGTTCTCTTACTATTCCCAATGGCTTAGTAAGTATTCTGAAAAAGTTGTCCCCCCCATACTAGCTAATCGTTTTCCACTACCCAGGACTGCTGAATAATCCTTTGTATACATGAAAACTAAAGTCGAAAACGCTGTAGTGTATTCTATCGACAAAACGCTTCCTTTCATCGTATAGACCTATGCTTCATGACACACGATTGCAGCCTCATTGAACCAATCAGGTAGACCCGTAGCCTTCAAGAACATCGAGTACTAGTGAACACTCTTCAGAAAAGGAAGCCCAAGCTATCGTAGAGTCCTTACATAGATGGACGCACTACTTAACAGGATGACACTTCACTTTAATTCAGAGATTAGTGCCATTCATGCTTGATTCGAAACAGGCTTGAAAAATAAAAAAATGAGAAAAATATCCAAAATTCACTAGTACGAATTAGCTAAGTTAAGTAATTCAATATAAATGTCATTCATTAATGAAAAAAATGCTGAAAATAATTTTGTTAAATGGATTTGTTTCTTTTCCCCTCTAAAAAGTGTGCATGATTTTTATGTTTTGTGGTTAAGAATAAAATATAAGATTTGTATAAATTAGATACCACTGAACACTCTGAAAAAGGAAAAGGAATAATTAATTGGCAAGGTTGCAAAATGTTTGAAAATTATGTATAAGACTGGGTAACTCAGATTATTAATAATTATCAAAATTTATATATTTTTTTTTACTCAACAAAAAAAAAAAAAATGAAAAATATGATTCTACGTTTTTACCCCAAACGGTAGATGCATTCATCTTATCAAGCCTATAGGGGTGTTTATCGTAGTTACTTCCATGAATTTTTCATCAATTTCTATTTGGTTGTATGCTGCCTTGAGATCAATTTTTGCAAAGTGTTCCATTTTCGCTAACTCGTGGCTCGCATGTACATTGACATACCAAAGATGATAAAGATGACTGTTTGCGACGACATATCAGGACAAGCAAAGGCAAATGGGAAGCGAGAATATTCGCCTATTTTTGTAAATAGAAACCGGTTACGTGAAGAAGATGGCAGAGGGTCCTTTGAAGCCAACTCAAAAGGCACGGTTGCCTTTATTAGTTTCAGAGCGTCAGGTCGGTAAAATCGAGGTTTTGCCTTTGGCACATACAGGGTAAGCAGTAGGATACTTCCCTAGCACTTGTGCTTCGGCCCTGTGCTGGTGGGTTGATACGACTAGCTTGAACCGCCTCGGGTCTAGACCAGCTATGACAAGCTCTGACCAACTTGGAGCAGCGCCCCAAGTGAAAACACTCGGGTCCCCACGTATAAAACAGACCTTGTGTCACAACTTGACTCAGTTGGGGGGGGGGTCAAGTAAATATCTACAGGGCAAGCAGTAGATACTCTCTTCACATCCTCCATAGAGAAAGGAAGGTTCTTCATCCTAAGAAAATGCATCATTCGCGTAGCACCAGGGTGACAAAGAGAGTTGTGTAATTTCTCAAGGGTGTCCAAACTTACAGCTGAACAATAAGCTCTGGATAATGTATCTGCAGTAACATTATCTCTCCCCAAGCGGTATTTAATATCGAAGCTGTAGCAGGCAAGTTCGACCCTATACCTTTTGGATTTTATCATTTTTTATTTTTCAAGCCTGTTTCGAATCAAAAGGGTCCGATAGACTCATTGACATAATTCCTTCTTTTCCAAATAAAAAAATACAGAAAATTGTAATCGCAAGTACACATTACGAAGAGCATTAACCTATATAAAATGTGTGCGATTTTACGTTTTTGTTTTGTTTTGTTTTGTTTTACAAAAATGATCTGCGGAAAATCTCATGAAGATATTTCTGAAATTAGGTTTGTGGTTGGAACACGGAAAGAAATGTGTATAAAACAGAAACCCAAGGAAATAATAATAATAATAATAATAATAATAATAATGATACAGTTCTGTAAGTCTTTGTACAAACGTTGCTTGTCTACAATTTAATACCGATTAAATACAGTAATTGCGGCACAAGGCCATAAAAAGGAAGAGATAGATTAAGGCTGGTCTACACTATCTTATACCAAGCTAATCAAACATGACCCATTCATTTTTTACAATTTACTCATTCACCAGAATAATCTATCCATCACCATTAGCTCCTACATACATCAAAATATCTTAAACACACAGGACTCCTACTGAAAAACACTTAAAATTTCAATATTTACAATTGTATAAAAATTCTGTTAAAGTTATGAAACGAGGTGGGTGGGTGATCACCCCGAAAAAAACTGAAAAAGGAAAGATGTTAGTAAGACCTTCAAAAATAAGAGTTGCCGCTGTATTCTGTTTTCCGACAAAATCAAGAAGATCTCTCTCTAAGGGTGGGAGAAGGATAAAACAAATTATAGGCATTAGAGAATTAAAAATCTGACCTATTGGTCAGTGTATTTGTTAATTTGGTGTTTTAGGTTTGTGTAGGTTATTTTGTATTCGCCAGATTCTAAATTTAGTACTTCTTTACCAGCTGTACCTGTTTTCTCATTTGTCTTTGATTCCGGTGTAGCTAAGGATCGAAATGAATATAATTCTCTTGGTGGTGGAGATGTCATTTTTTTTTTTTCCAAGGTTTGATTATTTTGAGTGTTTTTCCTTTGATATGACGGAGAGATAATCAGAAAATATGATTAATTTTTTTATCACAAATGATCGAAATATATTCATTAGCAGATCATTTACGTAAAAAGCTTTGGGGGGACACCGGCGTTAACAACTACATTCATGGACCTACCCATTAGGAAGAATTGGATAACTGAGAAGATTTTTCCAGTGATTCCATAGCTTAAGAGCTTGTGCAGCAACCCTCAATGTCGTACCTTGTCAAATTCCTTTGGGATATCTAATGCGATCGTCCGCGTGATAGTATGACGTCTATCCCGTCGGTCCGTTCGGTGTTCGATCTATACGGCTGACCGTTGAATGAATCACTTCGATCCAAGCCTTGCCTTACTCCCTGTTGTGTTTGATTTAAATCACAAGGCTAGCGAGGATCAAATTGTTCAACTGGTTTGGCCCGAACAGAGTGAAGTTACAAGTAAAAAAAAATAAATTGTATAAAAGAAAATGTTTTATATAACGTTTCTTGTACAGACCTGGTAGTATAATTGTCAATTCTTCAGGCAGGAATATATATTCTTTATGTGGAAATATATTCGTCATGCAAAGTTATCGACCCTTCCCTCTTCGAATATTTCGTGACACTTTGTTCATCGTGACTAAGTCTAGACAAGGCTTCTGGAACACAACTCAAAGTCGGAGTTCTTCTTCAGGTAGGAAGTCATGTGAGATCAGGTGAAGCGGTCGTCTCTTGTCTGACGTCTGGAACAATTGTCTTTGGTCGCTTCCACTTTCCGTTTATATGGACCTCCGTTCAAAACCAGCGTGGAGTGTGACGGGCCTGGTTTCGGTAAATCCTCTAACCCCTACAAGGTGATCTTTGCCATCTGACTCCGGAAAATGAATTGCACGCCCAATTTTAAGGTTATCCCTACTCCTAAGAGTAGTGGTAGCAGAATATCGATCCACCTGAACTCATTCCTTCTCAAATTGGTACCTCATACCAACACTATCAAAGGAGGGTATTTATTATGTAAAATTACATAATTGTGGCACAAGGCCGAAAAGGGGAGGGGTAGAGGCTGGTCAATACTAACTATCTTATACCTAGCTAATCTGATTCACGACCCATTCATACATTACACTTTGCTCATTTACCACAAGAACTCGTCCATCACCAATCTATCCTTCATGCACCATAATACCACATTCTCACCAGGGGGTCCTACAAAAACGCTCCCCAATCCATAAAAATTTGTTGATGAAACACATGCTATACATAAAATTCTAATAATGATAGAATGAGAGGGGAGGGGAGATGAACCCAATAATAACTAAAAGGTAACACAAAATACAAACTAAACCTAACAGATGTTAATAGGGACCGTCCAACCCTCAAAATAGAGAGGCCGCTGTATTCTGCCCCAAGGACAGAATCAAGAAGCTCTCTCGCTAAGGGAATGGGAAAAAGGATAAAATATTATGCGGGAATGGGAAAATATAAAGCTAACCCAGTCGAGATAAAAGGGAGGCCAAAAAAAACTGGGGAGGTTGGGAATCTCAACTTGGATCATAACCAAAGAGTAGCCGGGTAACAGGCCAGCAACAACACTTACTCACATTAACTAGGTACACTTAAGCTTGTCTAACCTAACCAAGGGGAGGGTTCCACAGGAAGCCACCCCGATGTGCCATAGGTTGACCTAGAAGAGAAAATCAAGGCTAGCCCCGGTCACACGAACCAACCTCTGCCTCTTTTACCCACCTTTCGCTATAGACTGTCGAATGCAACCGTTTTCTATCAGATCTAATCTTCATCTTGAGCTGATGCTCAAAGAATTGGATCAGATTCTGATGAGAAAGACGGTTACCCCGCAAGACTTCCTCCTTTCGCGACGTCCAAATCACCATTCGAGCCGTGGCCAGCAGCGTCAGAAACACCATTCGTTTCACCCCGGAATACGGGGGTGACACATTGTCACACGCGTATGCGCGATCAATGGACACAAGCTGTTCGGGAGCGAGACGAGCCGTCAGCTCGCCGACATGGTCCCATAAGGGGCGGACCCGGGGGCAATGGAAGAAGGCGTGCGCAGTCGTTTCCTCTAAACCAAGACCACACCGTTCACAGTCTGGCAAATCCGCCAAACCCCATATGAAAGCCTTGTCGTTGAGAGGCAGCCGATTCCGAGCCAATCGCCAGGTAAGCGAAAACTCAGGGTTACTGAGGTAATCCGCCGCTGGCGCCCAAGACCAGTAGGAGCGATGCTCCTCCTCCGACAAGCCGAGCGTATCTCGTAGGGAATCCTTCGCGGGCTCCTCCACTAAACCACGATAGAAGACCTTCCTAGGCCGTGAAAGGTCACTGGACCAGGGAATGGCCCTCAAGGTCGACCGACACTCGCGGATGAAATCCGACTCGTCCCGGGGTTTACGACGGCGCTCAACCCTCGAGATGGGGGGACTGATGGTAAGGCTAGGGAAGACATCCCTAACAATTCCCTCCAGAATCGGATCTCTTCCGGTCAACGCGCGGCGTAGGAAAGCCAACCTAGAGGCACGGATGCGGTCGGTCGTCCGTCGGCAGCAGTCTTGGGTGCCGTTTTACTCGTTTGCTGTCGTAAAGTGTTCGGAAGGCGTTCGTTTCAGGTTCGTAAGTAGGCGTTCGTTTTTGTGTCGCAAGAAGTTGTTTTTTTTTTGTTTTTTTTCCCCCGTTTTCTCGCACGAGCTATTTCGGTGTTATGGCCTTCGACCCGAAGCTGATACCACTGTTCAACGGAAGCGATTCTGGACAGTCGGTAGTGGAATGGTTGGAGAAGGTGGAACTAATATGTCAGTTGAGCGGTGTGAAGAGAATCGAGCATGTTATTTCGATGCGTTTGGCAGGTGACGCATATGCTGTGTACCGGCAATTGAGTGAGGAGAAGCGCGCAGACTTCAATTGCGTTAAGAAAGCGTTATACACGGCTTTCGCCTTAGATCCCTTCTCCGCGTGGAAGCAGTTTGCAGCACGTCGTCTTCAGCCAGGGGAGACGGTCGACGTCTTTTTGCAGAACTGCGAAGAATCGCGGTTCTGTTTGGTGGCGTACCAGAAAAGTGTTTGCAGTGTGCATTCGTTGCTGGATTGCCTGAGCATGCAGATGATCTTTTAAGAGCGTCACCCTGGATGGAAGACCTGGATTTGTCACATGTGCTGGCACGAGCTCGCGCTATTTTGAAGAAGTGCACTGGTTCTACGGAGCAGGCCGCAGTGGCTGCACAGTTGAAGGAAACAGATGTGAACACGTAGTGCTATAAATGTGATGGACCCAATCATAGGGAGAGCGATTGTCTCCTGGATCGTGAACCATCCAAAGGTGCTGGTACCAAACACCGACGGACCATCACTTGCTATCGATGTTATCGGCAAGGGCACATTGCTCGGTGTTGTCCGGGAAACGGTCAAGGAGGCGAGAATTCAGCGTTAATCTCATCCCCAAATCCCTTGTAAATGGCGCATTGCCTGTAGTGACAGTTCGTATCAATGGAATACCACGTATAGCTCTGGTGGATGAAGGATGCACGCAGTCACTAGTCCGCAAGTCATACTGTCGAGTATGGACAAGAAAATCAACACGCGTGCTTACAGTAGACGGAGGCGCACTTGACTGCTGTGGAATCGGAATGGTACAAATTAGCGTTGGTGCAAAGCTGTCCATCGCTATGGAAGCCCTAGTCGTGGACGGAGATCTGCTTGGATTTGACTTGCTGCTCGGACTAGACGCCATCAAACAGCTGGGAGGAATATCTGTAACTGGCACCGGTGAGGTGAAGTTTCCGCAGTGTGTCGAACCAGTCGTTGCCATTACCAAGCCCGACTTTAAAGTACAATTAGATGGGACCACTCGGAGGTGGGCCGCATCTTGGAAATGGGCTGGCAACCAACCTCCGGGTGAGTTAAGAAATAGACTGGCAGAATATCCAGCTCCCGCACAAATTCGGGAGGAGTATGATCGGGAACTCCAGATTTGGATAGATAACGGCTGGCTGCTTCCTTACCCGGAGGAGGAGCTCGAACACCCAAAGGGTTTAATCCCCCTTATGGCCATTCTGCAGGAAAACAAACAGAAGATTCGGCTCATTATGGACTATCGGGAACTGAACGAGTACATTGACGCATACGCGGCCAACGCAGATGTTTGTTCTAAAAAATTACGGGAATGGCGTCAGCAAGGACCAAATGCTGCAGTGCTGGAACTACGCCGGGCCTATCTGCAGGTACACATCAACAAGTCCCTTTGGCCATTCCAAACAGTGGAGATTAAGGGACAAAGGTATTGTCTAACCCGCTTAGGATTTGGGCTCAATGTGGCTCCTTTAATCATGCGGGCCGTTGTTAATACCGTCTTGAGCCAGGACGAGATCGTCAACGCAGCATCCTCCTCTTATATTGTCGATGTTTTTGTTAATGAGAGTGTGTTCCGCGTCAAGGAACATTTGGAGCAGTTTGGTCTGTCAAGTAAGACCCCGGAGCGGCTAAGAATTGCCACACGCGTGTTGGGATTGCATGTCTGGGAGGAGCAAGGAAAACTGCGATAGCGTCGTGGATGTGAACTTCCGGTAGCCCCCGATAGACTTACTCACCGAATTGTCTTCTCGCTGTGTGGGAAGTTGACTGGTCATTTTCCGGTATACGGTTGGTTACGTGTCGCCACGGCATTTGTGAAGCGGAGGGAAAACACTGTTACCACTGGATGGGACGATGAAGTGCAGGACCCTTTTCTAGCCCAGATGATCGACGACATTTTTAGAGACTAGCCCAGAACGATCCAGCGAAAGGTGACTGGTGTATCAGTGAGCAAATGTAACCGTGTGGGTAGATGCAAGCTCCTTAGCCACTGATGTGGAGAGCAATGGCGCCGTGGCAGAAGATGCAAGCTGGCTCCGACCGGTGCACGAAGACAAGCACATCAACTTGGCTGAGCTCGATGCTGTGTTGCGAAGTGTCAACCTTGCATTACAATGGAAGGCTAAAACCATTCATTTACGGACAGACTCAGCATGTGTGCATCGCTGGGTAGCTGACACTCTGTCCGGATGGACGAGAGTGCGCACCAAGACAGGCTCCGAGATGCTAATCAGACGTCGGCTAGCCACACTCCAAGAGTTGGCCTTAGAATACGAGATGGACATTGATGTAGAGCTTGTCAAGTCGTGTAACAATCGAGCCGATTTACTAGAGTACCGCAGCGATGGTTAAATGAAATGCGCAAAATGACGGAACCCTATGTGCGCTGTGGCTGAAGAGCGAGATGTTGCTCAAGTACGAGCCATTCATCAATCCAGCGGACATCCTGGTGTGAAGAGAACACTCTATTTTGTGAAATTGATCGACCCAAGAGTAACAAAAGCTGAAGTGCGAGCCGTGGTTAGGAGATGCAAGGAATGCCAGTCAATCGACCCGGCCCCAGTGCGTTGGAAACCGAGCAGGCTTGATGTCGCGGAAAATTGGCACAGGGTTGCGATGGATGTAACCCAATTCGGACATCAACTATACCTGACGCTGATAGACTGTGGCCCCAGTCGTTTTGTCATTTGGAAGCGCTTGCACCACCAAGACTCTACTAGCATCGTCAAGCAGTTGGAAGTAGTGTTTTGTGAAAGAGGGCTGCCGATTGAACTGCTTACGGATAATGGCGCAGCGTTTTGTGGAGAGAGGTTTGCCGCTTTTGCAAAGATATGGAATGTGTAAATACGATTTCGCTGTGCCAACGTACCATCAGGGAATGGGATAGTTGAGAGATCCCATCGTACAATAAAGCGCATTGCGACGAGAACACGGTGTTCAGTTTTGGAAGCTGTATATTGGCACAACGTTACCCCAAAGGACAATAAAACAGCTTCAACTGCACCGGCGTATGCAACCTACACCTACAGGGTCCACATTAAAGGTATTGACGCAGCTTTGGTGCGTGACGACACAGTTGCCAATCCTTATACGATAGGAAAGACTGTCTGGGTGTAATCCGCACGGAAGGTGTACGACACAGTTCAACAAGGGTACGGTGACACAGATTAATAGTCTACACTCTGTCTCTGTTGATGGAATACCGCTCCACATAAAAGATGTGCGTCCAGCGTGCGGGAAGGATTATTCCGTCAGCAACCACGTTTGTTCTTCTTCTGATGATGAAGCCCCGATGGTATATATAAAATCACAGGAAGAGCACACCTCAGAGAGTAGCGCGCCTAATGAGATGAGATGAGCTCAGTGAGACGTTTGAAGAGAGCACCACTGAGGAAGCGCTTGAGAACATACCACTGAGACGGAGCACCAGGCAGAAATGGCCTGCCCCACATTGCCATTTGTGTGATCTCGAGATCAGGGAGGAGTGTAACGATCAAGCGGAAGCGACCTCGAACTGCGTGTGTGTTGTCTCCGGGCACACCTTAGAGTACTATAATAGACTCAACCGAGGATTACAAGACGCGCGAGTCGCTTGGCGTCTTTTCTTGGGCGACACAAGCCGTTGCGGTCGG
Source organism: Acanthosepion lycidas (assembly GCA_963932145.1). Taxonomy (NCBI): domain Eukaryota; kingdom Metazoa; phylum Mollusca; class Cephalopoda; order Sepiida; family Sepiidae; genus Acanthosepion; species Acanthosepion lycidas. Next base: position 40,654,300 of record OZ010584.1, read on the forward strand.
TCGTCCATTGGCAGCAGTCTTGGGTGCCGTTTTGCTCGTTTGCTGTCGTAAAATGTTCGTTCGGAAGAGAAGGCGTTCGTTTCAGGTTCGCAAGTAGGCATTCGTTTTTGAGTCGCAAGAAGTTTTTTTTTTTTTTTGTTTTGTTTTTTTCCTGTTCTCTCGCACACTTATAATCATTAATTTTAATTATCGCTCAAAATTTTCGTCAACGGGATTCCTCGACCTAAAACTCATTTTCTGAGTCGGATATTCCCAAGGTGTCCCCATGACAGCTTTCTTAGCAGTTTCACCCTATAACACTTTGGCCTCGGTTCTTATCTAAAATGAAATTTCTTTAGCGATTTACCTTGACAATTCTATAACTTTGATTTTGTTCCGAGAAAACCTTAAAAATATTTAAATAAAAATCCAGAAATTTACCAGATGGCTTTCACGTATACAAAATATCAGAGGCCATTATTTTGACCAACTTCCTTCTTTCCAAGAAGGGAAGTCGGTCTGCGGGAAATTCCATAACCCGTAATTTAAATAGAGATTATCAGTGTCTCCATTTCGGCCTTGTCTTAGTAAGATACTCTGCTGACTTGAATGTTCTTACATCACCTAGTGGGCCTAAATTATCCAAATGGCTTTTTCGACTAGATCCTCAAAATAATAAAGCTGTTTTACTTCAAGTTAGCCCTATTCCCTCATTTTATGGTTTATTCACTGAAGAAAACAAACTTTCTGAATTTTAATAAAATCCTGCCTTGGTATGTTTATCGGGCTATACCTTAACTCTTCCAGCGTCTCATAGTATCACATCTCTCTCTCTCTCTCTCTCAGTATAACTATCGACCTATCCTTTAACCCTTCTAGCGTCTGATAGTGTCACATTAGTTTAGTGTCTCACTGATTCTGTGATTAATGGTAGTTAGGATATCAACAGTGGACCCATCCGATCAAAATCAGCACTGATTGTCGCTTAAGAGATTGCCCCTAATGAGATGATCAACAACCTTCTTGTTGATTATAGTTTCGAAAGGTTTGCTAGCAGCACTAAGTAAGCTGATGGGTCTATACTGAAACTGGGATAAGCGCCCACCCGCATTCTTGAAAATAGGACATACACTTGACACCGTCCACAGACTTGGGAAGGATTCCTTCTTCAAGCAATGGTTAAATAATTTCGCTAAGATCAGGATAACCCAATGTTGATATTCTTAAGGACAACCGCTAGGATTTTATATAGACCGTTATCTTTCTTAGGGTTAAGACGTTTGTTAAGTCTTGATACTTTACGGATTATAGTGAAAATATTACTAAGATTGTCCTCTGTGAGACGAGGGAAGTCAGAAGAGGGATGGCCTTTGTCATCTATTTGACGAGGATGAGATGACCCCAGTGCCATTTATTTCTGAATGAAGTAAGTGTCCTACTATACCGTTAATTATGATAGATATTGTAGTAGTAGTTACGGTGAGCTATGGCTGCAGCACATTCAGGGGTGAACCAAGACTGGCTGTTCGGTTTTTGCTGGAATCTTTTCTGGGATATAAAACTCTCCATTCCAGAAAGGATCCATTCCGAGATAAGGTTGGCACTTTTGGGGGCAGTACGTTTGCAGAAGGCTGAAAGAAGAGTTTCGGTTATGTAAGATCTGAAGCTGTTCCAGTGAGCTTTCGTGTGCCGAAAATTGTTCTGTAGAATGACACACCAGGAGATGCCTTTGGTTTGTTATCGTCTTCGACACTGACTGATGAATAATCTGAAGCGTCCAGCGGGAGTAAACTTCAGTGGAGCATTTTTCAGGATAAAAATGTAAGAAAAAGGAATAGGACGTTCCGGCATAGCCCATTTGGTGTCACTGATTCGGCGTAGCCGATTCGACATAGGAATTTTTCGGCAGAGGGACGATTAGGCGTCTCTCTCTCTCTCTCTCTCTCTCTCTCTCTCACTCTCTCTCTCTCTCTCTAACTCACCCACTCTCGTTTAGAAGTCAAATTAGTACTTCGTCGTTATATGCTCGAATAGTCTAATTTAAGAAAACGAGTAGTTGGAGGCATTTTTTATTATATTTCCTTCAGTGCAGCTTCATATTTTTCAGTCGTCAAAGCCCTTTTATTCCAAAATTGAAGCAAATATTTTATCAAACGTGGAAGAACAAAGTGATACACAATGGATAGCTTTTATTTTTGACGCAACGAGAAATAGGGATTCTGAATAAAAATGTTTTGGCGTTATGGAAACTTTATGAATGAAATCTAAATAATGAAGGTCGCAACAACAATCACGCCGAAGCTGCCACTCGACGTTTGTAATATAAGTTAGGGATGCATCATCCTTCAATCTGAAAATTTATTGATGCCTTACGGAAAGTTAAAAAAGGAAGAGATGCTGACGAACGAATCAAAAAAGTCATAATGAAAGTTGAATCCTATTGAATTCCTGAAACGTTGAAACAGTCTAACGCCTAAGCGGCTGTGTCGAATAGTCCAATTATTTTTCTGGTGTCGAATAGTCCAATTATTTTTCTGGTGTCGAATAGTCCAATTATTTTTCTGATGCCGAATCAGCCACGACAAATGTGCTACGCCGAAACGTACCAAACTCGTAAGAAAAATATCAAGGAGGTTCGCCTGATGGACTATCGCATCAGGAACACGGTTAGGCACTTTAGTGATCTATGTTGATGCGTAGGCGACACAGTAGTCGCAATAGTATCTCCCTTCTTCACCGGTTTTGTTCGGTTTTTATTTTTTGTGGGGAATATTGAGGTCATCACAAATATGAAAGCTAGCTGATAAATACTCAGTGAGGATATTATCAATCGTCTCAGATATATTACAGTTGTGTCATCCCGAGGACGATAGAGAATAAAAATGAAAACGGTACTGTAGATAAATGCCATGCGAAAGCACATGTATGGCACATCAGAGTCCTCTGATTGGGCGGGTCTCTACCACATGGGAAACCGTCCTTAATATAAGTGCCGAGTTCGTGGCGATATCGATGGTCATGTTTTACTATTAGGGGCCATTATCTCGGGGTTGCAAGTTCCTGTACAGTGATAGATGGATTGATACCAGTTTCAGGCAGGAATAAAAGATGAGGTTTGGCATCGAGAAGATAGAGTTCCACCCTTGGAAAGATGGAACGTAGACTCCTCACACTGGTGTAGAAGATGGTGAATCTGGGGTCTACTTTTGTTTTTGTAGATTTGGGTTTTTTGTCCAATTTTGCAGTGATCATGTTAGAAATTATTTAGTGTGTGAAAACTGGGTAGTGAGATAGTCACACTCACGGGAGATACATGCATCAACAACCTGGATTGAATCGTCCTGAAGTACAGACTTAACAGTTCCCTATATTATGGAATTGAGAGACCTAACAGATATTACTGCACAATCCAGAACCCATTCACAAAATGGCAGTACAATAACCCCGATATTATACACCTACTCTATGACACTCTCCTGTGAAGTTACTCAAAAGTCGGATCCCTGACTAGGTGGATAACGTCAAAATTCAGAAAACGTTTACCTCCAATAAAGTAAAAAAAAAAAATGGTTTAAAAACTACGGCTAAGATAACATTGGAAACTGGAAATATACTCATATTTACGAAAAAAAAAGTAAAATAACCAAAAACCCCTGGACGTAATAAGGGAGAGAAAATAAATTTCAGAAAACATTTGTAGTTACCAATTTTGTCCATTTAAGAGCACTCTTGTGTAGGGGGATAAAATATTCTTTTTGATTAGATTAAACAAAAAAAAAAAAATGCATAAAAGAGAACTTTGCAGACGAACTCTTATACTGAAACTGCGAGTTTTTTTTTAAGTTGATCCAGTTATCTCAGTGTTGACAACATACTGACTGGGTCTTTTGTTTTGAACCTTGGCTTGGATTTCTTGTTCATAGCTGCTCTTTGCATTTCTAGAACGCTATTGCAACGATTGTGAGCAGTTCTGAATACAGCAAGGATCCTACTACACCGTTGTCTGCGATAAAGATGGTAGTATCGATTATTTCTGCTGCACATTTTGGCGTATTAGATTACTCCATTACATTACATCACTCCCAGAATGGTCAAGAGAATATTTTGTGGGTTGAAGATTTGAGTTAGGATACATAGAGTGTTATGGAATTTTACCAACCCACAAAAAGCCACATTTCCGATTATAGTATATCACTTTTATCAACACGATCAAGAAAAGTGTCAAACAAATATCTGCCTATTTGATTATTTCTTTTGTTGTTGTCTTTGTTGCATTTGATTTAGTAAAAATAGTAGAGGGTCAGTTTAATTTGTATTTATCACCAATACAGATTGGCTAACCCACTACAAACATTAGCTTTACTAATTTTCCTCAAATAAAGTTTCAGAAAAATTATATTTTTATTTTTGAGAGATTTCTTCATTTTAAAGAAAAGTTTGTGTTTATGGATGTATAAATTTGGACAAAATTTAGTGATATTACTGAAAAATAGCTAATCAATTTAAATTCGGTTTGAAATACACCAAAGTATTTTGATTTCTGGGAATCATAAATTTAGTCTATTAGCATGGAATTGAAGCAAAAAAAAAATTAAAATTAGTTTTTATTTAAATAAATAATTTACTTAATAAATAATTGTTCTGTGAGTTTATCGCACATTTATTATTTACCCCATGCTTGAATCTCAGTTTTTCTGTCAATCGTCCGGTTTTACTAAAGAGGAATGGAGGTTTATCCCATGTTTCCTGTTTAAGATGTGTCTTCCGGTTTCATCTTCCAATGCCTTAATGAAAGTAGCTGTCTTAATTTCTTGGTGACATACGCGAGGCAGTTTTTTTTTTTTTTTCAGTGTCCATCTTCGGTTCCTTCATTTCACTCGGTAGCATAATCTAGTAAATCCCACCAGCATCGTCTTAATGATAGCATCAAGCCAAGATTAAGCAACGAAAAAAACAGTCATGGGGCACATGGTAAGGATCAAATTTATCACATTTACATGAGCTCAGCTTTTATAAAAAAAAAACTTTCAGTATTTGATGAGTGGGAAAGCATTGGGTTAAATAAAGTGACAAGGAAGATTATATTGAATATTTTTTGTGCACAAAACCTGTCAAAAGAATGGAACAGCTCGTGAGAAATAAACTTATATTTTTAACAAAGGAATTTGTATTCGACATAGATTTTCTTATGAGCAGCACACACAATGACAAAATTTCATTTGCCGCACACAAAAACTAAAATTGTAGAGCATTTGCCACATCTTTTTTGTTTTGCTTGTCCTTATTTCAACTCCCAACGTAAAAAGGAGCAGATAGACACAGATTAACACATTTCCCATTAAAACATTTCCCACTGTTGGATTTTTTTAGTCTTAAAAAACTTAGATTTCCAATTAATATTTCAAGCTTTCAAAAAATTAGATTAAGTAAATATTTTTAACATTTTTGTTCCAATCTAATAATTTGGACTAAAAAACAATCTAGTTACAGAAACCCATACATATATGCATACATACACACATACATTATAATTAATATTATTTTCAGATACATGAAAAATAAGTAATTTTCTATGCGTAACAGCTTTTCCCTCTTTCTTTCCCTCTTTCTTTCCCTCTTTTGAACTTGCAACGAAAAAGGAGCAGATGAACACAAATACAGTAAAAAGAATTATTTTTCTATCAACGGACCACAATGTTGTACTTCGTGTTATTTTAGTCTGAAAGAGTCAAAAACTTTGCTTTTCACGCAATAGTCTCAATTTTCAAGAAACTAATCTCTAATTTAATAATTCCTATAATTAGCAAATTTTATCTCATTCCTTTAACAACGGAACAGGAATTTTCAGAACATCAATCATAAACAAATCTAAAATATTGACTTCACAAAAACTCTCCATCGTCATGAATACTGTTTATCTTCAAACATGTAAGTTAGATTTTTCTTTTTCTTTTTGTTACTATTTCTTCATTTTTAGTTGAACTTTTCCTTTTCAACCTCAAAATAAGGTTTTTATTCTAAATGGTTGTTTATAAATGTTTTATTTCTCAAACGTGTAAACGTTTTAGTAAACCAACAAAAACTTTAAGAAAAAAGCTTACTCTTTCTTTATATTCCTTTGTATTCCTTACATTTAGTTACAAAGATTTTTTTACACACTATACAATGAAAATATCTTCATTGTTTCATTAAAAGTTTATCGCTTATGAGCAAAATACTTGAATTTGTAAATTTAATACAGAATTTTTTCAATACTAAAATAGTTTCTTTTCGCCATTTTTTAAATTTTCTCCCAGGAAGGAAAGCAGTCAAATTTGTCTTGAAATTTGCTCCCGCTTGCACATTTTGTTACAAACCAAAACTACATATCACATCAAACTATGCATCATATTGAACTTGAAAGAAAAATATGATTCCACTTTGTCCTTTTGTTTTTGGTGGGGGGAGTCAAGCTTCAAAGCTATTAAATACATCAAGATTGCTACTAATTTCTTCGGTCTGGCCGAATTCATTTAATTCATTTCCTCATACTAGAGATGATTTTTTTAAAATGTTCCAAATCAATTTTGTAATCTTTTTGCACACACACACACACACACACACACACACACACACACACACACACACATATATATATATATATATATATATATATATATATATATTAGAATGAAGCATTCATAAAAAAAGTAAATTAGTAAAGTTAATGATATAAAATAGCGAAATCCCTTCGCTAAGAAAATTTTTAAAGATGCATTACCCTACTAATCACTCGATGAATGTTATGATCCTTGTTTTTTAAAATTATAAACTGTATAAGATCTTTCTTAAATATGCATGTACTTTCGACTGTACATTCAGTCATCTTCAGGCATGGAAATTATTTTATTTTCGGTAAAATTCAGGTAGCATCCGAGACGAAAAAATATAATGCGAATGTACAGTCGAAAGTAAAGAGCCCCAACTTCAAACCTTCTGGGTCTTTGCACATCAACTCATATTGGGCTGATTTTGCCCTAACATGTTTCGCGGACGTGATGCTCTCATTGATATACACATCGTCTATGTACGCCGACATCGCTTTCCTAACTGACGCTTCCTGTAACTGCATGGTGTCAATAATGGACTTCATGACTAGAGGTGCCACGTTGAGGCCGAAACTCAACCGCATTAGGTAAAACTGCCCCATCTTTGATTATCACGGTTTGGTATGGCCACTGTGACTCATGTACGTGTACTTGAAGTTACGCTTTTCGCAAGTCAAGTATGGTCACATTTGTCTCTTGTTGGCGACACTCTCGCAGTTTAACCGTCCATCACTAGACGCACCTTTCCTTTGTTGTGCTGCATGACGGACATTAATGGCACTAAGACTTTGGGTGATCCGAGTTTCTTTTCGGGGTATGGTATTAACCAATCCTTGGTGATCCATGCCTGGAATCCTTGTTCATAGGCATCCCTAACGTCCTTTGAAACGGGGTACCCCGACAGACCAGATCCTTTGCTCGTAGTTGAATTCCACAGAAAGCACATGTTGGTCAATATGGATTGCTGCATATGTTTATATTTCTTTGCTGTAGAAGCTTCTGGCTCCAGTGTGCGCGATATATATGACACCTAATGCACTTATCGCATCTATTCTAGTAAGTAGGTCAAAGCCTAGAATTTTGTCACGCCCTACAAGGACTTCAAATTTGGCTAGGTTGCCACTGTCTGCGCTGATATTAACAGTTCCGATACTTTCCGGTTCACAACCGGCATCACTCTGCGACGAACGATTGACCGAGAGCAGACAGATTCAATGAGTGCAGACGTGGCAACCTAGCCAATTTGAAGTTCTTTCTAGGGCGTGACAAAATTCTAGGCTTTGACTACAGATATCACCACATTTATATCTGGGCGGGGAATGAGACTGGCGCTGATGTCTGTTCCCCGGATCTGTTTCCCAGACATTTCCGTGATATATGGCCCAATTTGTCACAACGATAGCACTAATAGCACACGGTTGTCTCCTCGCCGACTCCCGCTTTACCCAGCTGGTTTCAGTATGGCTCTAGCCCAGTCTAATGCACATGTACATGCAAATCCACGGTCAGACACCGCTCCGTACAAGGTTGACGGTCTGCGGAGATCACCCAAGTAGAAATCTACAAATTCGTTTGAATTCAAGCGCCTAACAACGAATGGATCTGTAGCAAAGACAATGTATGGTTTACGTATCTTTCTACATTGCTGAGTTGTTGGAACACAGCAAATTTGCCTCCCATCAATCGAAGTGGCAGAACGCTAGCAAGGTCCTTCGCGTCGCACCAATTACAGATTATCTTAGCCTTTTCAAACTATTCAACGATAGTGAGACCCCGGTCTGAACTATTAAATTCATGGATTCACTTCAGGACGAACTTGCCGTCAGCCATGAATGACGAAAGTTTGTTGTAATGTAAACGAAGAGTGTATTGAGATTGTGGGGAAACACCTAACTGATTGCTTTCCCAACAACTACGACAGTTATAGGGAGAAAGGGGAAAGAGATGGGAACTAAGAAAAAATAACACTGCCTCGGGAACCACAGCAATTTGAGGAACAAAATGCCCACGGAACCGCCTTTACAAGACACCGTGTCTCCTATAGTTGAACAACAAAGAACGAAAAATAAATTTCCCCAGACTTTTCTAACATTACTACATGCCTAAGTGATGTTCGTGGGGCAAGTAAAAGTAGGTCTTCCCGTTTTTTTAATGCCTTCTTGCATTGTTTTCTCTTTTTGTCATTTTTAAAATCATTGTCTTTTCTTAAATTGTATTTTTTTTTCTATTTTTGATGGTAATCTTTTCAACTGAAATTTTTATCCTGCCTTGATAGGCGCACAAAAGGAAATTTTGTGCAAACTTTGTATTTGTGCCTTTTTCGTAATTGTGTAATAAATGTGTTTTCCTTTTAACTTTTTCTGCAATGCTTGAGTTTTATTTGTAATTTTGCGCTTATGTTTTGATGTTTCTACGAAGTTTTTGTGTTTGACAATTTCTTTATAAAATATGTTGACATTTTCCTTACCTAAATATTCCTTAGATAGCGTTCCATGTTTGCTTTAGACTGTTCACTTTAACTATGCCATTGTTTGAATTAATTCATATATTTTTGTTTTCCTCGCCAGTCCAATCTGTCCAAAAATCACTAGAAATATTTATGAGAGTGTAGAGAAGTGCAAGTATCTATATCATCATTAAACAGGGCAAATTCTTTGTGACATATTTTTTCATGTGAAGTTCCCTTTTCTAAGCCTTTTAAGGAATCTTTTACATTAATTTCTTAAAATTTATCATAGCATGGTTGGTAAATAAATCTTGAAATACTGGGACCGCGTTTACTTCTCAAACACCAAAAGTTTTTTTTTACTAACTTGATAAATTATGGAGTCAATAATATACTTAATCAATTATAGTTCAATAGGATATCCCCAGCGCTGCAGTCTATTTGCTGTATGTGTGGAAACACTTTTTTTGATCCATATATGGACAATAATGGACGATGATATGTTTGTAGTATGAATTCTCTACCGTGTATGAATTTATGAAACTTTCTCATAGCAAATATGATGGCCAATGCTTCCTTTTTAATCTGGCTGTAGCTTCTTTTCGCTGCAATTAATGATCTTAAAGCATAAGCTATTGGTTTGCTTTTTCCGTCCTCATATTTGTGTAGTATAACTGCTCCAATACCCGAATCACTTGCATCTGATGCAACAAAAGTCTTTAATTTAGCAACCCCTAAAAATGCTTGTAACTTTGTTACATTTGTTGGAGCGGGCATGTTTTTTTATTAAGCTCGCCCTTGAAGGATCCGGTCGTCTACCGTTTTAATCGATAATTTGTCCTAGATATTTAAGTCTGGATATAATTCGCATTTTCCTTCATTGATCTTAAAACCATATTCTTTAATTCTCTCAAATACTTTTTTTACATCTTCCGTATGTTGCTTTCGGGTCTTACTTTTAATAAGTGCATCATCTAAATATGCGTGTACACAATTAAAACCGGCAAGCATGGTATCCATAATCCGTTGGAATATGCTTGGTACTACCTTTATACCGAAAGGAAGACAGTTAAATTTGTATAACACTCTATGATTGTAAACTGTTAATAGTTTTGAGCACTTCGTCTACTAGTACTTGTAGGTAAGCGTTTGAATGGTCCAATTTAGAAAAAAAATTACCACCATTTAATTTGGCAAAAGTTTCCTCTAGACTTGGTAATGGGTAGTTATATTGTTTTAAACTTTCATTTAACCTCGTTGAAAAATCAGCACATATGCGGATTTTATTATTTCTTTTTTTTAACATAAACTGTTGGTGATGCTCATTTGGAATAGTCCATTTTCGAGATCACTCCTAATTTTTACTAATCTGTCTAATTCCTTATTAATTGGTTTTAAGGCTGCAAAAGGTGCACTCCTTTTTGGCTTAAATGTAGGTGTTACATTCTCTTTTAATTCAAATTTAGCTTTAGTTTTTGTGCATGTTCATTGACCTTTTGAGAAAACTTCTGGAAAACTCTTTTTCAATTCATTCTTTAATTTTTCAGTTGCCGTATTATCACCGGATGTAACAATATTTTATTGCAAAAGGAGTTAATTGGAAGGTCCCAAAGAACAAATAATGCAATCTAGTCTGTTCCAAATAAATTAGCAGTATTTTTTAATACAAACACCGCCCCTCTCTGGGGTTTTCCAACAAAAGAAATGTTACAGGTGAATTCACCCCAAAAGTTCAATCTCTTTCCTGAAACTCCATGCGCAACTTTATCAGAAGTCAATAAACTGGGTTTACCCATTTTTCTCTATGCCTGTTCATTTATGATAGTGATATCAGATCCTGTATCTAGTTGTAATTTTATTTTTACATTATTAATTTGGACAAAAACAAATTTCCTCTTAAGATGTTTCTAACTCAATTAAAGACATGTTTGAAGTCTTATTAATTTTCTTTTTATGCTTCTTATCTTCACTCTATATATTTATCATGTTCACACTGCTATTATAATAACATAATGGACTATTCCATACGAAATAAATACTGCGCCTCAAGAGGAAGCATAGAGTTCCGTCTGAAGTCTGTAGTTCAGTCTGAAGTCAGAAGTCCGTCAGAAGTCCGTCAGTCAGTCAGAGCGAGCGAGTCAGTCAGTCGAGTCAGAGGCAGCCCGAAACAGAATCGCGTTCAGACAATTATTACTAAACCTGATTGTTCGTACTAACACTTCTCTGTATATATTCTTGTTTGTAATATATCTGTGTTATTCCATATACGTGTTCGAGTTCTTCTTTATTGGTTCTACCTTGGACTATCTCTTCTCTCTTCAAGAATTTTCTTCAGTCTGCCTTTTTCAGCATAACATATATAGATAAACCCGGCTGGTTATAACTGATCCTTGGCACTACTACTTCGCACGCGATTTGTCACGGGGTTCTGACTGCTTCAACCAAAATCATGTGAATTCTAAAGTTCCTTCTAGCTTACTCAGCTCTATTTCAATATTTAATCGATAAAAATTAATTCGACCATTTCCATTGTCTCCTGATGACCTAGATTCAATGGGTACAACTTCTGTCCTAGATCAGATTTCCCTATCAGTAAACAAAATGCTCTGATTTAATTTCGCTATTCAACTCTACTCCAATTTCACTAAAATATATATATATATATATATATATATATATATATATATATATACGCGCGTGTGTGTGTGTGTTTCCCAGACTCTCTCTCTCTCTCTTTCTCTCTCTCTGTCACAAAAAGAAAATGCCGGGAAAAGACCATGAGCAACACTTATTCACATTAACTAGGAAAAAAAATAGTGTCTAACTTAACCAGGCGGTGGGTTCACAGGAAACCGCACTTTTGTGACCAAGAGGGACTTGAAAAATGAACTCAATGTTAGCAGGAGGGTGGACAACAAGCGCTTGATCGCCTTCCCATGGTCCTTGGAAAGAGGAAGTACAGTCACGCAGTATAGGATGAGAGGAAAAACGTAAGTGGCACACGCCTCAGCTGTACCCTTCAAGGACAACCTCCTTCGGAGCCATGTCCCGACCGACGCTCTGACCTTTGCCTTTACTTCTGACCAAATTTTCTCCAGCTGAAGGATGGGTCCAAACCGCGCTCCAAGAATGCGGACAGGACTGTCCATCCAATCAAATGGCCCCGGAAGAGAAGCTCTTTTCCAGGAACCTAACTGAAAGCCAGAAAACTTGTCGCGGTTAGTCTTGGTCCCGTGACCTTTTCGTTCTGGTCAAGCAGCTTCTGTACCACCTCAATGTCGCTGCAACACGACACGAAAATGGATACGTCATCAGCGTACGTGGAAACCTTGACTCAAGCTCCACGTAGGGTCGGAATGCTCGGCCCGTCCCTCAGTCAGCGAAGAGGCTCCAACGCCAAAGCGTACAGTAAGAGCTACAGTGGTCAACCCTGACGAACCGATCGAGACAGTGCAAAAGCGCACGACCGCTTTCCGTTCCCATGTACCCCTGGGGGAGCGATATAGGAAACTAATTCACTTATTTAGTCGGGCTTGAATCCGGTGGCCTGCTCCTGTCTGGTACCGTTGATCGACTCTATCAAATGCCTTGGACTGATACAAATTGATCAGCGCGACTTGCTCGTCGACTTTTACACCCTCTAGGATCGTGCGGATCAGATGCAGGATGCTATGAATAGCCCCCCCCCCTCACAGCACAAGTCTGATCGGGTCCCAACAGATTATCGGCAACTGACTGCAAACGCTCCGTCAGGATCTTGGCCAAAATCTTTAACTTCATCCTTGCCCCTTTTCAACAGTGTCATCACACCGCTGGTGATCCGACTGGGGATAGACCCCTGCCGGAACCAGTTGTTGAACACGGCAGTCAGAATCGGCACAAACATGTGCAACAGCCTCAAGTACAATTCATATGGTAAACCATGAAGTCTCGGAGACTTGCCACTGCCGACCCTCTTCAATGCCAAGTAGACTTCGCCCTTCGTGATCAAACCATCACAGCTAGCCGCTTCCGTCACTGAGACCAAGCTCCATGATAAACCGGCTCTTGAAATTCCGCTGAAATACTTCTCACATGTCGTCAGTCTACCTCAGAGCAGGGTTTTGACCTCACGAATGTATCGATCGGAACCTCGACGGATTTCTTCCTTGCGCAATTGTGTGCCAATGTTCACGGCTTTGTTAGACATCTTGTTTAACTAACTACCTGACCCTTGTAGCTCTCGCTAGTCGACCGCTCAAGAGCCTGTCTAGCTAAACCTATCTCGAGGGAATACACCAGCCTCCGCCCGGGATAGACTATCTTTGAGAGACTTCACCTTATTATCCTTATCTCGTACGAGCCGCTGGCTATATTTGGTGGTGAAGAACCTAATCCTATACTTAAGACTCTCCCTGTCCAGTAAGGACAGATTGAACTTCCAGTGTCCAACCATTTTAGGCCTAGCATCTAACGCTATCCGGACACAGATGAGTTTATGATTCGAATAGCCTAACCCGAAGGACAAGAGATCACAAAGCAGGCAAACAGCCTTACTCCCATTTCTCAAGCCCCTCACATTCAAACTAACTAACTTGAGAAACATTTTTCACGTTTGATTCCCCTAATCACAGACTGGACGGGAATCTGCGACAGTAAAGACTCCGACTGATTTTCCTAAGCTCCTTGTTCACATCTCCGACGTCATCCGTCCATCCGAGACAATCCCGCTAACGTGCATAGGGTAGGTTAGTTTTAGCACCCTATATAATGAGGGGTGGAGAAGTATTGGGACCCTCTCCGATCAAAAGTTATATAGTTTTTTAAGTTCCGATGTGTCCATCTGGGCCATTCTTAGATCTGGAAAGGCGTCCATTGTCTGAAACAAATGTGACCACGCCTTTAAATATTTCCCTCACGTTGGTGTAGGATATATTATACTTTGTTTTTTTTTAAGGTTGGATTTAATAGTATTTTGATTGCTTTCATGTGTGCATTTGTTGTGGAAGACTGGTAAGTAGAGAAACAGATAAACCTGTAGGAGTTGCATTAATATTGTCCAGAAATATAGCCGTAGCAGTACCCTAAATCATGGCATCAGTCCAGAAACCATTCATAAAATGGCAGTACAGTAGCCTCGATATTATACACCTGCTGATATGGTAGCTTCCTTCGAAGTTACTCGAAGGTTCGAATCCCTGATTATCAGGCGGATGACGCCAAATCCCAGAAAACGTCAACCTCCAGCACCCTTAATGAAACCAGGAAAGAAAATATATGCGTGAAGCTCATTGTGGATATGTCGCGTCTGCCCAAAAGTCAGGGCAACAGAACTCCTCCTTTGGTCAGAAACCTAAAGGCACCGAGACAAGCTCGCTCATGTACTTGAGGACTAAGGGATCCAATGGGAGAAGTGGAGTAACAGGTTTGCTCGGGGATGCATTAAATATTATAACGGTTTTCTTCGATTCCTCGAAGATCGTCTTAGTGTCACTGAATCTTTGGGAATCAGAATATAATGATGATCCCCTGATCCCACAAACGAAATCTTCGCCAGACATGTTCTAGCAGCGCATGGAGAAAGTGAACATTAAGATATTGATGAGTATGTTCAGGGGTTACAATTACTAGCCAAAGAATGCAGTTTCAAAGCGGTTGACACTACTCAAAGCCGAGACGTTAGAGACGCGTTCATTACCGGCTTGCGCTTTAATTCCATCCAACAGCGTCTTTTAGAAAACAAAACCTTTGGTCTACACACGGCTAATCAAGTCAGAGCTCTATACCGAGCACAGATAAACTCTGTTAAATTGTAATAAGGAATAAATTAAAGAAATACCTTGACGGAGGCTTTAATAAACAGAGTGACCGATGACGGGCCTAAGAGCAAGTAAGAATACAAAGAATACAAGTAAAGGAGGACACACACACATACACACGGACACACGGACACACACACACACACACACAATGCACTGTTTGCTTCTCGCAACATAGCCCAGATGTTTTCTGAGCCATGTTCTGCTTTAACCACAGTCGAAATCCTTTTGGCCATGGGAAAATTTTTAGGATTTTCAATGTCTAAATAGTTTGTTTTTTTTTAAAGTTTAACAGTATTTTTAAGTCTTTAAGTTTGCGGGATTGGGAAAATGCTCTGTCGGCTTGATGTTTTGATACACGACACCCATCTTCTCCTCTGTTGAAAAGTAATTTTTGTTTTATTTTTTTCTCTGTGATGGGTTCTGAAACGTCCGAGGAAGGGCTTCGTTGACGCTTTTGGGCTTCTGTTTTTGGAGGTGAAGAAATGGGTGTTTTCAACGGTGAAGTTTTAGGACTTACGGCCGGAGCGGGTTTTTTTTAAGGGGGATTTAGAAGGAGAATTTTTTTCAGAGGGGTCAGTTTGGGAGGGGTCAGAGTTATTGTTTGCAAAACTAAGGATGGAGATATAGGGGCCTGTTTAGAAGATGGAAATGACGGAACTGATGTAGAATGACTTATATGACAGTGGGGCTGTGCGTGTCTTTAGCCGTGGGGACTTCAGTGGAACGCGGTCCCGCTGTCCGGAGCTTCCATTTGACCTTACCAATGATCTGCCATTCCCCACTTCCTTCTCCGCAACCGCACCAGCGGCGGGCAAAGGCTTTTTGGGGAATGGGGGCTGAGAGACAGTCCCAATCTGGGGTTTGACCACACCGATCCCGATCGCTGGCATACCCATTACAGGCGAGACGGATGTAACCGACTCGGTCGCAGGGGGATTTGGGTTGTCAGGAGCCAGAATCTTAGAGGCCTTCTTCTCTGTGCAGGAAGAGAACAGGTGACCAGTCTAACCACTCTTCCAGCATGTCGGTTTATGCCCGGTAACTATAATTGGCATCTTCTGGTCCGCTACATCAAGACAGTTGGGGATGGAGATGAAGGCTTTTCGGTCTATCATGATTTCGAAACTCCATCCCCCAGTCAAATCGTCAGAGGAAGCACTGAGTATCTGTCCAAATTGGGAAATATAAGCGGCCAAGTGCTCCCCGACGATCTGAGGAAGAACCTCAAATACTGATACTGGGTCCTTCACCTGCCTTCATATTCCGTACACCGAATAAGGTCTTTTGTAATTAGTTCTCTAAGAAGACATAGAAGCGATTTTTGTTTTCCTAAGTGTATCCATCGGTCAAACCTTACTGTAAATTTTGTTTTTAATTTTTCTTGCTTTTGATGGAACTTAATTTTGAATAGGACGTTTAAATGTGTAATGCTTAATTATTTAAATAAAATTAAACTGGAGTAATTTAGTTTGCATTAATTATTCCATAGAATAATTAGTCTCAGAACATATGATTATTCAATGTTAACGTCGCCAACATGGTCACAAAGAGAAGTATCAAATGTATAAAACGCATTAAATTTATGTGTTGAAGGGAAGAATAGACAGTTTTCTGTTAACAAGCACAAACAATGATCTTACTCGATCCCACACCAATCATTCGCTTATTTTACTTACATAACTTGCAACAGTTAAAAAATAGTTTTACACACTGTACATATTTTTCGTTACCAATACTTAAAGTACGCACAATCGGAAAATAATTTTCATTATGAAAAGAACATGTTACATCTGTTCGGCGAATTGGCGAAATTATGATATTTTTTTTTAAGCATTTCACCCCAAGCAAGGCGGGAAGCCACTAGCACGCAAGGAGTTACAGATGATTTGGAGCGAGAACAGATAGGAGTGATAGAGGAAAAGTTGGGGAGAAGGACAGTGGATAGATCAAGGCAACTGGAGATGTCGATTGACATTACATTCGAATAGTTGGAGGTTATAGCTATCAGGGAAAAAGGAAAAGGGGAGGGAGTTCCACAGGAGAGAGGTGCGAGATATGAAGCTTTTGGAGTAAAAAAGACGGCTACATTTAACAGTTTCAACAGTGAAAGGGTGAGAGCGGGATGCCAGCCTCGTAGGACGCTTGAATTCACGGTGTCTGGGAACCAGAGAAAGCAGCTCATCGGAGCAATTACCATGAAAGTATTTGTAAAAAAGACATAGAGAGGCGACGGCACGTCTGTGAGAGAGCGACTGCAGACGAGATGCCAGATCAGGCATTTGCATATCCGTCTCTGGATTTTATCAAGAACCCCGAAGCAAACAGAAGGGGCTCCAGACCATATGTGGCAGCAATACTCTATGCAAGGGCTAATGGTTGATTTGTAGATTTGAAGGATCGATTCTGGGGAGAAGAATTTCCTGGCGCGGCACAGGGAGCCAACTTTCCTTGCGGTGGACGAAGCAATTGACTCAATGTATTTGTTCCATCTCAGGTCAGCAGTCAATGTGAGACCAAACAGTCGCAAAGAGGTGCTCTCGAGAAGTTGAGCGTCAGACATTCTAATAAGGGGCAGGGAAGGATTTCTGTGGTGATTAATAGAGAGCAGTTTTGTTTGGAGGCGTTAAAGTCAACCAGCCAATTCCTGCCCCAGTTCACAACCGATTGGAGGTCCTTTTCGAGACGAACGGCCAGCTTAGTTTTGTCAGCGTCACTAGATTTGTTTTTGAGGTGTAGATGCCTACTTAGGAATCTATGACGTCAGGAAGATCGTCGATGAAGATGAGGAACAGAGTAGGGCCTAGGATGGAGCCTTGAGGAACACCTGCGTTCGTGGGATAGGAACTGGAGGATAATCTGTTGAGAAAGACCTTCAATTCACGGTTTGACAGGAATGATTGTATTAGGTCAAACAACCGACCTCAGATACCATAACACTGGAGCTTGCGAAGAAGGCCGGCATGCCAAACCCTATCAAACGCTTTGGAGATGTCTAGGGCCACGGTACGAGCTTCTCCGTTATTTTGAAGAGCTTGGTAGACAGTTTCAGTGATGGCCGTAAGCACATCAGCGGAAGCCATATTGCTTGTCTGAGAGCAGATCATGGGTTGTAAGGTGGTTAACCACTTCGGCGATGATTATCGCTTCGAAGACTTTGCTGAAGAGGGGTAGGAGACTGATAGGACGGTAATTCGAATGGTTAGAGAGGTCGCCAGAGTTCTTAAAAACAGGAACAATCGATGAGGACTTCCAGTAGTCTGGAAAACAAGATTCCTTATATAATTTGGAGAGGGCGGGCGCCAGTTCAGGCGCACATTTCTTCAAGACAATGGCTGGTATCCCATCTCCACCACTAGCCTTGTGGGGGTCTAAATTAGAGATAATGCCCAATACCAATGACGGAGTTATGTGCAACCCGCTCAATAGGGCCTCAGTTCTAAGAGGGAAATCGGGTATGGGTACACCGGAAGAGTCGAGCGTTGAATTGAATGAAAATTTCCGAGCAAAGCATTCAGCCTTGTCGGCAGAGGAGGTCAGGACCTCAAACTGGTTGAACAAAGGAGGTATAAAGGGTTTGCTATTATTAAGTATTCTCTTGCAGAGACGCCAATAATCCTTAGAGCCGAATTTGCGAGATGCAAAACGTTCCTTCATTCGAGCAGCAATAGTGACTTAGCTTCGTTGAGGACACGCTTACACTCGTTACGGACAGAGGCAAAGAGACGTCTATTGCAGTCGGACATGTCGCTACGATATAGGTGGAAGAAGTGTTCTTATGGGCAATGGCGGCTGAGCAAGCAGCGGAAAACCATGGGGAGGAGCGCGATTTGATCATATATTTCCTTGAGGGGATGAAAGCGTCGATTCCAGCTTTAACCCAGGAGGAGAACTCAGAAGCACATTCATGAACATGGAGCGTAAAGACAACATCCCAGAGGACATTGCGGAGGAAATCACGGAACGAGTCCCAGTCTGCTCGTTGATCCGTGCGACATCTTTCGCTACATATATAACATAACATTAAAAAATTTAAACTCGATTATTCCCTAAATAACATACCCACCCCATCTCATACAAACTTAAATTAATAGAAAAAAATAGAAAGCCTCATTAAAACTAGTCAAGTGCATTTCTTCTAAAACCAAGAATTTAACACAAATGCCATACTCAAAGAAAAATAGTTTTAAAACAAACAGAAACATGTCTCCCACAACACAAAGAAAGAGACAACTACAAAAGAGACGTAACTTAATTTCATTAACAATTATATGCTTCCAGAAAAAACAAAAAAACAAACTATGAATCAACAACATAAACACTTCACCTGACGTATTTATAAAAACTAGAAATTTAACTAAGCCCCCCAAAACAATGTACTCAAGGGCAATATAACTAAATTATACAGAAAAGCACCATAAACTAGGATTTTAACACGGATGCTAATAATCGGCCAAACATTATACCGGGACGAACGAATAAATTTCATAAAATCATAATCATTCATTACGCTAAAATACTACTAAAACAAGCACCACATGCAAACACATCAAACATTAATATAGTTGAAGTGGGTAAAATAAATAAAATAAATAAAATATCTGAGTATTAATTCAGAATTAAAGACAATGTAGTAAACAAATGACAAAAAAAAAAACATATTCTGGTTCCGTCGTAATCTAAAGCGACGAATTTATACAACTAGATTTCTCTCCCTTCAATAACCGAACACATCTTAATTCAAGAACAAATGAAAATAAGCAAGAATTCCTTTCTCAGAAATTATATATCCTAGGAGCTTGATTTTGATTTTTGAGAATTCATGTTTTTCATTTAGGATAACACCTGCATCTTCCAGTCTTGTTAGCATCTCTCGGACATAGATTTTTTTCCTATGACTGACATTTGGCTTCACTGTCATGCACGGTTTCCCATTTACCAGAGTCTCATATGTTGCTGCATTTTCCAACTTCATTTACTTGCTTATTAACTGAGCCGCAAGCTAGAACATAGTGTCTAATTTTTGAGCACTTATGATATTTCGTGTCTCTAGCTAGACAGTATTTTTTTATTTTGGTTAGCTACCCTACCACACCATTTGCAATTATTCTCTACATGTTTTGCTTTCTGCCTCTTCTGCTGCATCTGGTCCCAATGTTTTTTTGGTTTGTTTGTTTTTGTTTTATTTTTGTTTTGTTTTTTGTATTGTCCTGTATTTAGGTACGTCCGTTTTATGGCTTTTCATTTAAAACAGTCTCTGGTTCAGTCTTCCCCACCATCAACCAGGCTAGGCTAATTTTGCTACTTTAAGACTTTGTATCACTTTATCCGGGTCGGATATATGTCATTCCCTTAGTAAGCGCTGTCTGCCTTCCTCATCGAGTGCTCCGAGAACTCGCATATCTCGTATGAGGGAGTTCTGTAGTTTCCCAAATTCCTATGATTTTACCAGTTGTCTTAAACTAACTACATATTCATCAATGGGTTCGTTCGTTTTTTGAGATGCCGAAGAAAAAAAACCCAGAAATATTTCATATAAGACATGTTGTTGGAGGACTAAATGATTTCTAAGCTAGTCTAAAATTCTTTCGGGTACTTTTTTTATCTTCTGTTGTAAAGGTTGGCAACGAATCCATAACCTTTTCACCAATGGAAGGAATTGACGCTGGTTCGCTACAATGGGCGTGGCATCGCTGATCTTAGCCGTCAAGGTTAAAACTGGTGGAAGTATGGAATGTAGCTCGTGTGAACATTTTCTATGGAAATAGTGATAGAGCAAGGAGAGGGTTACGATGTTTTGTCTGTGAGAATAATTCGTCACCCACAAGGAGGCGGAAACGCTTTTGAACTATAATGGGACCGGAAAGTGAGTAATTGGCAGCACTATTACTCCATTATCGGTCTGATCTGTCTTTTGTAAAAGTAGATGATAGCAGGTGAAGTCAGCTACTCACTGGAACAGTATAAGGAACCGACCATTTTCCTAGCATCTTTAGCGATGGATCGTATGTACGAGTTCCACTTGAGGTCAGAGTTGAGTCCTAATATGCATTCAAGGCACTGGGACTCCCTGAGTGAGCACCCGTGAAAGTTCTGGGTCTGCTTAGTGGTGATGGAATGTCTTTAGTCTAGTTTTCAAGGTATTGAATGTGACCAGCAAATATTAGAACTAAGTCAGAGGAGAGATCAGCTGACAAGTTCTAGTCATCTAAAGTTTTGAAGGTGCGCCTGTATACCGTTGTATTATCAGCATATACATTCACAAATGATCGGACTTTACTCTTAGGCAGATAATTTATGTAAAGTCAAAAGAGGGTTGGATCGAGAAGCGAACCTTGGAGAACGCCTGCGTTGATCGCTTGGAACTCGGAAAACAGGGTGTTAACAAATACCTTCAGTTAATGACTTTATAAATGAGAAGACCTTTCCAGTGATTTCATGTGGCATAAATAAGTGTACTTACTTCATCGTTGGAGGGTTTAAGCGCGGTTATAATGGCCGAGCTCAAGTTAGGATTGCGCTGAGTTGGAACAACCAAAGCAAAGGTTGCTTTACTTCATAGGGGGAATTTTGGGAAATCACGTTCGAAAGCCATGCGTTGGAAAGCGGAAAAAGAGTTCACTTCTCAGTGGACGGTGATACAAACATTTTTTCCACATTTGCTACATCTTGGAAAAAGAGGGAGAAAAGAAAGAAGGAAATGTTTGTCTTTTCGTAGACTTAAATATCATCAGCTAACGGGCGTTTGTGGAAGCCAAGTGTGGATTAACATTTCCAGTTTCTTTACTACTAGCATCATGTGAAAATATATTTCCTTTTCTTTGTTTTATTATTGATTATTATTATTTCATTTATTGATTTTATTTAATTTTCTCACAGCTACCTCGCCCTGTACAATCATCATTTACATTATATTGCGCTACATCTTGTCAAAGTATTTTAATATGTAACAACGAATTATAAGTCAAAGCAATACCAGTAAATGTAAACAATATAATAAATACAGTCACCGAAAATGCATGAATTTTAATCCCACCAGAAAAATTTATCTCTGTATAGTGTAACCACTTACCGAAAATGCATGATTAGTAACCTCTTCAAAAAATTACCTGTGTATAGTGCGCCCCTACTATTGTGTAAAAATATTGATCATAAAAATTCGCACTATATTCGAGTATATACGGTACTGCTGTCTTAATATTCAACTTGATCAGTTCAATAAGGTCAATAAGGTCAAACTGGCACCTGATCTTAAAAGTGACCTTCAATAAGTTGTTAACTTGGGAGAAAAAGCGATTATTAATTTTAATGCTTCCAAAACAAAGTTGCTCATTTTTAATCGTTATAAGTGACCATTTTTGCCTTCCATTAGCATGGCGGGTCCTAATTTCCAGGAGATTGACTCATTGTGCCTTCTCGGGCTAACATTTTTCACTAACATGAAATAGAAAGATTATATTGAATCAGTTGCTGGATTTCCTGCCAGGAAAATTGCTTCACTGCGTATGCTCGACAATTTTTCTCACCAGAATCTACCTTACATATCTTCTAATTCATCCAAACGTAGCTTCTCTCGGCCTTTTCTATAAATATTTTAATGATAATTGTTTTAATGAGCTTTCCTCTTTGGTATCTCAACTTCACAAATCTAAACACAGTACTAGATTGGTAGCTAGGTCTCATCATTTTATAAATGAAACTGCTAGATGTAACCGTAAGTTCTGTGGTACTTCTTGCTTTCCAGTGTAATTTGATCTTCAAAAAGTTAAATGCAATATCCATTGTGATCTTAATTCTTCTTTAATTGTTCTCTCTCCTTAATAATGTTTTTATTTTTCTCATATTCTTCACACTCAGTAATCTCACGTATTTTATTGACTTTATTTCCTTGCTTGGGATGAAATGATTAAAAACATAGCCTGTTCTATACAAAACTGATATTTTAATATCTTTATACATCCTAGTTTCAAGGTTTAGCAAGTTATTAAGTGTTTGGCACGCTATTTCATCCAGCAAATATCAATATGCTGAAAAGAAATAACAAATTATGGTTATTAATCCTTCCAAGGTATAATAATGTTTATGCAGTTGATTAATCAAAAATGTCCTTGTACGAAAAGAAGTTTAAACAAATGCATACAAAAAGGTACTTTGGAAGTGTTCAGGTATTTTTTGATGTAGTGTCCTCGAAGGAAAAATGAGTGTGTATGAAAGAAACTCAGTAACGTTTGTCCACAAGTAATGTTAAGGAAATTTCAAGTTGTGGGCGAAAGAAGTTGCATAGCAGTTTGAAGATATCTCATAGACTTTAATGGCTGAGTAACATTAATGAAAGAATGAATCAAAAATAGTTCTGAACAAAGGGGGAAAAGAGTTCGTTCAAAAATATATGGCCGTTAATATTAGTACAGAAGAGGGACCGGAGGCAGGATGTGGCACAGAGCCGGTTTTTATGTGAGTCAATTCCGAACCCATAGGCTCAAGCAAAGATTCCTCGTAGGCCCTGCATACAGGGAGTCGGGTTTGTTTACCACCCCAGACGAGACTCTGCCCTCTAGCATAGCCTCGTCTGGATTCCTCCCTACCCGGAGGCAGAGTTGATAAGATCTCTTCCGGAAAGAGGATATTTATTTTGTAAAAATTACAAAATTGTGGCACAATATCGAGAAGTAGAAGAAGGGTGGGACTGGTCTTCCCTAGCAGTCTTAATCCTAGTTAAATCCACTCACGACCATTCATTCATTACAATATGCGCGTTCACCACAGATTTCAGCGACAGGTGGGTGACTGAAGTGAGCCTGGTTCGTGAGGACGGGGCTAGCCTTGATTTTCTCTTTTAAGTCCCCTTAAGTGAAACGGGGCTGTTTCCTGTGGACCCTCGCCTAGTTAAGTTAGACGCTATTTTGTTTTCCAAGTTAATGTGAATGAGTGTTGGATCCGGACTGTTTTCCGGCTCTCACTTTTTCCTGCCCGAGCGTGGTAGGGTGGAAGTGGATGGGTGGGGTGGAGTGGAATTGGACGAGTAAGAAGGTGTGAAATTTGATGGGTTGGTGTGTGTGGCATTCAGCAGTTACGGGGATTGGAATTGGTAATGGGCAACGAGACCCGAGTGCGCGAAGTGGGGAGGCTACTTGATTCTGAAGCATTGTCTTTGCTTTTTTGTCAGGCGACGCAGGAACGGATCGAGAACTGCTTTTTTCCTTGTCTACATTTGTCGCTGCGTTTTTCTTTTTTTTTTCTTTTTGTTTCTCCACCTCTTCTTCCCTGCTCCTCTTTAAAGTGGAGAACCGGGGTGTAGGCAACTCGTGCACCAACTCCATGTCACCGTCCGAACGTTGTTCTGCAAGTTGTTTCTGCTTCTGCTGCTGCTAACTTTTGTATTGTCTTCCTTGGACTTTTCTCTCGGCTTCTGTTGTTGTTGCTCCTCCGACCGCTCCTTAGTGGGTTGCTTGGTTGATCGTTGTTGCCGTTTCGGTGGGACATCCTGTTGGGAGCACTGGAAGTTTCTTGTCGCCATGTGCCCCAAGACCCCACAGCAGTGGGGCCTGCGCCCTTCGACTACAACCAGCATTCTCCTTTCCATACACGTCAATGTGGGGGATGTATACAAAATTCTTGCGAGTCAAGGTCACTTGAAGTAAAGTGTCACTGGTCACAATTCCGGCTTTGCTAATTACAGCTGACACCTCCTCCACTTTTCCGTATTGTGTAAAAAAGGTCCCCATTCTGTCTTCCGCTATATCTACGGACACCCCGTGCACAGTCACTTTCGTTCTGCCCATGTACTCCGTTTGGAGTTTAAGCGACTTAGTTGTTTAACTACTTCCAGCCAACTGTTTGGCCTCTTGTTCAGCTCGTTTTTCGTGGCCTCCTACATCGTCTCGCTACTGACACCAATCCCACAAGTGGAAAGAGGTGGGGCCTCTATTTACTTGACTCCCACGAGGTCAAGATGTGACACAAGGTCGTTTTTCGTGGGAAACCCGAGCGTTTCCGCATAGGGTCACTGGACAAATATTGGTCATAACCTGTCGAAACTGGTCAAAGCTTAGTCAAGTCCTGGTCCAAATTGGAGTTAGCTTGTCCTAGCAGGTCCTGATATGGTCCAAACTAGACTTTGCCACGGCCGCAAACCAGCCCGAAGGCCGGAAAGAGGTGGGGCCGCTATTTACTTGATTCCCACGAGGACAAGATGTGACACAAGGACGTTTTTCGCGGGAAATCCGAGCGTTTCCGCATAGGGTCACTGGTCAAATATTGGTGATAACATGTCCAAGCTGGTCAAAGCCTAGTCAAGTTTTAGTACAAAATTGGACTTAGCGTGTCATAGCAGGTCCTGATATGGTCCAAACTAGATTTGCACCGACCGCAAACCAGCCCGAAGGCCGGAAAGACGTGGTGCCTCTATTTACTTGACTCCCACGAGGTCAAGATGTGACACAAGGTCGTTTTTCGTGGGAAACCCGAGCGTTTCCGCATAGGGTCACTGGTCAAATATTGGTCATAACATGTCCAAGCTGGTCAAAGCCTAGTCAAGTTTTAGTACAAAATTGGTCTTAGCGTGTCATAGCAGGTCCTGATATGGTCCAAACTAGACTTTGCACCGACCGCAAACCAGCCCGAAGGCCGGAAAGAAGTGGGGCCCCTATTTACTTGACTCCCACGAGGTCAAGATGTGACACAAGGTCGTTTTTCGTGGGAAACCCGAGCGTTTCCGCATAGGGTCACTGGTCAAATATTGGTCATAACATGTCCAAGCTGGTCAAAGCCTAGTCAAGTTTTAGCCCAAATAGGTCTTAGCTTGTCTTAGCAGGTCCTGATATGGTCCAAACAAGACTTTGCACCGACCGCAAACCAGCCCGCAGGCCGGAAAGAGGTGGGGCCTCTATTTACTTGAATCCCACGAGGACAAGATGTGACACAAGGTCGTTTTTCGTGGGAAACCCGTGCGTTTCCGCATAGGGTCACTGATCAAATATTGGTCATAACATGTCCAAGCTGGTCAAAGCCTAGTGAAGTTTTAGTACAAAATTGGTCGGAGCGTGTCATAGCAGGTCCTGATATGGTCCAAACTAGACTTTGCACCGACCGCAAACCAGCCCGAAGGCCGGAAAGAGGTGGGGCCGCTATTTACTTGATTCCCACGAGGACAAGATGTGACACAAGGTCGTTTTTCGCGGGAAATCCGAGCGTTTCCGCATAGGGTCACTGGTCAAATATTGGTGATAACATGTCCAAGCTGGTCAAAGCCTAGTCAAGTTTTAGTACAAAATTGGACTTAGCGTGTCATAGCAGGTCCTGATATGGTCCAAACTAGACTTTGCACCGACCGCAAACCAGCCCGAAGGCCGGAAAGAGGTGGGGCCCCTATTTACTTGACTCCCACGAGGTCAAGATGTGACACAAGGTCGTTTTTCGCGGGAAACCCGAGCGTTTCCGCATAGGGTCACTGATCAAATATTGGTCATAACATGTCCAAGCTGGTCAAAGCCTAGTCAAGTTTTAGTACAAAATTGGTCGGAGCGTGTCATAGCAGGTCCTGATATGGTCCAAACAAGACTTTGCACCGACCGCAAACCAGCCCGAAGGCCGGAAAGAGGTGGGGCCTCTATTTACTTGAATCCCACGAGGACAAGATGTGACACAAGGTCGTTTTTCGTGGGAAACCCGTGCGTTTCCGCATAGGGTCACTGATCAAATATTGGTCATAACATGTCCAAGCTGGTCAAAGCCTAGTCAAGTTTTAGTACAAAATTGGTCTTAGCGTGTCATAGCAGGTCCTGATATGGTCCAAACTAGACTTTGCACCGACCGCAAACCAGCCCGAAGGCCGGAAAGAGGTGCGGCCTTGTGAAAGGCAGAAAAATATCTAGGCTTATCTAGTGTACGTTTTACAACAGAACTGGTCTAGATTTCCCTTTGCTTTACTACAGAATAATAATTAGATAAATAAAATTTATCTTTTCTGCAGCAAATGTTTTAACTTGTATCTAGAAAAGGGCCACTATGATTTTATGTTATTAACAAGCGTTCACTTTGAGAAATTGAGGATTTATCAGTTTTAACTAGTTTTTCCATGCAAAGGAGCTAATCCAACAATAGCCATATTAGTGAATGTGAAACCTTTGAAGAATTTTCATTGACAACTTCATTGTGTTTCACAATAATCACTAACTATTGAACACTTATACAAGTGAATGGATTTTTTAAATACGTTTTTTTTATTAATGTATTTAATTTTATTTTTATTTTGTAGATTTTGTAACAATAGCATATGTCCTAGGAACTGGGATTTTGGGTAAGTAAAAATAAAAATTATTTCTCATTTTTAGAAGCAAGTTTTTATTTTCTTTTTCTTTGTGCATATCTTAGAAAAATAAATAAAAAAAATTGAGTTTATATTTTTTATACTTGTATTCAATCAGTTTTGAAAAAACAAGGGAAGATCAACCACTAACATTATAGGAATGGAGCCTTGACGCAATAAGTAAACTTTATACATGTAAAGGACTCTGTTCATTTTGTAGAACAAGAGCTCTTGTGAGGTTATTATGGCTCAAAACAGGCTAAAGATGATTCATCACTTGGGGAACACTTTGTATCTTCGCATGCAAATATTTTAGTGTACTACATGCAGAGGATATGCTTTCAAATATGATTTGCTACATAAAGAGAGATTCTAATATAAAATTATGTTGAGGGATCAAGAACAGACATTTTGTAACAAGTGATTTATTTTAGAGTTAGAAATTTGCAAGTAGTATAATTAAAACCTTAGAAGAATTGGCCTTTCAAAATTAGTCCAGTCTGGAAACTCTGAAATGGTATTATGAAGACTAACCTTTCTTCCGATTGGCCTCAACTATAGTTTCAAAGGCTTTAACCTGGACCAATATGCTTGTTGAATTCTCCAAGTAAACCTTTTATATTCTTGGTTCCTTTTCCTTCTTCAAAATGAAATGTGCCAAAATAATTATAACTATTAACCACAATGATGATTTTTGGAACAGTTTTAAAATGTTTTTAATTTTATATTTAATTCTAGGATTACCAGTAACTCTGTACAATTCTGGTTTTTACCCATTTCTTGTAGAATTTATAATTTCTTTCATTATACAGGTAAGTGCTTCTTTGCTTACATTTCTATCTATTGTAAAAGTCAGTATGTATCTCCTGCATTTAACTGAGATAAATTGTTAAAATGTATCTGTGATATAATTTTAAAATGGCAACTGTAAAAAATATTCATTTTTATTTGATTAACAAATAAGAAAGATGAAGATGATTTTGTTAAAAATTATGTCAACATAAAATACACAGAATATTTTTATTTAATCTGCTCAGTTTGCAAAAATATTTCCAAATATTTTATTGACAAATAAGACAGTGGGCCCGATTTTAATAATTTATTAACCTTCTTACTCTATAAATTGATATAACAACGTGCCAATACATTTTGTCTTTAAAGATATCTTCATTCATTAAAATTTTACTGGAAGTTTAAAAATGGATGCTTCCACATTATGGCAAAATTAAAATATTAACATAATCCTCTTGCATTGATCATTCGTTTTGAAACTTTTTCTCATTTAATCCAAGACATTAAACTACTTGTTGGACAGTGTGTTATTTCTGATTTTATAAGGAAAAATAATCTTTTTTTTTTATTTCAGGCCCTAGTAATATTTATTTTTGTTGAGATCCTGCAAAAAGCTCATGCCATTCAAATCAAATATGATAAGGTTGGTATCCCATTCACTTTTTCTGAATGTTTCTTATCTGCTGATAAAACTGAACTTTTTCAGTCGCCATGAGAAATAATCATTTTTGTCTGATTTGAATGAAGAGATTGATGTATTGCTGATAAACTAATGTGTGATGAGAAATAAATTTAAAAGAATCATTTCCAAAAAGGGATTTTTTGGTATCTATTTAGGAATCAATCAAGTTATGATAAATTTGAAAATAGCTTATATGAATAATTAAAAGCAATTAAACTGTGTGACAGTTATGAATGTTGAATTAATTGATGTTTGTCATGGTGTTGGAAATTAGATTTTCTAAATTCCATAATTTTCATAGGGAATAATTGAAGACGAAAAAAATATCTAAAGATAAAAATATTTGTTTTTTCTTGAAAATGTTTTTATTTTCTGAAAGATTTGCCATATTTAAAACTTAAAATGATTTTTAAATCTCTCAAAAAGTTGTGTTTTAACTGTTACTCATTTTACAATTATGAATGTAACCAGTTGGTAAAACGACGTCTGTCTTGGTTGAAAATAAATTCTCTTTTTGATCCGTAAAATAATAATAAAGCTCATACTTTTAGTATTTTTTTCAGTTTCTATCAGTTCATAATAAAAACGTTCTTTTGAATTTCATCAAACACAGAACCATTTTCCGCGTGCCAGATTCTGCTTAAGTTGAGATGTTGAAGTCTCTTGCCAGGATTTTTATAGTTTACCATTTTTAATGCCAATGACTATCTTGTCGAAAATTGATATTTTTTTTATGCTGAACTTGAAGAGAATGGTATCTGTTTAGATTTTCATCAATGTTCATTTTCTGACATCCTTAATTTTCCCTTTTTTAAATAACTGATTACACAATTAATAAACTGATGAATGAACTTTAATGACACTTCTAAGATTTCTCTAACATGATACAAAAATGACATTGGCAATTTTTAAATCAATTTAATATAAAAAAATTTACAGCAAAAATTTAAAAAATGAATAAATATAATCCATATATAAACTATTCTTGCTGAATATTTAATTGCTAACATGTCATGATTTTTATTGCTATTATTCAGATTATATCTTAAGTTTATGAATAGCAGGAAGCACCTAAAAAGCTTAAGAATCTGCGAAAGAATTCTTCAAATAAAATGTCTAAAATAAAATCTGGAACAAAATGGGAGATTGAATTCTGAGCTAAGTGAAGAAACCTGTCATTTATGAAGCCTCTCTTCAAATCTTACACTTTGGTATAATTTACATATTCAAAAAGAAAAGCAAAATTTGTGTACTATATTAATTCACACGTAAAACATCCCAGTGACTTTATGCCAAGTACAAGTAATTGTAGTCTTTGTCATCTAGGTAAAATGTAAACTATTAAATACCTCAATTTCACATAAAAGACTCAAGAGATATGTGACTTATACCTCAACAATTATGGTAATTTTTTTTCTTCAACATATCATATAAGATATTAAAGACTGGTTAAATTATTAATTAATCAAAATATTCAAATATTCACTGAATGTTACTTTGTAAAATTTTTGCTTATTATTATTCCTATTAGATTTGTCATATTGTAGGAAAACAAAAGAGGAAAATACCTCTATTCTTCCGAATGTTGTATACTATCTATTGTGGTGTCCTCCCTCTAAAGAGTCTATGTTGTATTCTTCCGCCTACTATAAGATTAGTAAGAGAGAAGGCCTTGGGGAACAGTCGAATAGACTGAACGCTAGGTCAACCGACACACACTCACTAGTCGTGTAATACTCTTCTGCTATATTTACTGTTTAATATATAATATATCTGTAACACTTTTTTTTGTTATTTCTTAAACTATTTACTTGGTCACAACATTATCAGAACTCCAATTCTTTAACCCAATCAGAAGTGCTCACAACTGCAACTGATATGACAAAAACAGATCATAATTAGAGAAATATGCAGAGAAAAAAAAATCTCTTATGTTTTTTCCATTAATTTCAATTTTAAGAAATCATTTATCACAAGCGTTTAAAATATAGATGCTGTCGAGAGTATTACAAAAGATATTTCTGTAGTTTGTTATTAAAAATGAAATTGTAATTGAATTAAACTGATTAGTGCAACTGTAATGATTGAAATATAATTTCAAACTCACTGACTAATTAATTTCATTTTCAACTTATAAAAGACTAGCAGTATAACCTGTCTTCGCCCGGGTTTTTCATTACTGAAAATTTTTGCCGTTCACTTGAAGCAGTTTAAGTTTAAAGTCAGCCCACCCGAAAATCAATATTAGTAACAACATTTGGATGCAACTGAGGCACATCCCTAAATGGCGGGGTTAACAATGTGAATGGGGTGGGGTGTCTCTGAAAAGAACCGTTTTTGCGTTCTCAAACTTGCAATGAAAGAACTTCTTCACTGGACCGTCATAATAATAATATACGATAATTTTTATTTATAATATAATTTTTCTTATAATTCTAATAATCTTTTGCGTTAGATTACAACTCTCTGAATTGATTTTACGGTGTTTTTTACAGGCATTAAATTTTGCCATTGATTTTTGCGCAAAATGTAAAAAATCAGTTTTTACAATTTTTCACCTTCAAGGTCGTAATTTTTTTTCAGCCAGTTTGGATCAACGCCGGCACTGAAGAATTATCTATCAAACAAAAAAACAAATTCATCAAAATCGGTTGAAAACGGTAGAAATGCATAAACAACATCCGATCACGCCCATACACACACAGACACACACATGCACATACACATTTTGAGAATTATGGATATAAATTTAGAACAAATGGATGAAATCAACTCTCCTTCAAAGTTCATGACAACTGGTCAAAATTTTTTAAAACACTGAAGAGCATTTTTTATAAATGTTATAATTTACCTTCTAGTTGCATACCAGCTTAATATATTTTTACAATCGCTTAAAACTAGAGAATGATCAGCTTTTTCAGAAGCAAGTGACAAGTTTTTGATATATTCTAAACAATTTTTTTAAAGTGCTAAATTAAACTAAAGTTACTTCACATGATTAGAATTTTTTTCAAATTGTCTCTAAGAAGGTTGACAAACAAGGCTCTAGACCATTTCCAGACTAAGGGAAATTATTAAAAAATTCTCAGAATGTGTCCGCGGGGTAGAATTTAAGGAATTTGACATAATAATAGTTCATCTGGATTTGAAGTAGAAATTCAATTTAAACTTAATTAAAGTTTTAACTTTGTAAAAGTACAAAAGAGAATTGTACTCTTTATATGACTATCAATAATTTCTATTTTCATTCAAAATTGACTTCAATGAAAAGACTTCGTACATTAAGGCACTCCAAAATGAAGTCCGATTTTGGATAAGGTTGAGATAACTGCGTACCTCCCAAATGATGTGTACTTTCGACATGTTAAAAAAAATTGATACACCTTGTTTAAAAAAAAAATAGCAAAAGTCAGGGAATTCTTAGGTTCCATTGAAACTTTTATCAGTTTAAAAGAGAAACAATGCTCCAGGCGTGGAAACTTTAACCACTTCAAAGTATGTAAGGACAAGAAACACCTGCAAGGAGATAACAATGACAATAGCCCAAACGACCAATCCACGATATGTCATCTCTCATATGACGACACCAAAGACGAAGAAGTTTTCTGCACCCTGCTGATAGAATCAATTCAAGGACTTAGACCGGTAAAAACAAAAATTAAACCCAGCAATGCCCGACTGTATGCATATGGAGGCCAGCCACTAGACACTTTGGGACGTTGCTCCCTCAAGTTTAAGTACAAAGACTTCACACACGAAATAAATTTTTATATGATAAACACTGCGTCTTTGCCAATTTTGGGTCTACAGCAATGTTTGACTTTGGGCCTTATTAAACGTATTTATGAGTGCCTGGCAAAGTCAAATACCACACCAAGTCATATAACTAGAGAAGTAATTATATCCAAGAACAAGGATGTGTTTGAAGGTATAGGAAAATTTCCAGGGGAATGTACCATCCAGGTAGATACGGATGTACCCCCAACTATACACCCCTCACAAAATACCCCTAGCTTTACAGAAAAAAAAACTGATTCGAGAACTAAAACGAATGGAAACGGGGAGTATCATCAAAACAGTTCACTACACCCACTGAATGGGTAAACTCCTTGGTGGTTATCGAGAAAGGAAATGGGAATCTCCGAATCTGTCTAGACCTCATCCGAGCTATCCAGAGACCCCACTTACCCCATGAAGACACTAGAAGACGTTCTCCCAGATCTAAGTGAATCAAGAATCTTTACTAAAATTGACATCAAATGTGGATACCACTCAGCGAAGAGTCCTCCTTCAACACACCATATGGGAGATGCAGATATCTCAGATTACCCTTTGGTTTGTGATTATCCCAAGATGAGTTTCAAAAGAAGATCGGCGAGTGCTTCGAGGGCTTCCCGGGAGTTATTGCATTAGTAGGCGATATACTGATAAATGGGAAAAACAGGGCGGAATAAGATAAATCCCTAATAAAATTGACAAGTGGGAATAAAAAATTTAACAAAGACAAAATAAAAGTTGCAGCATCGAAAATCAAATACTTCGGCCATATGGTAACATCAGAAGGAGTTGAAGCAAATCCAGATAAAATAACTGAGATTCGAGACATGCCACCCGCCACTAACAAAGCTGAACTTGAAACCATACTTGGTATGGTTACATACTTATCCA
Organism: Acanthosepion lycidas; assembly: GCA_963932145.1. Lineage (NCBI taxonomy): Eukaryota > Metazoa > Mollusca > Cephalopoda > Sepiida > Sepiidae > Acanthosepion > Acanthosepion lycidas. Next base: position 40,687,559 of record OZ010584.1, read on the forward strand.
AATTTGCCCCCAACCTATCGGAGATAACAAGCCCTTTACGCCAGTTCCTAGCGAAAAATTTCCATTTTGAATGGGGTGAATCACAAACCAAAACTTTCAAGAAAATCAAAGACATCATAACAGAAATTCCTGGGAGAGTTTTAAAATATTTTGACCCTTCAAAACCAATAGATGCCTCACAAAATGGTTTTGGTGCAGCAATGATACAAGAAGGTAACCCTATTGCATATGCCTCGAAATCACTAACCCAGTGTGAAAAACAATATGCGCAAATAGAAAAAGAACTATTCGCTATTCTATTCGGATGCAGGTGTTTCCACCATTATGCTTATGGCCGCAACGTCATCATTGAATCCGACCACAAACTTCTTATACCATTTTTTCAAAAACCACTACACGCCGCCCCTCCGAGATTACAGACGATGCTATTGCAACTAGTCAATTATGACACAACAATAATATATGTACTTGGAAAAAAGATACCCACAGCCAACACCTTCTCGTGGAAACACCTACCAGTCCTCAACCAAGAATATAGTAGAGGGATGGATGTCCATGTACACAACATTATCAGCTGGCTTCCAGCCACTGAGCGCAAGATTGAGAAAATCAGAACTGCTACAGAGAGTGAAGATGAGCTTCACTCATCAGAGTTATAAAGGAAGGATGGCTCGACCAAAGGAATCATGCTAAGCGGCAGTTCAAGCATATTGAAATCACAGGGATGAACTGACCTTCATAAAGGGAATAATACTGAAAGGACAAAACATTCTAGTCGCAACATCACTCAGACGTTGGAGAAGCTGCATGTGGGACACACGGGCATCGTGAGGACTCTAAAACGGGCCTACACTTTACTATTCTTGCCAGGAATCTCGCCTGACATACGCAACTTTGTTTCAAAATGTCTTGAAAGCATGTCACTCCATAACTCAAACCCAAAAGAGCGCCTTAGACCACATCCAGTACCAGACTACCCTTGGCAAGACATGTTTCAATGGGATGAGAAAGATTTCCTTGTTGCAGTTGACTACTATACCAAGTATTTTGAGGTAACTCAGACACACGACACCACAAGCAAAACCATCGTACGACATATCAAATCTACCTTATGTACATATGGAACACCTGAAAAAGTTGTGCCTGACAATGTGCCCCAATTTAACTCAGTAAAATTTGCAAGGTTCACGGAATAATACGACTTCACACACTCCAGGTATAGCCCAAAATATCCTCAATCGAATGGGTTGGAAGAACGGTCAAAAAGATCTTTCAAAAGGCAAAATGGAGCAACAGAGACCCATTTCTAAGAATGTTGGAATACCGGAACACGCCTATCAGCAATTCGGAGTATTCCCCTGCTGAACTTCTACAAGGCCGACGCCTGAGATCCGTACTACTGATACTACCGACCCAACTAAAACTTCGAGCCATGAATCATCAAACTGCAAAATCACAAATGCAGGCAGACAAGGACAAAACGCAGAAGATATATAACAAGTCCAGTCACATCCAATGCCCACTAAAAGAGGGTGACATCATACGTTTCCAGCAGAGCAACAAACTTTGGAAGTCAGGCCACATCCAGAGCAGACTCGACGACCTCTCGTATATTATCAAGTCACAAGAGGGTGATACATTTAGGAGAAACAGGCGTCACATCATGAAGTCACAAGAAAAATTCACAATCACCCCACAAGTTGGTTACACACTATATCACAACACCAATGAGTGCACAGAGACTAACTTCTCATCAACAAGACAAGCAGAAGACAGAAACAAAACATACCAGAAACACAAGACTGTCAAACCAGCTATCGCCACAGCAGCAGACGAAAGCATTGTTCTCCACAACCACAATAACCAAGTATTACAACTACACAACAGAATCAGACAGAACAAGGACCAGTTCACGGACAACGTCTCTCCCATCCAACCATATGTCACGAGAAGTGGGCGAATCAGCAAACCCAAAATTATCACAGACATATAAATACCCCTCCAATCTAAAAAAAGAACAAGTAATCCTGGACATAGTCTACTACTCATAAGGACACTACTACTTATTTACTTTGACCATTCTTCAAATGTTGTTTATGCCTGTCACCGGCAACATCGACATAACATAATATATATTTTTTTTAAATGAATTTGAAACAGTTCACCTTGACCGAAATATTTTTGGCAATTCTTTTACAGTCAATTCTAAAAATAGACATTTTTAAAGACAAATGTAACATTTTTCATAAATCGTCTGACTTTAAAATACACTTCCCTAAAAAAGTACGTGTGTACGACAAACCTAGACGATTATAATATTTATTTATTTGTTTATTTACACTTTTTATTAATTATTTTGTATTACTAACTAGTATTTTTTTTATATTTCTTCAAATTTTGGACTATATTTTCGACGTGTTCGCATTCGACACTGAAACTGGATTTTGTTCAGGAATGTTTCATGTGGTTGTCAGTTTTTAAAAAACTTAAGTTGTATGGTTCAAAATCCAAGCGCTATTTTCTATAGAAATTGGAAGTATTTTATTTTCTTCAGATATTTGGGCAGTAGGTACATTTTTGAAGAGCATGTTAACATTTTGTGCCTGGTAATAGTTGCTATGTATTTTTTGTGCTTCTTAATTTATATCAAGATATTTGGGCAATAGGTGCATTTTTGACGAGCATGTTAACATTTTGTGCCTGGTAATAGTTGCTATGTATTTTTGTGCTTCTTAATTTATATCAAGATATTTTTGACTGTGTGAAATTGATTGCAGTGGGTATACCAATGTGTAGCTTCTGCCTTGTGTGTGTGCGTGTGTGTGTGTCCAATTCTTATTCTGTTGAGCACTATGTATTGCTAATGGCTCTATATTCTCCTTTCTTATTGTCTAGGCTGATGTTCATATAGTTTATTGTTTTGCAATGTGTCACAAATTGCTTGCCATTTTATTTTGTTCTTTTTTCAAATGAATTGCTTTCAAAATGATTTAAAAAATGTATTGGAATGATTATATCGAGTCAATTGCTAAGTCTGTTACGAGGAAAGTTAGTTCACTGTGTCTATCTTGCACTATTTTTACCATTCATACGTGCATTGAATATTGCTGTCTCATCTGGTCTAGTACTTCTGCTGTATATCGAGAGATTCTTGATAACATCCAAAGAATCTGCAATGTTATCAGTCTTGACATGACATTTCGGCTTCCTTCACTTTCATACTGCTGTAACATAGCTTCTCTGTGCCCTTTTTTTCTTATAAATATATTCATGGCAATTGTTGTGATGAGATTTCTTCATCAGTTTAAGCACAGTACAAGATTGGCAGCAAAATCTCATCATTTTACAGGGTAAATTAAAAGGATTTTTCCCTGGGAGAGAATGGGAGAAGGGAGAACGTCATCTTTCTTATCCTGATTTTAGAAAAAGGCGCATACATTAACAAACAAGACTCGATGCTATTAATTGAAATTTGTGATGAACATTTATTATATAAACATTAATATAATATTACAAAATAAATTTTGACAAAAAAGCTCGTGAAAAAATTTCCTTTTGTGCGACTTTTTAGTAATAAAACAAGATAACAGGTCCAAATATAAAGACAGGTTCTTAAAAATGATATACAATTATATATTCAGATATTGAAAAAAAAAACTTGAGAAGGTAATGCAAAAACTTTGAGGTTGAAAATACTCTTTTCAAAAGACTCACCCATTTAACTGAAAAACAAAAAATAAAAGGGGACTTTAGCAACTTCACTTGCGTCACTGGGACTTTTAACAATAATTTCTTTTTTAGAACACTGTTCTATTCTCAGGTTTCACTTCTTTTTTTCTGTTTGCTTCTTTTGTGAGAAATAGCCCAGCTCATCAACAGGTGACAGTCAAAAATAGCTTTACCTTCTGGAACCTTATTTTTATGCCTTGAGGACGAAATTTTCATACCTCTTCGTCTTCTGACTTCTTCGAAATTTTCGGTCGAAAATTTTAACACAATCCTGTCGAAATTTTCATTACCTTCTTGTCAAAAAGTTTAACACCTTCTGCTCGGAAATTTTATTACCTTCTAAAATTATTCGCTGGCCCGTTTTCTTATATATCCTCGAAAGAGGTTCCAGATCGGTCTTAACTTTTAAATTTACGTGGGTGACCGAATTATTTTCAGCGGTTCTTTTTTAGCCAAATATATATTTAGAAAGTTTAATAGACAAACACATAGCACATCAAATTTTATTCAAAATCAAATAACACATCAAATTTTATTAATCAAATAATACATCAAATTTTATTTTTTTATTAACCGTTTAGCTTTCTTTTAAATATAATTCTCCCAAAAGTAAGTGTAAAAGATAAACCTAGACTATAATAATATTTTTTTAATCATCTACACATTTTAATTATTATTTTGAATTATTTCATATTACTTATATTTTTTAAATAAAATTGAAAGATGTCGGTTGGGCGAGACAATTTTCTCTCCATATCTATAAGTCTAGTATCCGTTCATGCCACATATGGTCCGGAGCCTCTAATATTTACCTTGAGCTCCTTGATAAGTGCCAAAGAAAATCAGCAATATTATTGGTTCTGATCTTGGCAGATCGGTTCTAGTCACTTTCGCACCGCCGTAAGGTTGCCTCTCTCCGTCTTTTCTACAAATACTTTCATGGTAATTGTTCGAATGAGCTATTCGTTATGGTACCTAGCCTTTTTGAATTTAAGCGCAGCACTAGACTGGCGTCGAGATCTCATCAATTTACAGTTAAGCTGGCTAGATGTAAATTCTATGCTAACAGTGTATTCTCTCGCATTTCTTGCTCGTGGAACTCCCTCTCCCGGCTCCATGCTTTCCAACCAACTTTAATCTGAAAAATTCAAGTGCAATGTCAATCACTATCTACTGTACTCTTCTCCTTCTGCTCATCATTATTGTTTCGGATCCTAATTCTTCTACACCCCTTGTGCTTTAGTAACATTACTGCCGTACTTAGTGGTGATACTGATTAAAAAAATGTAACACTAGTTTCTATTTTAGTAGTAGATACCACCAAAATTAGCTACCTCCAAAGATTCGCAAAAAAAATAAATAAATAAAATAAATGAGAATACATGATGAAAAAAGTTTTATCGGCAAAATCTTTGTTGTTATTAAGAGAAAAGACCAAAGGAAAATTATATTATTAATCCTGTTTAGAACCTTCGAAATTTTGGTTAAAAATCTTGTTTTTCTTGCATCATGGGTTACCATACATTAATATGGGATATTTTAGCGTCTTATTGAAGTGAAAAACACATTGCTTTGGAAATTCTTAGTAAAATAAGATAATTGTCAGATTTTAATGAAACTTTCAAGATTTATCCACAAATGAATTAAATTATTTTAGAAATGTTTTTTTTAGAAAATCTATTACATCACTGTTACTTATTCAATTTTATAAAATTTCGAGAAATTTCCTTTTTATAGAGCTTAATGTTTAAGGACAAGTTCTCGGAGAATCAATTTTATTTTTTCAGACAGGATTCCCCGTTACAGAAAAATATACTCTGAATCGTAAAATAAAAAATATAATAACACTAAGACATTATTTAATTAGAAAAGCTTTTAATTGCTTTATGAATAGGATATAGACACTATTGTTTTAAGAAAAAATCTTTTCGATGAACAACAAAATTTTATAAGAATTATTTCCATTTTTAAAATTTTAATTAGAATAATTTATAAAGTTTTAAATCTTTTAAAATTCTGTAATAATTTGTAGTGTAACAGTTTTGTGATATTATTAAGTAAAAACTATATTTACTAATCATAAATGGAAAAACTTACTACAAATCAGCAACCCCCACTGTATTTAAAAAATAAACAGGAGATAACTGACATCCATTAGACATGGCACCTGGAACTAGAACAATCTACCCCAGTGAACAAAATAAAGTGTTCAGTTCACATTCCAACCACCTGAGGAAGGCCGGAGCGTACAACGGCCGAAACGTTGTGATAAACATGGCGACAAAGATGAGGACAATAGTCCGAATAATGTAAATAGTGCTAATAAAATGTGTTGTAAAAGTTTAAGTAAGAATTCACCTGAGGTCCTGGGACAGATTAATTCATTTTACATTGATTTCTATGGGGAAAATACTTTCGGTTTACGAGCATTTCAAGTCAGGAACGTCCTTTCGGAAAGAATTAAAATCATGAACCGAAGTTTCATAGTATATATCTATATCTATATATATATATATATATATATATATATATATATATATATATATATATATATATATATATATTTAGTTTATACAAAACGAGGTAATCCGTATGGGTAGACCCAAGGAGGATGATATCCAGAGAGCTCAATGTAAATTCAGAGCAAATATGTTTGAATAAAAACAGATCACTTTAAGGTTCCATGTAATAAGTTATTTCACCACAACCCTTTTAAAGGGCTCTGGATCATCAGACTTTACTTCCAAAAGTTGGAAGTTTTTGGAAGTAAAGTCTGATGATCCAGAGCCCTTTAAAAGGGTTGTGGTGAAATAACTTATTACATGGAACCTTAAAGTGATCTGTTTTTATTCAAACAAAAAAAAATATATATATATAAACAGATACAGGATGTATATTATGATAATTGATGATTGACAATGAAATATAGAAAAAAGTAAATGTTGATAGAATGGTGAAAGGCCACGAAGCACTCCCATTCCTTGATGTTGATATAGAACTAAAATCCAAAATATTTATTACCTACCTGTATAAAAACACCACCAATACGAACTCTTATCTTCTAAATTATGATAGCCAATGCCCTGAAAGGTATAAAGTAGCAGTGATAAAAACTTCCTAAATAGAGCAATTCTTCTTCCCAGAGAATATTTCTGAGTGAACTCAAATACATAAAACAAACATTTGTTAACAATAATTTTTCCAACTACATCATCGTTAAACAAATAAGATTATTCTTAGCAAAAATACATGACACCAGTACTAAAAATACGGTACAACAGAGTTAGCAATCAACCTCAACATATTTTACTGTAACCAGATGCACAATAATTACAAACAGGACAAATTCGCCATGTGACGTATCATTAAATACCATATTTCAGCCGTAATTCCCGGTAAACAGGTAAAACATATAATATATTGTAGAGAATAGAAAACTGCCAACCTCTTCGTCACTAATGAAAATGACCCTATTAAACTTAAACTAGCGATGACCAATATAGTATATCAGTGAAACTGCCCAGTACAAAACTGTATTTCTCATCAGAAATCAATACGCTATATAGGTCACTCAAATACTTCCTTGAGCAGATGCCTCACATGTCACTTATCTGATCAAAGGCCCATAAATAGGTATTTAGCTACATAAAATCTACAAGAACCCATAAGGAAAATTCTGTGTGATAACATGATCATCCTTCATAAATCTCGTAACAAAAAGATTCTCGTTGTGAGAGAAGCACTCTACATAAAACATCTGACACCAAGTCTTAATAGCACCTTATTTAACAACAAAAATTATATATATACACACACACATATATATATATATATATATATATATATATATATATATATATATATATATATATATATATATATATATAAACATATTGGAAATTATAATGCTCTCCAGAAATTTATTCGTTTCTCCCAAACTTTCAATTCCATCAGGAATCATCTTCAGGGAAGGAACCAGTGGCAAAATGCCTGCTTCACAATTTACCTCTGTATGTTAGATGTCTTATCATCAGCCTTTTAATTCATTGATTCTAGATTTCTAAAAAATTCAAAGAAACCAATCGGAATGCATAGAAAATCAACATATAATAAGATACCTAATATACAGAGGCGAATTGTGATGGAGACATTTGCCACTGGTTCTTTGCCCTGAAAATGTTTTATATTCTTTTTCTTTAAATACATTAAATTTGCTGACCATTAAAAAGGATGATTTTCAAAAAAACTTTCATGTAAAGATAACCTGAGAATACTGCAATCAATCCATTACAGATAAGAATATTTGATGAATTTTGTTGTATTAGCACTTTGATCCATTATATAATTAATACATGACTAAATGATCATTTTACTTCTTTTAGGATTACTGTCTATTAACTAAGATTTAAAAAAGAACACACACACACACACATACTTCCTGTTCAGTTGTATCAATGGCAATTGATAAATAAACACATTTATTACCTAAACCATTTTTGTGGAGTAATCTAAGCCATTTACCAAGTCATATATATCAACAAATTTATCTTTTAATATATTATTTATTTATTTGATTCATTTGTATAACTATAAATCTCTTTTTCTTTCTCTTTTTCTTCAACATGGGTAAATGGTTTCTCATACTTTCATTTGCTCAAAATCTAATTTACTCTCAAAATAGTGTAACACATCTACTGAGGAATATATTCATTCTGTTTTTTCTTTTCAGACAGAGTTGTTGATAGATAAAGATACATGTGATGAACTGGAAGATCAACCAGATAATGAAGGTAAACTTTGATACAATAAATACAGGAAGAGTTTTTGTTTTGTTTTTTGTATCCTGTCTTCATATTGAACCCTGAAAGCACTTATTAACAATTCAATGCTATTTTTCATTTTATTGTCTTTTAGGATGAGTTCATTATTATGCATTAAAAAATTATATTTGTCTTTTGTTCAGATCCTGACATACCTGCAGAACAGAAAGATATAAGGTCACCTGACTTGCATCTCTTAGGAGAGATGTTCCTTTGTAATGGCATTAGACATGTCTTTGATATCTTCTCTATTTTTGATATGTGAGTATGAATATATACAACAATAAGGATTGAAGTCACAATTACTATGCAAACAAATTCATGAAACTTGAAAGTTTTTTTGGGAAAGTGAAGACTGAGTAGATCCTGCATATATATAGCATCAATACCCCATTTTGGGCCTTGTCTGGCTCTTGTAAAGGTAGAGGATAGCAGAAGGAGTCAGGTACTTATTGGAGAAATACAGGTTACTGACCATTTATCCAGCATCTTTAGCAAAAGTATGTATGAGTGCCACTTTTTGTCTGGATCAAGTTCCTATAGGTACTTAATACACAGGGCATCACTGAGAGAACACCCATTCATTGCAATAGGTGAAAATTTAGAGTTCTCTCAGTGATAATGGAACATCACTAGTTTGGTTTTCAAGGCACTGAATGTGACCAGCAAGTCTCTCCCTTACTGAGCTGTTGAGCTAAGTCAGAGGAGAGATCACCTGCCAGTCTCTGGAGATGCACCCATATGCCAGTGTATCATCAACATAGATATTCACCAAAGATTGGAGTATACTTTTAGGTAGATCATTTATGTAAAGTAGAAAGAGAGTTGAACAGAGAAGTGAACTTTGGAGGACACCCCTATTGATCACTTGGGCTTCAGAAGACTGGCTATTAACAACTACCTTCAGAGAAATATCTGTTAGGAAGGACTTGATAATTGAGAAGACTCTTCCAGTGATTCAATAGCTAGAGAGCATGTGCAGCAATCTTCTATGCTACATCTTGTAAGGTCCTTTGAAATATCGAATGCTATTATCCTTGCCTCAGTTAATCTTTGAGTAATAATAATTAAGATAACATTGATGGATTGAGTCAGTCAAAATCTGTATCACTTGAAAGGTTTTTATTATTGAGGTGATCAACAATCTTCAAAGATTTTGATAATGACACTGAAGATGGTGATGGGTCTATACTGAGATGGGAATGAGGGCTCACCAGCATTTTGGAAAACAGGGAATACACTTAACATTTTTCACAGACATGGGAAGGATTTCACCTTGAAGCAGTGGCTAAGTAGTTGTGCTAAGTTTGGCGATAACTTAGGGTTAATATTCTTAAGGACAACCACTGTACAAGAAGAAAGATCCTGTTGAATTTTCATTTTCATCTTATTCTCATGGGATAAAATGGTTGACATAGTTTCACAGCAAATGTATAAAATTTTGAAAATTTCTAAAAACTAAATGTTATCAGCTCTGAACAGAAAAAGGAAGTGGGACCAATTATTAATTGATGGAATCACAATGTAACTGAAAATAAGGATCACTGGTAGATCCTAGATGCTAGTATATTTACATTTGATTTTACTTAAATAAACAAGCCTATTTGTTCTTCAAAGTCACATAAGCAGCTCAAAAAATATAGAAACATAAAAGGAACTGAATGTTCATTAAATTAAATTTTTCATAATTAAAACAAAACTTGAAATTTAAATATGAACAACATTAGTGCTCAGAAAATTGTATATTGAAATTATTTTTCTAAATGTCAGCTTAAAATAATTTTCTCTTTTTCTATTTTTAGGATGATTCTGTTGATTGCTTATTCACTTGCCGGGAGTGACTCCTACAGTGAAATGCTTGGAATCAAGTAAGAAAACTCCATTTTATATTGCTATACTGTTTATTGGCTATTGAGATTTCTTTTTAGAAAATCAAAATTTCCACATTCAAAGCTGATTGTATTTAAATTAAGCTCCTAAACTGTAAGAATATGGCTATGGAAACATTGTAAATATTAAAGGATGCCATTCAACACATATATATTTAGCAGTTTTGTAGCTTTATATTAATATTTTTATTGTAACCAGAATGTAACATTCTGCTAAAATAAGAATTTTAAATCCATTTACAATAAACATCTTATCATTGTTTAAGTAATACACTGTAAGTCACAATATTAGTTTTGTCTATTTCTGGTGGTTTCTGCTGTTCATCCATATATAAATATTCTTACATATAAATTTAATATAAAATCCTGAATTCCTGAATTGTGCCTGTATATAATATTATCTTTTTCCTTTAATGACATTTCAGAATTTATCTGAGAGCCAATCACCTTTTTTTTAGATCAAACAAAATTGAGGAGATTCCAGAAAGTAGTATTACAGTGTAACCCGGATATAAGAGAAACCCGGATATAAGACACTTCTTCTCCGGTCCCGACAACTCTCTTATATCCGGGTTACACTGTACCATCAGTCTAGTTTACATAGACAAATGTATCAAGTGACCAGAAAAATTCTTTAGTTATTGAAGAATTTATAAAACAATACTATATGTTAATTCACTATTTATCATCACTTAATTATCGTTTCCTTTCTTTCTTTTTAATCACAGGTACATAAATGTAATTCCTGTATTCATTTGGAGTCTTGCCTTCTTTATAATTTTTGCTTTCAAACTCATCCAACCTGTCATCTCAATACTTACTTTTATTAAGGCAAGCCTTTTCACTATGGCTGTAAGTATTTTTATTTTATGCTTTTAATAAAATAAATTAAAATGAAATAAAAAAGACAACAGGAAAAAAATATGAAAGCAGAACAGTCTCTGAAATTTGTAGTTTGAATTTTGTGAAGAAATTTTGTTGAATTGGTCTTGAGTTTCTTTCATTATCATTTCATTTTCCTGGATGTAAAACATTTTAAAGTAAGAAAAATCTTTGGGATTTTCACTTTCCTTGATTATAAATATTTTAATGTTAAAACTATCTTTTGGGATTTCATTTTCCTGGATTTAAAATATTGTTAGAATTATGTTTTGGATTTTCATTTATCTGCATTTAAAACATTTTAGAGTTAGCACTATCTTTTGGGCTTTCATTGACAGGGTTTAAAAATCTTAAATTTATGACTATCTTTTGGATATTTATTTCCTGGATTTCTAATATTTTAATGTTAGAACAATAATATTGTTTTCACACTATTTCCTTTCTGTTTTTTGGTTTTTATGAATTCTGAAAATTGTATGAGAGAGAGAGAGATAGAGAGAGAGAGATAGTCAGAGAGAGAAGGGGGAGGAAGAGGAGGAGGAGTAAATAATAAAAACATATATAGTAAATAAACAAAACTTAACTTCAGATGCAATATCAACAAGAAAGGCAACATTTTGGTCCTGATGACAGGAGATTTATAGCAGCACATTTTTACTGAGTGTTGGCCTTTTTGCAAGTTGGCACAAGTCATTCACAGAGCTAGGAATGAATAAAAATCACAATAGTAACATTAAAAGTGGAATTTCATTCAATGTTGAGTTTAAAAAATGTTTTCAAACTGGTTTGAGCAAGTTGACATGTATATATTATAGAATCAAAGAGAAAGGGATTGTTATTCCCTAAAAATGAAGGTTGTTATATTAACCGGATAATGGCAGAACAAAGAAGAAACAATAGTGGCTTAAAGAAATAAACAATTGTATTAATTTAAAATACAAAAATGATAAATTGGTGTAAATATTGCTTGTTGAAAGGAGATAAGTGGAATTGTAAAAGGTGTTCGCAGAGCCATACAGTAGAAGAGGGAAGGTGAGTTGTGACTTACCAGAGTGACAGCCTTTTGGTGTGTTATCTTTTGGAGATGGGAGGTCACTTTCTGACAAGTGTTGTGAATCCAGGCCAAGATGCTATCTGACTATATTTAGTCACCCCCCACGTGGGCATCATGTGGCACAAGGCCGGTTTAACAGGGGATCTCTGAGCCCATGGGATCTCTGAGCCCATGGGCTCAGCCAAAAAATATGCCCATTGAACCTGTATAAACGGGTTCAAGATGTTTGACTGCTGAAAATGTTACTTTGATGGGCTTTTATGTTCTTTCTTAGGCTCAAATCAGCTCTAGTTTTTATTTTGTTTCTTTAAGTGGAAGTAGGTGCTATTGGTGGAAATTCTGGATTGTATTGCTTATTTTTTCTTTAAGTGTTTGAGTAAAAATGTAAGCTATATGTGTGGAGCCTATGCACAGTTGATGGAATTTTAGTTCAGTCTTAGATTTTGGAGCATTCATATCTGGCTAGTAGTGGAAAATCTGGAATGACTTTGGGTTTTTTGGCAACTAGTGAGGATTTGTTTGTGAGATAAAGAAAAGGAAAAAAGTGGGGATATGTGAGACAAACAAAAAAGGTAATGTTTTTGCTTTTCATTCTGATTCCATTTTTCTGTCTTATTCATCTGAAACAAAAAGTCAACGTTCTCAGAAGTTTGAGAGTGGGATGGTCACATTGACATCTCAGAAGTAGAGTGACTTAGTCATGCTATTTTGGAGAACAGCTCTTAGTTTAACCAACCAGATCTCATTTGGTTTTAGAAATGGCGACATATTTTTGAAGTCAGTCAGACTTTTCACTAAATGACCATTGTTTTGATGTTAGCGAGATTCACATGAAATTCGAATTGTAAGTAGTCATTCCAAAAGCTGGGCAAAGTACTGCGAGACAGGAGGATTTCTTTGGTGACAAAGAAAAGAATACTGAGCTGCTATGGGACATCTATCCTCCTATATGCCAGCAACTGTTGGACAGTCTCCTCAAAGATGAAGAAGAGATGAAAGGCACCAGAGATGTGGTTCTACAGAAGGATGCTAAGAATATCATGATGCGAGTGTGTGAGCAACGATGAGGTCTTGGAAAGGAAGCAAAGAAGGAGAAAGCTTATACTTAACACAAAGAATAGGCAGATGAAACTTCTAGGAAACGTAATAAGAAAGGAGGGCCTGGAGAATCTGATACTCACAGGTCAAATAGAGGGTAAAAGAGACAAAGGAAAGCAATGCATGACATACCTGGCAGGCTTAAGCAAGTGGATGGCAGAACATGGTCTGTGGGAGTTGGTAGAGGCACAAAACTTATTGAGAGCCACAAGGGATAGGGTGAAGTGGAGAGCCATGATCGCCTATGTCCTGAAAGGACACAACATAAAAAAAAACTGTATCAGAAGAAGATCTTGACAGAATGTAACAATGCAAACTATTTCTGATAAAATAAGTCTAGGTAGAAAATTATAATTAATACCAGATATTTTTATTTCAAAGTCACCAGTGATCTGTAAAGAATATTGCAACAGCTTTGAGCTTATTTCACCATTTGAAATTGGTCTGACCAATGAATTCTTAACATTTTTATTTAAAACTTGTTTGAACAAATTGCAACACTTAATCTGTACATTATGCATTGATAGTCATATAGAAAAGGATTGTCAGCAATCAATAATTAATGCAAACATTACTGACACAATAGGTCTATTGTATGTACAATTTGTAATAACATATATAATTTCTGATCACCAATTAAATGTCACTATTTTTGAGATTGAAATCAGATAATTGTTCAGTCATCTAAATAATGTTGCTTGTATTCTGTTATATAAATGGTGTTTGAGATTCTTAAACTTACTTTCACCATTCAGATAAATACATCTATGACAGCTATGATATTATTTCAGTATATGAAGAAAGTGCAATTTTGTGAGTCTAACCAAAAGTTTATTGAAAGTATATCAGGCCATTGACCTAAATTTGTTGAAATATATTTCAATAAATTTTATAGAAAAATTTCAAGGTTTAAAAAAATCAAAACAGAACTTTTTACTTTCTCCCTTTTTAAAATTTTATCTCACATCAAATCTTTAGCTGTAAGTTTTCAATCATAAATTCTTTAAAAAGAATCCTATCAATATTTATCAATTATTTTAAAAGTAATAACCAAAGCTTTAAGGGAAAATAATAAAGAATTATGCAGTAAAAATTTGCTTGATTTTGCTGAAGATGGTAAAGGTAAAAATCCAGAGGAAATAAGAGTGCTATTTTTATTAGCAGATTTGTTTAGGATGCAATAAGGAACAATGAAATGTTTTTAGCTCATTTCTTCACATCTCTCCTTGTAATCGTGTAGAATGTAGACCAAGATGAGATTAAACAGATGAGAGCTCTCATTTCCTCGTCATACTCTTGACAAGGTTTGAAATGATCGATATTTTGGGTCTTTACCGGACAAATACAACTATATGGATCAATACAGTTTCTTTTATGAAAGCAGTCAGTGGAGAACTGTATTTACAGGAGTAGACTCATAGCTGAACTTCTCCAATATTTTGTGAAAATTAAGTTAACTGGTATAACAACATCAATAATGTTGATTATGATGATGGTTGTAAGCACTTTCGGTCCCACTAGGGAATACTGGGAGCAAGAGAGATCCAGCAGTTGTTGAGTTTACTACGTCTTGTGTTGGCTTTGTTTTGCTCTGACTTCTGACGCCAATCTCTTATAATTTATCTTTCCACCCTAATCATAGTGGAATATTAACTATAAAGATGGCTTGAAAGTTCAGTTTGCCTGCCTTTGTAGAGCACTGAGTTCAAAGTTAGAAGAGGTCAATTTAATTTTTGGATAATTTCAAGTTAAAAGCTAAACAAATAATGATTAGGGGAATTAAAATAGGAAAATTAATTGCCCACTTTTGTGATCACAGAATGTATTCAACATTGTCCAGATTTAATATTGGTTATAAAATATATAAGGTTGGTGCAAAAATAATGTCGTTTTCTCACATATGTTACTATGTGAGAAAACGACATTATTTTTGCACAAACCTAATATTATATGGAATTTCATCATGAAAATTTTTTTTTATAATTATTTTGTTCTTTTCATTTTTTAACTTTTTTTTCTTTTTAGGTGATTTTGCCTTTTTTTGGAATTTTGGATGCACAAGAAAATGTGCAAAATAATTTTAATTATATTCAAGATTCTTTTCTGATTAGCACACTTGCATTAGGTAAGAAAATATTTTAACATTCTGATTAAATTTGCAGCAGAGATAGGCTTTCTGTTTTTGTGAAGTTATATTGTGAATATTAAGATTATTTTGGAGCTTCTAAAAGCAAAATTATTTTTAGAACTAAAAATGATTAGAAGTCAGAACAAAAGTTTTAAAATTTATATGATGAAAGCTAATCAGTAAATCTAGCAGATAATCTGCTATAGAACTGTTGTTAGCATTTGAGTCTTATATGTTATTGCTGTCATGCTTCATTAGTAAGATCTTATATCAAAGATGGCTTCATCCAATATCTTTGTTTATTATGTTCATATGGTCTATTCTTCAGCCAACAGTTTTGTTGGCAGATATCTGAGCAACAATACTCTACAAAAGAAAAGATATGTAAAGATTGTTGGAGTATGAACCAGTTGGAACATTGTTGATGAGGGGTAAGAACCCTCTTCCCAGAATCTACCTTAGTCTACTGATAATTCTATTGGGCATCTGCCATGTAGCAATAGTCAGAAATATTTCCAGTTCAATTTTTATGAAGTGTTTCATAACTGTGTCTTTGTACCGGTGCAAACTTAATAACTGATAAACTGTATACAGTTAAAGGGTATACAGTATATACAATTAAATTATGACTGCATTTATTCTCATCCCTTTTGTCATCAGCGAGCTACGCGAATTGTCTCCCTTACACTGGTTAATGATTTTAAATAGAATGACTGCTAATTATAATTTTTAATATTTTAGCAGTTTTAAAAAGAACATATGTTAAGAAAATTTGATAAAATAAAAGGTTTTGATGGAAGAAAACTGCCTTTAGGGAAATGAATCAAATCTTTTTGGTAGGTTAATTAAGTATTGCTTAATATTTCTTTTATTAATAGAAATTGGTCATGCAAAAGTAAGAACAGAAATATTTCTAATGACTGACAAGAGGAAAGAAATATTCCACTCAGCTTCTTACTTGATTGTTTTGTTTTTTTATGGCTTATCAACCTGTTTCATGTTATTTAAAGCCAGAAATAATTTTAGATTGCAATAATATTTTAGAGATAATGATTTACTGATATGAATCCAACTAATTAACCCATAGTTGAAGGGAGAATTTCCCAAATTATTTGTGCATAAGTGATTATAACGAACTAGACTGGAATTGAAACTCTGCTCTCCGATTTCCAATTATCCATTACACCATCTGCCCATCCAAGTTTAAAGCACTTGGCATTCCCTAGTGCTCTGGTGGTCACCTATCTAGCTACTGACCAGGCTCATTGTTGCTTAACTCTAATGATCATATGAGAACCAGTGTTTCAAAAGTCACTTCTTACTTGAATGTCAAATTGTTTCACTACAGATAGCCATGTTGAACCAATATCCCTCAAGCCATGAAGCATAAGGAAATGGATGTTCATTTAGGTTACTTACTGATTAAGAACTGATTGTCCCTTGGCTGTGACTTTATTTTCATACTCATGTCGCACTTATCACATGATACTTTATATGTAAAGACAGATAATTATATTTGTATACCAACATTTTAATAATTCATCACAAATAAAATAATTTTGTAAGATTTAATTAAATTATTCAGGATTTAGTTGTTGGAGTTATTTTATAGAAAATTTAAACCTGTTAAATTTTGATTTTCAGCTTTCATTCACTGAAAATTTTATTCTAATTTTTTCAGGTGGCAGTTTCTTTGTTATGCCTCTTTTATTTAGAAAAATTGAAAATGTTGCTTCACAGGTATTTTCTTTTATTTTTTTTTCATAAATTTTTATTTTATTTTTTTCTTTAAACATTATGCAAGGTAGTAAAGCCACTAAGACACAAGGAATTATTGGGTGTGGAAGAGTTAGAAACAGAAACATTACTAAGGAGCAAGAATAATGAAGAATAATTAGAACAGTAGATGGGGATTGACATTGCATTTAAATTTTTGAAGATTAAAATTGGCTGTAAAGCATAGAGCCACAAAAGATTTCCACGGGTGGGAAGTATGAAAAAAGAAACTGTTAGCATAGAATTTACAGTTACATTTAACCAACTCAAGTGCAAATTGATGAGATCTCGATCCTAGTCTAGTATTGCGTTTAAAATCAATAAGTCTAGGTACCATAGTGAAGAGCTCATTCGAACAATTACCATGAAAGTATTTATATAAAAGGCACAGTTAGGCAACATTATGGCAGAGGGAAAGTGACTGAAGCCAAGGTGCCTGATCAGGAACAATAATATTGCTGATTCTTCTTTGGATTTTATGAAGAATCTCTAGATAAATTGCATGGACACCAGACCATATGTGGTAGCAATATTCTAAACATGAGCAAATGGTAGATGTATAGATGAGTAAAATAGATTCTGGAGAGAAAAACTGTCTAGCACATTATAGTGAACAAACTTTCTTAGTGACTGATCTAGGAATGGATTCAATATAGTCTTTCCACTTCCATGTCAGTTGAGTATGTTAGAAGGCACAATGAGTCACTCTCTTGGAGGTTAGCATCAGCCATGCTGATGGAAGGCAGAGATGATTAATAGAGTGCAATTTAGTTTTAGAGGTAATAAAATTAACAAGCCATTCTTTGCCTCACTTAACAGCAGACTGAAGGTCGTTTTAGATATCAACTGCCAATTGAACTTATCAAACTGATCAGACTTACTAACCAGTCAATGGTTGTGTCATCAGCATAGATACCAAGTTGAGTACAGATGCCATTGGAAAGGTCATTAATGAAAATTAAAAACAAAGTAGGACCAAGCCCTGGGGGACATCTGCATCAGTAGGAACGGTTGTAGAAGAATGACTATTCAGGATAACTTTCATTTCACGAGTTGATGGGAAAGGCTGGATCAGTTCAAAAATTTGTCCAGAGACATTGTAACTTTTCAGTTTGTGGAGAAGATCTGTCTGCCAAACACTGTCACCATTCTTATTGAGCTCGATAGACTCTTTCCACAATTATTGTCAGTACATCAGCAGTTGACCTGGAGCAACAGAAGACATATTGCCTATCTGAAAAAGACACTGCAATGTGAGATGCTTAACCAGTTCAGCATTGATTAGGGCCTCTAGTAGTTTCCCCAAAAGAGGTAGAAGACTAATAGGCCAATAGCTGGATGGGTTGGATGGTTCAACTGATTTCTTAAAAACTGAAACAGATGAGGATTTCCATCAGCTAGGAAAGCAAGAGGCAGTTAGGCACTTATTATACAGCTTAGAGAGAACAGGAGCCAGTTCAGGAGCATACTTCTTAATATCTATTACAGGGATGCCATCAGGTCCACATGCTTTGTTTGGAATCTAGGTTAGGGATAATAGCAGAAAATATAGAAGCGGTTATATGCATATCACTCAACAGAGACTCAATTCTAAGTCGGAAGTTAGGCAGAGACACTACAGATGAGTCAAGAGTAAAGTTTAAAAAGAATTTGCAGGAAAAGCATTCAGCTTTATCAGCAGATGAAGTAGCACCTTAAATTGATTGAAGAGAGAAGGAATAGAAAACTTATATAGTATAAGTTTTCTTATACTATAAACTATTACAGAGTTACTAGTAATCACAAGAGCCAAAGTTGTTAGATGAAATATGGTGCCTCATTCTCTCAGGAAACAGAGACTTAGCTTCTTTGAGGATTTGTTTATATTTATTATGAGTAGCAATACATAGGCGTCTGTTGTGACAGGAGCTGTCATGCTGGTATAGCTGAAAATAATGTTTCCTGTTGGCTATAGTAGCAGAGCATGCTGGTGTGAACCATGGAGAAGATTGAGGTTTTACATGGTATTTCTGAGAAGGAATGAAAGCATTCATGTTGGCTTTGACCCAAAGAAAACCTCAGTGGCACAATTTTCAATTTGAAGGTTAAAAATGTCAATCCAGTGGGCATCTCAAAGAAAGTCATGGAATGAGTCCCAATCAGCTTGCTGGTAGTGGAAAGAGGTATTATGAATTGGAGATTCCTGTTTAATAGATGATTGGAATGAAATATCAACAAATACTAAAGAAGGATCCAAGTTTCAAGGACAGTTTTGTGAAGCTTGGAGGAGAGGAGATAATAAATAAAACAATGAGAAAGGGCTGTTGCTTGGATTTGCGAGGGAAATCAGTAGAAAAATCCACAATTTCAGTTAATATATTGGGCAATGGAAAAATTTAATGTCTGAATACATCAGTAACATTTGAATGTTTAAGCCATGTATCATGGTACACATTAAAATCATCAAACATAAAGATGTTCACGCATGGAAGAAGAGAGAGTGTTATTTCTATACTGTCAGAGATTATGTCTAATATACTGCTGTCCTGAGAAGAGGTGGGAGGGAAAAAGGAAAAAGAGGTAACTGACAGAATATAATAATGAAAGATGAAAGCACATAAAAGAGTTGTCTGGGACTCAAGAGAAAATTCCCTTAGTATCAGAAGATTATCCTGGATATAAACACTAAGGCCATACATGTGAATGCTGGAAAACTTTCAGCAAAAGCGAAGATAGATTGGAACAGAAAATTCATTGGTAGCAATGGCAGGTTTTAAGATTCTATACTGTAGAAGTTGCAGCAGATACCATGAACATTGGAGAATGAAAGTTTGTGGTGAGTAAGAGTTTTTTGGTTTTTGGTTTTCTCATATTTTGTTTCATCGTGTTTGCCATGAGAAGATTTGTATTGGGGAGAAAAACAAAAAACTAACATAATTCTTGCTATCAATCATCAATGGCAATACAAACTAGTCAGAGCTAGTTGAAGACAAATGTGGTTTCAGGGTTGCCCACCAGAAAATACATGCAGGGACACCTACCCATGCAAGACATGGCACTACAAATACCTTGATATTATGTAACAGTTGATCAAAGCAGCCTCTCTAAGCACTACCAAAGAGTTTGGACAAATTGCAACCCAGTTCCCTTATAATGGAAAGTTTGATCATCAAAAAGTTAAAACAGTTAAATCATTAAAGCTCCTGAACAGGGAAAAAGAGATGATCCTCTGCTCCTCCGGAAGGATTGTGGCTGGATGATAGGTGAGCCTGTCTATTTCTATTAACTTGTTCACAGCACAGGAGGCAGGGTGATTTTATTGAGACACCAACTCTAGGAAGGTTGCTGAATAAAACTGTAGACCCTAACCAGGCCAAGAGGAATTCAAGAAATAATTTTAGTGGAAAGTATTATATGTCTAAACTATGAAAAGGTATTTTCTTTTGTTTTTTCTTGATGAAAAATCCATGGCTATTATTGAATTATTGTATTATTTACCTATGTGATATTTTAGATATTTACTATGCTTAGTTGTGCACAAAGCCTGGCTACCAGTGACCAAATTACTATTGTACTTTTCATTCATTGCTTTGACTCCAATTTAAGCTCATTTCATTCATAACATTTACCAATTTACTGATGAAGACATCCATTCAATCTTCCAATTTTATTCTTTCATTTGTTTTCATGAGTCAAGTAAATCAGTCATGACTAATATTCCCATTTTTGACATAATCAGTATTTGTTTGTATTTCTGTCTAAATTAAATTTGAAGTAGCTTTTTCTTAGCTTCACTCTTTGGTATCCATTTTCAGATTCAAAAATATCGATTTGCAGTTTTAATGGGTCTTGTCACTTCTGCAATTCTGAATATTTTGTGGTAAGTAATTGAGTAAAATATCCATGTATACATTTATGTTTATTTTTAACCATATAAAACATATAGCTTTGTAATATTGTTTGCTTTCTGTGATATAGCCAAGAATTCATGTGATGTGTTTACCTTGAAGGAATTTTAAGAGTAAATTGCTGTAACATTCACATGCATATGTGGATAAAGGCATAAAACATGAGTGGCAAAAGTGGGAGGTTATTTTCCCTTTGGATATCTAGTCACCTGACACAAAATGTATAAAAGCAGTACTGAATACAAAACTCTGTCATGCGAACTTCCTCATGGAAAACATAGAAATGAACAGGAGTAAGGCAGGAACTAATTTCAGCAACTCACTTCCCCCTACTTTTGTCACACATTCACTTAACCTACTTTGAAACATTTGGTATCAGTGGTAAAAAAAATCATAGTCTATTTAGTTGATCTTTGTTTTTGCTGTTTTTCCTTTATATCTCAGATTAATTTTTTTGTGTACTTCCTTGAACATATTTACAATGTATTTCTCAACTGAAATACATTTAAATATGCTAACCTCATCTATTATTGTTTTAGAAGTAGTTTTGATGAATTTTATGTCAATGTTGGATAAGATTTTTTTTTTATGATGGCCATTATAGAGTAGGTAGATAGATTATGTTCCTAATTTTGTTATTGTTGTCAGGATTATTATAATTTGTGGATTTCTGTATTTTTTCTATATATTTTGTAGGCGTTGCATTTAGCATTGTGCAGGAAATAATATACCCACATGGCATGCCACTAAGAGAAATTGTTGATTTGTTGATAAATTAAAACAGGATAAAACATACAATTGATTTTTGCTATGAAACAGAAGCAAACTATACTTTTCCATATCTCAACATCATGTTAATACGCACATATAAAGACATACAAGTAAATCTCTATTGGAAACTAATAAATAATAACAATCATATATACTTTTACTCCAACCACAACAATAAAATAGAATCCAGAGTAATCATAGGCTTTTATTTAGAATCAGTAGCCCCCAATTCATGCCTGAATTATTTACTATATAATAACAAATGCAAAGCCTACAAAATACACAGAAGAAAAATACAAAAATCCACAATGATAATAATACCAACAACCATAACACAATTAGACACACATGACACAATTCACTCTGCCAGAAATTTAGAAATAGCATGATGTACTGCTTGGCATTTTCAACAGAAGCTTCAGTACAAACATTTCGGAGTGTTTGGGTATTAATCTGAGGATAGTGCAGAGGATTCTGAAAGAGTTCGATGAGTCTAATGGTGATTAAGAAGGCATGGCAGCTTGGAAAACTCACCCTGATAATTCTGATAAGAAAAGGACTCCCAAATTTGCTGGTGAGGCCTCAGACTCAACATGGAGGCCTACATCATGTGCATTGAAGAGATAGTGCTGCCCTGAGTGATGAGGGTGGCTGCTGAAAGACTCTATATCTGGCAACAAGACTCTGCACCATGCCACACAAGCAGGAGAAACCAATTTATGTGAGACATCACTTTTTACATCCGGTCATGTAACTCCCCAGACTGTAACCACCTTGATTATTATGTGTGGGATGGAGTTGAGTGAGAGACCAACAAAACTCCTTGTAACACCAAAGATGAACTGAAGGCAAGGATTATGGCAGCATTCACCAAATTAAACAATGAGACTATCCAGAAGAGTTGCAGGAGATTCTGGGAGATTCTGAAGTCATCTGGCTGCTGTGATTGAAGCCAATGGCAATTTTATTGAATAAATTTAGTCTTTAGTATTTCAAGATATTTTTGTGTAATTTTGATAAATATATCTGTTAAAATGAGATGTCAGTGTTATATTCATTTTTACATAATTTAGATGACAGTTTATTCATCACAACCTGTATTTGAGCAATAACCTTGTTTTATAGTTCCCTTAAATTGAAACAAATTTAACTATGAGAAATATTACTTCACAGAGTAAAAAAGAGTTCTTTCATGATATCAGCTTTACCTGGAACAATTACTGAAGAAGCTAAGGATTTGATATTAAATCCTTTCTCTCCTGCTCATTATGATAGACTGAAGGAAGATATAATTTTAATGACAATGATTTTCAGAGCAAAGAAAGCTATAGAAACTACTAACCATGGAGTTAATAAGAGCTAAGAAATCTTCCAAGTGGTTACATTGTCTTGCTCATTATCAAAAAAAAAAAAAAAACATTTTAAGGAATTTATTTTTATAGAGTTTGTTCATGGATATCTAGCCAGTTTTGATATATCTAGTTTGCCAAAATTGCAGACAAAATATTGGTTCATACTCCAAGTATTATTTCTATTGCAAATACAGATGCAATAGAAAAACATACACTTATGACAATGATTGAGGTTTATGTCAGTCAACAAGTCAAAGCTCTCACACAAACAAGTGGAGTCATTAATGTGTCATCATTTTTCTCACCCATAGATAATGTCAAATCAGTTCTAATAATCCACATCTGTTGGTATCATACCAGTTATGGCAAAAATACTAGGACCTGTAATCAGTCATGTACTTATAACAGGTAGACTAGAGCACAAGCACATTTTAGCAATGGGTGATACCTGATACACAGGTAAAAGTTCTAGTTTCCTTAAAAGCCCGGAAAAGAGATCCACAAAAATTGACTCTACAGACGGTAAATATATCTCTTATAAAAACTGCCTAGATCTAAATCTCAGTCTTTGAAGAAAATATATTTGTGGAGATTTATCATTGCCAAATTGGAGACACTTATATTGGGAGCACACAATTTGCAACACTATAACCTGTATAAAAAGATAAAAACATTAAATCTAAGTGTTTTGTACTGTTAACAAGGAAATTAAGCAACCAGTAGTCCTTTTTCTTTTTAAGACGGTTTGCATTTTTCAGGTGTTGGACTGTGATTGAAATTGTACCCCAACACTGTACACCAATGATTGGAACTAACCAGTCTTCTCATTCTCCAGTTACATGCAACTCATTAGAAAGGTAAAACATGAAAAGATAAATTTTCTTTTCTCAAATTTTCTGAGATTTTTTTCTATTTAAAATAATAATTGACTGAAAATACAAATAACAATGATGATAATAAGAAGAAACATTGTGTTACAAAAATAAATTCTCAAAATATAAAAATACCTAAAAAAACAAAACATTTTCAATTTTTATTTTTTTTTAGTGCAAAAGAAAATGGAGAAATCTCAACAAAACCACTGATAAGAGTGAGTTTTTTCTTTCATTTTTTTTTTATATCTTGGA
This sequence comes from Acanthosepion lycidas, assembly GCA_963932145.1. Lineage (NCBI taxonomy): Eukaryota > Metazoa > Mollusca > Cephalopoda > Sepiida > Sepiidae > Acanthosepion > Acanthosepion lycidas. The sequence continues at coordinate 40,712,072 of OZ010584.1, forward strand.
TATTATTGAGTGAAAATGTTACTGCAAGTTTTGTTTCAAGGTTTTTAAATTCTTTGTCACAATTGAAATCAAATATAACAAATAAATTGTAATTTTAATTGTTTTAAAAATATATTAATATAAATAATCAAAACAGATTGGAAAGTTTCCCCAAAATCATTTTTGACCGTTTCTTATGAAGTTTGTGTATTTTTATTGAAGATTTTAGTAAGGACCAATTGATTAGTATCTTGTGATCCATCATGATAACATTAATTATAAGACTGAATTACAATGATTTCTAATGTTGTTTTTAAAGTAGAATAATTTTCTGATGTTGTTTTAAACAACACCAGAAAATGATTCTACTATCAAGTAATCCACATTAGATTCAATGTGGCTTCTGCATTCAGATCCTCCCTATGATTACAAAAGTCAAGGGGATGAGGAGGAGGAGGAGGAGGAGGATGATGATGATGATGATGATGATGATTTTACATTAGTGTCCTGGTTCCACTTTCTCTCTTTTCTACTATTATACACTGATTTAATCTATTGTCCTCATCTTTGTTGTTAATGTCCCATTCCTGATAGAGATTTTCCAAGCGTAGCTTGAATGTGGCTCAAGGCCGAAAGTAAGGGACACCCAGTGAGGATCAAACTCACTAATCATTCATAATTGTTCTAGCGAGACAAGCTTGCTAACCATTACACCACCTCGAGGTGCCCCTGTCCCATTCCTGATATTCTTCTGAAACATTGTCATTATAACAACCAAAATATGGACTCATTTCCAAATCTCAAAATACTTCTTTCCTAAATATAGCTTCTTACAAAGCTAATATATGTTTCTTTGACAAATACACATAAAGTTCCATTTTTATTTTTCAAGTAAAAAAAAAAAGCTTTTTAGTCCAAATATTTTCTCAACCTTGCCAGAATGTTAGAGATGAAACTTTTAAAAAACAATCCAAAACTTGTGAAATTATCTATACATTATTATCAATTTCATTTAAGATAATAGAATTCATTATTCAAAGATTGATGTAGTAGTAGGCATATGTCTATTGTGTGAGGTAAGAGTAGCACCCTATTTAGTCAAAACTGAGTCCTTTAGTGGCGAAACTTGAGTGACCACTAGAGGGTACAGGCCTGGGTGATGGTATATGGAGGCTCTGCACTGCCCAGACTACATGGCACCCCCTGTTGACATGATCCAAAGAAATACAGGGCATTACATTTGGGGATAGCTTGACTGCAGGAATTGCTAGAAAGTTGTCAGTGTTCACAGCCAACTGCTTTTGGGGCTCCACTCCAAGTTTTCTGTCTGGATTTACTTCCATAGCATTTTCTATGTTTGGATATTACTGCAAGGCAGTGGAGGTTTAAAAATTAGGGTTTTCCTTTCCCTAGATGGATTGCCTTCTTGGGCTGTCAAGCTTCATCTTTCATTTTTTATATATATTATGTTTATTATATTTATTTGACATCATATATGTATCATTTAATTATTATTTATTTCAACTTTTTCCACAGTTACCAGGTTTTTTGGTATTAGTATTTTTATTTGTTTTTGAACAACTAACCTGAAGATTGTCTTATTTTTATGTTCTGTTTTTGATGTAGATGTGTTTATATATAGAAAATAGAATAGACATCAAATAGTCATAATCCATTTAAGAAATTTTTTATTCACTACAATGACATTAAAAACATATTAAAAATTATTTTAATTATTTATGAAATTAATAAAATCTTGTCAGGCTGTGAGTTGTAAATTTTTAAAAAGCTTAAATTTAATCAGATGAAAGAGTAGTCTCTGGATTTAAAACAACAAACTGTGAAAGATTGCAATTCAGGAATGAGTTTTAGAGCAGCAGTTGGGTAGTTTATAAAGTACATCGTAGAAAAATCTCATGAGACAAAAACCATTGCAAATGTTTCTAAAAGAGAGGTAAAACTAACTCACTTTAAGATTACAAAGAAAGTTGGTTTGTGAATGCAAGATGACTTCAAAGGTTAAACTGAAATATGATGCACAAATCAGTTGGTTTTCAGCTAGAACTAATCGATGTTTTCCTATTTAAGTGATAAAAACCTATTTTACCTGTCCATATTCTAGTCATTAATTAAAACCAAGTTAACTATAAAATTAAATTAAATTGGCTAACTGAAAATTCAAATATACAAATTTTAAAGTTTAATGTCACAACTTTTACAAAATGGTAACTACTGTTGAAATCTATCAAAATTTATATGGTATTAGTTCATCTTATCTCATTAGAATTAACTGATTTGGTAGCATAACAGCAACAAAGAAAGTGAAATTTGGCCAAGTTTCTTTATGTTCACTTTTGCACACACACTGTTGGAAAAGGTAAGAATCTATCTCTTCTCCTCCCAGTTATGGGTTAAAGAGCAGGGCTGTTTTACCTTGAAGTAGCAACCAGTCTAGATGAAAGAAAACTCTGTTCAAAACCAGCCTGAAGAGGGATGGGCTCTGTTTGGCTACTTTGCTCCAGACCAGGGGTTCTCAGACAAGGTGGAATTTCAGGGTTTTTGCAGGGAGGAGGAAAAAATCTTTTGCTTTTTCTGGTTTTTGCATTTACAGAATTTTGTTCATTGAATGACAATACCCTGGCATTCTATTGAACTTTTTGTTTACTGAAGTATGCTTCAATTTATTTAATAATTAGTTATGAATTAAAACAAATTACTGTACATGTATTCAAGTTTAAAAATCTATCAACATTTTCTATTAAATTTGTAAAACACTTCTATAAAAATAATCCATGTAAATGCATATGTACTAATATGGAAAATAATGAATATTTTCAATGATATATGCATATTATTTGGAATGTCCCTTTTGAGTGAAACAGTCTTGGAAAGGGGGCGGTGACATTCTGACTTGTGGTGAAAAGAGTGCATTAGGCAGGTTGAGAACCACTGCTATAGACATGCCATTGCTGACATATCCACAGTGCATCTAATGCCCCTACAACCCTCATAGGTTACAGGATATATGATGTTTTCAAAATTAGGTGGGAGGAAACATAGTTGTTGGTTAAGTAGTTGTAGCTTGAGTAACTAAAAGAGAGAGAATAAAAAAATACTTTCAGCAACAGAAAGAAAACAGAGGGTCTGAGAGAAAATAGAAATAATCAGCATAATATTTGTCTTTGTTAAACCAGCTTTTCATTATAATGTGAAATTACTTTTCACCATTTCTTTTCAGAATACTCCTTCCTCTATATAATTTTATTTTATGAATGTGCATTTTGCTAATAAAATAACTTTCCTGTAAATAGTAATTTTTAATATAATTTTTTTAAATGTTGCATGTTTTAAAAAAATCTTAACATAAAAATTATTTTCATTTTAACTTAAATGATAAATACAGTTTTAAATGACTTAGATTTGTTATGAAAACTGTAATTGTGAGCTATATTCTCAAAATCTCAAGTAAGATAAACTTGTCAGCATAGGAATTGATAATGCAAATGTAATCCTAGGAATGAATAATGCTATGTATAAAAGACTCTAGTCTAAAGTTCCATCATTAATTCTCTTTAGATGTGTCTGTCATTCAATTCACTGTCTCTTATAATTCTGTAGAATTTTTCATAGCAGCAACACATAAATGGCTCTCTCTGCATCACATCATTAATAAATAATAAATAAATATAATGTGTATGATAAAATACCTTTAAACTTTCAAGAAATTATATTAGATGGACTTTGTCTCTCATGGTTACTAGTAGTCCTGTAATAGTAGGCACCTCCACTAAATTAATATTATGAAAACTTGAGAAATTCAATGTGATAAATTTTAGTAACTATATGAGTTAAAAGCAGAATTTTTTGAATGATTTAAACAACCAAATTTCTTTTGGAAAATTAAACCCTGTCTTACCGACAATCTGTTTTGAATCAAGAAATAAAAAAATGCAATAAAACTAAGTACTTATTTAATTAGAGAAGCTTTCAGTTGATATATTAAAAACATTATTGTCAGAAAAAAAAAATTTTACAATTTACAAAATTTGTTTTCATTTTTACATTTTTAAATTGAATAATTTATAAAGTTTTTAAAATTCAGTTTCAATGTGATAACTCTTAGGAAATATTGTTATTAAGTAAAACTATATTTACTAATTATACCACCAATCTACTGTGGATCCAATTTTATCCAACAGTGAAGATTATTTGAACAGAAGACATTATTTAGGATATGAGTTTGAAAATAAGAGAAAAATGGAAAATTATCAAAAGACTAAGAAAAGTGTGAGAAAGAAAGGTACTAACAGTTTCTTTTCATAATTTACAAGACTGTCAAACAATTTAGAAATACTAAAAAATATTGCAAAATCTTTTCAATTAAGGCTCTACATGTAATTAAAGAGGCCATTGTAATTTTGATGAGAAGGATAGAAGCATCTGAGGAAGCTATTTCTGCTGCTGAAATTCAGTGATCAAAATTGACAATGATAGTTTTGGGGTGAGGCATTTCAATATAAGAATGCCTATAGAAGTAATCCTTTCAAGGAGCTTGCAGAATATATAATAGCTTAAATATTGAAGCTCAATAAAACACATAGACTTTAATAGTTATGTCTCTCAATTATTTGTTGGAGCCATGTCTAAAATTATCCTTCTGTTATGCTGTTGAATTCAATTCTTTTTTTTTCAGATTGTTATATGTATATAATTTTCCATGAAAGTCTCTTTGGTGACTTATGGTTAATCTTAATAGGCCACTACATAAATGTTAATCCTGGTTTGTTCCATTGGTTTGTAAAATCAACATCTCACTTCCGCGTGTAATGAGTTCAGACTAGAATGACACTGAAAATTTGTTAGGATTCATTCAAGACAATCTTCAAAGTTAGATTTAAAGCATTTAATTGCAATAAATCTGAACCTGAATCTAATAGAAAACATATAACAAGAACTTAAGGTTCATTGAAAAACAACTTTTAAAGATACAATAGTTAAAGAAATATGTAGTCAATTAATTGCTAACTACAGAAAACATTTGCTTAAAGTTCTTGACTAGAAATTGGCTTGTGGAAGGTTGATGGGGTGAAAATTTGGCTTTGCGAAAATACTCAACTCACCTGTAAAGAAAAAAGAAAGAAAGAAAGAAAAAAAAACAGCAAATAAAGTGTAAATCCAAATTTTTATATTCCAGAAATTGTGGAGATGTTTTACAAAAATTGTTACTATTTTTTTCCTTTGTCCAGTTTCTTCTTATAGAGACAGTTTCATATAACAAGAAATAGATGAGAGAATTCTTCTTTGACTCCTTTTACTACTTTGACTAAGACTATTACTTTGACTGGCTACTTGGTATGTTGGCCTTTTATTTATACCTGAAATGCTGACATACTAGTAGACACATGAATATGCATGAATATTTAACTGAAAATGATTGGCTCTATTTGAAGAGTACAAAATTTCTAATAACCTAATAACTCTATATGCTTCAATATATGTTTTAGATACTGTATAATGTAAGTGAGCTATGAAAGGAAGATTTATTCTCCAATTTACATTTCCCCCATTATGAGGATTATTATAGCTATGATATAATAACACTGTAGTTCATGGATGGAATGGAATGGAATGGACAGATGAAAAGAATGACAGACGTGCATTGTTCTCAAAGGGAGTTATTCCACTACACAAAACTATATATACAAATGTACATGTGCCCCATCTGGAGAACAATATATCATATACCTACACAGCACAGCAGAGTGTAAAGAGAAACAAAAGGGAGAGTCTTGCATATAATATGGAAATTCTTCTATGTTTCTGAAGAAGCCATTTTTAGGACTCCAGATTCAAACAGGCTGGATTCATCTATGTTTACTGGCCTGAAGGGGAAATGGCAAGTCAAATACAGAGACAATTTTATTTTGTCTGAAACTGATTAATTAATATAAATAAATTGAATCTATTCATTTTAACAAATTTTAATTTATACAGATTTTTAAGTTTTTTTTTCACAAACATGTCATGGTTAGGTATATAGATGAATTTTTTATTGCTTATTTTGTTCCTGTTATTTTCATAATGTTTCTGAAAAGGGTTTTAAGGTTTTTTTATTTATTCAGATTCTTGTTTTTATATATGAAAATGTTTCATTATTTGAATAATAAATTAAATTATTTTAAATGAAATTTATTATATTGTACAGATAATTTACATCTTTATATCCACTAGAATTTTATCTTGCAAAAAATATTTGTGAAAATGGCCTGAATAAAATTCTGGAGTTATAAAAACAATGCATTATTATCAAATTTGAATCCTGCTTTATTACTAACCAAATTGATTCGTTTTAATTCTAATCATGTTTTTTCTTCTCTCTGTCAGATCCTTCGTCATAAATATCCATCTTTCTTTTGGGTGTCCAAAGTTGTTGAAGTGTTTATAATGATAAGCATTACTGCCTCCTCCCTGACAGTTGGTACAGCCATGCATCATATGAGTAAGTAACCAATAAATCTTGTTAAAATTATCACATCTGTACTTCCTTCTTCATTCATTGTTACTATTTCCCATTGTCAAAAAGCAGTAAATATAATTTGACTTATATACGCATTAAAATGGCTTCCTTGTTCTGTTGATTATGTATTTTAATTTGGATATTTTCATTAATTTTTTTATTTTTCTTTTATATTGCATTTCATTTTTTACCTTATATTCTCCTTCCTTTTTATTTATTCTTGTTTAGTTTGTGGCATTATTGAATCCAAATTAACAAACTGTTTATTATCAAAATATACAGCAAAATCCCCACTGTATATGGATATTGGTAAAAGGTAAGTTGTGTTTCTTTAGTTCTATTCACTCACATTATAAAATCTCTCATAAAAATTGTCTCAAAGATCTAAATTCAAGTAAACTGTGTTAAATTAAGTTTAAAATTCTAATCCCATTAAAGAATTACCTGTTTCTGTCCCCACCTCTTGGATATGAAATTTACTTTTATTGAAATTCAGTCAGTTAGTTATGTGCCATAGAGATACATGCTTCGGAGATACATGACTGATGAGGTAGATTTTTTTCCTACAGCAGGTTGCCATTAAAGAAATGGCAACCTGCAGTGGACCAGTTGCCATCCAAGCCTATAGAACCTGGTCTGTCCTGCCATAGCTGGGTGGGGGAGAAGAAGAGGATTCATACCTTTCCCAAGGGTATTAGCACATAAGTGAATGTAATGGATTCAACTAATTCAAATTCGGCTCTCCGATTCCTCAATTCAAACTGCTATCCATTACTCCACTGTGCCTCCTTTATTGAAATTATAAAACTATGAAATGTTTAAAAGTTTTTTTTAATATTTTAGAATGGTTATTTATTAATTATATTTTATAACATAAAAGTGGTATCAGAAATCTTGCTTATTTCAATGTCCTCAACATTTTATAACAATAACATTATAATACATTACTTTCAGATTACTGAGGATTAACAATATCGTTAAAATATTGCAAACATTTCTTTTGCCTCACCAACTGTTGTAGTCAAGGGATAAAAATATTTGGGATTTTTATTTTTACAAATATTATTTGTATCGAACCAATTTTGAAAGATGAAAGTTTTGGGGAATATAATCATTTTTCTTAAATAATTGTACTAAAATATGAATTAATTTAAATGTTTCCTTTATTTTCAGATGTGCATCAAATTTTTTATCATTAATATTATTTGGAATAATATTTATAATTGCTATGTTGAACCCAAAGGTAAGTGGATGTATAGAAAAAAAAGAAAAAATGTTTTATTTTAAACCTTCCGATTTTTGCCGTCAAAACCTAGAAGACAAAGTCCATTGCGCAATTCTGAATATGATATTTTAAGTTTTTTAATTGGAGTTCAAAAATACTTCTTTAACAAGAAGGATCCATTTTCCAAGTGTTGAAATCTTTTGCAAGAACCATTTTAACATAAGAATACTGAAATGGTCATCCATACTTCATACATTGAGATAATCCTATTTTTGTTTTATTTTTATTTGCTTTCAAAAATAACTACACAGCATTGTATCATTCAGATCAATTTATTTTCACTAAAGATTTTCACATTTTATGATTTTTTATTTTTAAGATAATAATCTTACTTATTATAAAACGCAGATTTTTGTGTGTGTGTGTGTGTGTGTAACGTTTATATATTGGATCGGATTTCCTACATTTTTCAACCGATTTCAACAAAACTTCAGAGGACTTCATAAAATTACCTTGCGATGGTTCTAACAGCGCCAGAAATTGGAAGAACAGAATTGTTTTTGCACAAAATCAATTTGAAAACACGAATAAGAGGCATTAATGGAAGGGGGGCAACTCACCTCGGGTTAAAAACCCAGGTTGTTTGTGTGTGTGTGTGTGTGTGTGTGTGTGTGTGTTCGTTTATATATGGGATCGTATTTCCTACATTTTTCAGCCGATTTCAACAAAACTTCACTTTTTTTTGGCAGTTAGTGTTTCTTATTGTCTTGCACACTTTTTTCTTTATTTTTACATTCAGAATGCTTTAAAAATTCCATCTACAAGACAATTGTTTAAAATTCTATTCAATCGGTAGACTCAACGATTGAAAACAATGTTTTTGTTTGAGTTTGGGTTTGACCAATTCGTAAAAAAAACAAAAAACAAAACAGCCAAAAAAAAAAAAAACTAATTAAGACATGCGTGTCCGTCAACCTCAAACAATAATCTAACGATCTCTACTGATTGTACGAATCCAAACATCGGATCATAATTCTTTCTTTTTAGGGAAAGATAATTCCACGTACTTTAGGGCCGTTTTTATAATTCCCTTTGTAATTTGGTACAAGACATCTGTAAGAAATTGGTTCTATTTGAAATTAATTCAATATTTAAAAGAAAGTATTAAGAAATAATTTAAAAATGCCGACGTAAGAAATCTGATAGACAAAAAACAAAAATATTTCGAAGGTGATAATTATTAAGGAAAGAACACAGTACTTACCTTGTACCCGACTTTTCTGCTAAATTCCTTTTTTTTTTTTTTTTTTGTTCCTGCAGGTGACTCTTTTACGAGGGGCTTCTGTAAGACTTGCTTAGGAGTTTATGAGAATTTTCGTCGTTTCATCAGCGGAACTCGACTCATAATTGATTTTTTAAATTTCAATAATTGTCCTCACGTGGGTGCCTTTTCGGGCGCCAGGTTCATCCCTATCCTCCCCTTACGGACGGCCTCCATTACACGCGCTAACGCAACAGTATACGCAAGGTCAACCATCTCTACTGCGTGACTCGGGCGTGCTTTCACACTTTTGTGTTTATTGTTGCCCAAGTGCACGAACTTGGCTTACTTTATTCGCCAACTTCGGGCAACTCAAGTTGTTAATTATGTGTTCTAGCTGCTTTTTTGTTTCATAGTTCCAACCCAACCCCACACACGTTAGCCAATTGTATTAAAACCCCATTTCCTTTTGGATTTACCCTTGGTTTACCTTTTTAAATTTCCACTTGTTTTAGTTTCGAGTTCCCCTTTAGTAACATACTTATTATAAAACGCAGATTGTGCGTTTATATATTGGATCGGATTTCCTACAATTTTTAACCGATTTCAACAAAACTTCAGAGGACTACGTAAAATTACCTTGCAGTGGTTCTAACAGCGCCAAAAATTTGGAAAAATCAGTTGTTTTTGCACAAAATCAATTTGAAAACACGATTAAGAGGCATTAATGAAAGGGGGACAACTCACATCGAATTATACTTATTATGAAACCCATGTTAGTTGTTTGTGTTTGTGTGTGTATGTTTGTGTGTGTGTTCCTTTATATATGGGATCGGATTTCCTACATTTTTCAGCCGATTTCAACAAAACTTCACTTTTTTTTGGCAGTTAGTGTTTCTTATTGTCTTGCACACCTTTTTCTTTATTTTTACATTCAGAATGCTTTCAAAATTCCATTTACAAGACAATTGTTTATAATAAAATCTATTTAATAGGTAGACTCATAGTGATTGAAAACAATGTTTTTGTTTGAGTCTGGGTTTAACCAATTCGTAAAAAAGCAAAAAACAAAACAAAACAAAACAAACAAAAAAAAAAAATAATTAAGACATGCATGTCCATCAACCTTAAACAATAATCTTTGTCAATTTTATTTTTCAGTCTTTATGATGGTCGATACTTGACCTCTTACTACATCCCCAGGCAACGCTGGGCTCTACTGCTAGTGCCAAATATGTTGTTAAAACATTCTGTAAATGTGTAGTTAAAACAATAATACTTGTGTTGAGAATATAAAAAGCCATTTAATAAGTTTTTCTTTTTTTTTCTCATAATCAAATCTGAAAAAGATTTTTAAAGAAAAGTACAAAATAGATTTTTTTAAAATTTGCTCCACATCATTTGCAAAACAAAATAGAAAGTTGACCAATAAGTGTTCATTAAAAGTAGAGTCCATCAAGACTTTCTAAAAAAACAAAAATGCATTTTAAATAATTTAACTATCATCTTTGAAATTAATTTTGCTTTTATTTGCCTAAAGCTAATCTGCATAAAAATGAAAATTAATTTCCATATGTAAATAATGTTTTTAGAAATTTTTATAACATTGTCATGTTCACTTGTCACTCATCAACTGATTGAATATCCATTAAAGATGAAAAATGTAAACAACAAATTTAAAAATATTTGTACTAGAGATGTGTTTCAAAGTAAATTAGTAAATTTATGGATTGATTAAGTGGATTTTATAAAGAGTATACTTAGCTTTTTCTTAAAACATAATGAAAATAACATTTATTTATGCACAGTAGCCTGTGAGCTGTCATCAAAAGCATGTTAACAACAGTAGTTGCTACTGTCATCCCTGACTCTCAAAAAGTGCATAAAGATTATTTTTAAATTGAACAAATACAGAACACCAGCAGTGCAATAATAAAAGAATTGATATTTATGTTTTAAAATAATTTATTTTTAAACTTATGTAACTAATATTTTAAGAAAATAATTTTTTTATTCTATATACTTTTATGAAGCTTAGTAGAATGAGTAATTTTATTTTTTTATACTATATTAGAAGTATATTAATTAAAAACTCGTTAAATGATACTTTTGTGTTTAATGCTTTACTTTTCTTTTTTGATAATTTTCTCACCTGTTTGATGTCATAAAATATTCAATTACATCCAATGAGGTATTTTTTATTTATTTTGAATTTAAAAAAAAATTTCAAAATATGAAATTGTTACTAACCAAAAGAAAATAAGGAAAATTGATAAAGAGTTATTGAATTGATAATGTTAATTAATTACATTCACTTGACAGCAACAATATTAAGCACTATTTATTTGATTATTTATTTGCATGAATAATTTTAAAATTAAAAGATTATCAAATTATGTCAACCAAATACAATGCAATATTTATTATTTAGCATAGTATAAGGAAATAACAATGAAAACTATTTGTTGGGTAGAAAGACGACTGACATTCTCTAATTGTTGAATTCATCCATTCACTGAGTGAAGCATCTGCATAGGAACAGGTTTGAAATGTTGGTCACAAGGCATAGCTTCAAGTTGTACATATTGCCACACTGAACTATATTATTCATTATTATTGAATTATTAATCCATGTCTCTCATGTGATTAAAACTTTTCTTCATTAATCTTTTGTTCCAGTGTTTTCCTCACAATATTATTAAAGCAGAAACTATGAGCTTATATGAGTATTTATAACAGTATTGATGAAGATTTGGAACTGATGCTTGAAAAGAAAAAAAGATTCTGTTGTAAGAATTTTTGAACTCATATCAACCAAAGATTTGAGAAAGAATAGAAGACTTAAAAAAAATGGTAAAACACTTGATGGAATGACAACAAGAAACGTGAAAATTATTGGTCATCAGACAAGGATGTTTGAAGCAATGCTGCAGAAATCAAATGAAACTAAGTATTACTGTTTCATTCATGCCTGACTTCATGGGTGAATTTTTATGTAATCCTGAAGAAAGTGTTACATTGTTGTCGTATTACAGATAGTATGAAGAAATTTTCAAAAAAGATTGCCAGGTCTGACCAGATGAAAAAAAGACATGTTTATTTTTAAGAAAATTGAGCAGGAAAAATATTGTAATTATGTTTTACCAGAAAAACATTAAATATTATGTTTGATGAAACTTAAAAATACATTTTTTTGCTCATTCATTTACCAAAACATATTTGTTATCACATTTCTTCACGATGTATGTAAAGGGGTGTGAGTGTGGTGGTGGTGGTCGGTTGACTCAGCTAAAAAAAGGTTTCCACAAAGGTTTCTCATAAAATAACCTATTCAGTTTTATGACTCATTCATTAATGAATAAATGTAGAAAATTTCATTTCAATCAGATAATTACTTGATTTTTATTAAAGTTTTAAAAACAGTGTACAGTATTTTGGGGGTTTTTTTTTGCTTTTATGTTAAGAAACACATGCATTCTGGTGATACCTAATTAAAAGATTCTAAGTAGAGATGGTGCAGGAAAGCAGTTAGCTTTTGAATCTGTTTATAATATTTAATTTTTATTGATTATTTCTTTGCAGGGATTTCTTGATATGATTGAGAAATTTACATCTTTAGTTTCAAACACTTTGAATTTTATAGTTTTTATGATGTTTATGGCAACAAAAGACAAAGAAAACAGGTAAGTATAGAAAAGGTTTAATATTTGAGAAAGAGCAGGTGATAAATTTTTAAAAAAATTTTTATTTCAATTTTCTTTCATTCAGTCGATTAGAATAAACATTTTCTATTTTGTAAAATAAATGTTCTGATACATGCAATTTTCTAGATAAAAGTTACACTTTTGCTTTGTACAAATGCTTAGGTTGTATGAATACAAACACCACCATTTTTTTTTTTGTTTTCCAATGTTACAGCTGAAAAAAAAGTTCAATCTCTTACCTGAGACTCCATGCACAACTTTATCAGACGTCAATAAACCCTGGTTTACCCATTTTTCTCGATGTCTGTTCATTTATCATAATGATATCAGATCCTGTATCCAGTTGTAATTTTATTTTTACATTATTAATTTGCACAAAAACAATTTTCCTCTTTTGAGATGTCCTGTTAATTTCCCTTTTAGTTTTCTTATCTTTACTCTATATATTTATCATGTTCACATATGTTTTCTTTTTTCTCCATTTTTTGTATCTGCAACACACATTTTTCGTTCTTGAAGAAACAATCACTTTTAAAATGTTTACCTCCACAACAGTGACAATTATTAGACATTTGTGGGGGGGGGGATATTGTCTTTTTTCCTGTTCTGATAGAATTTGAAAAGCGTTTGTAGTTTTTTCTCTGAGATGATCAGACACTATTTACTTGTGAATTGTCTTTTTCCTTGAGCCTTGCAGTATCAAGTTAGTTTCAAGTTCACAATACATTGACATTCTTTTGCTATTTTCTGGAGAGTTAATTTAGAATCCATTTCTAATTTAGCAAGTATCCTGGATCTTATCTCCACATCCTTATTAGAAGTTAAACCCTGTACAAATATCAAGCATTTAAATAAATCAGGTGTTAAGTGAAATATCTAAATTACAACACTTTCAAAAATGAATAATTTTACCCATAGCTTCCATGGGAAAATTAACATTGAATCTTAATAGCTCAAATATTCCTGAGCCATTTGCCTATTAAATGTCATTAATGCAATATAAATTTGTAGAAAATGTTGCTCTATGATAATTATTGAAAGTTTTTGTTTTTTAAATAAAAAATGTGAGTGTATTTATTATACAAAAATTAATTTTTCACCTTTTTTTTGAGGTTTGCTTCTCATAAATAATTGACTTTCTCTGTCCAATAAAGTATCACTAAAGTCAATGCTAATCTAAACAATAAAATGTTTGTCATCTTTTCCAATTCTCACTTTTTACAAATTGTTTTTTGCAGCAAATTGAAGATTCCTCTTCCCTTATCCAACATGGTGATGCCTTTCATCTTTCTTCTTCCTTTGTATTTTGGATTTGCCATTGGCTATGATATTTATTTCTCAGTTATGTCTTATTTGCATCATGAAACAGACAAATCACATCTACCTGAACTTCAACAACATTTATATCACAACTCATCTCTTTTGAATGTTACTTCACCTGTTCATGTTAATGTAACATCCTAATGAATAGAATTTAAAAGAAAAGGGAAAACAAAGACCTTTTATGTCATTATATATGGATGTGTATTTGACTTGCTGGTAACATTGGTTCCTGCTTCTTTATTGGAATATTTATTTCTGAAATGGAAAAATGAAGACCATTTTGCTCATATTAAGTGTTGCAAGCAAAATCTATTTTTTGTTGGAAAGGATTTTTGAAAATCATTGTTAAATTGCTGAGGAAATTAAAGATCATGTTAAAACCAAACCAAAAATTTTTTCCTTTTCATTCTGTTCTGAACTTGCAATGATCAACATTGAGTAGATGTGTGAAATACCTCAGTTAAGAATGGTTGATCAACTTTGAATTGATTTTTTATGAATTGTTGTTTAAATTTGATTTTTCAATCCAATTTCTTTTCAAAATCTCTTTCTTTTCTATAGTCATAAAAGCTAATGTAAAGAATATTAATCTTGAGTGGCATGACTTTCTGGAGACAGTTTTGATCTTGGCACAAATCTATCAATAATCTATACACATATTGATACACATTATGTTAAGCATTGGTATCTTTATTCTCATTCCACTGCCCATGTCTCTTGTCTAGTTCTTATTTGTAATACTGCTCAGTTATTGCTCACCAGTTTCCACTGAGTTCAAGTACACACTGCTCAATTCAGGGATTGAAATCACAATTACTATGCCACCAAATCATTAATCCACTAGGTTATTATCTTGTAGCGATCTTGGAGCCTGAAGCCTAACCTTAAGGTTGATTAGTGCTGTCATGTTTGACTGCTGCTGTTGAAGACCTGCTATCATTTGTCTCTTTCTTTATTAGCGGCTCTCATATTATACTTAATTTTTTTTACTAAGGAGATCATTATTTCCTAGTATATGCTTATTCTTTCAGACATTCAACTCTCTAGTGTTCTTCCTTGTCCAGTATTTTTACTTCTTTCCACAGGGGCTGATGATTACCTCTTTTCCCTCCATGCCCGATTTCAATGTCTCACTTCTCACTATGGCTTTTCGGTGTTCCTCCAGCCTGACTTTTAGGGGGCGTCTTATTTCACCATTATATTCTCTGCCACAGCTGCAAGGAATCGAGTATACACAATTCTTCATCATTTTCTTCCCCATGTTAGCCTTTACTCGGCAGAGATTTCTACAACAAATTGTCTTACGGGAAAATAGCGTTAAAGTGTTAGTTTGTGAATTTAGTGACATAGCAATTGTGAGTTCAATCCCTGGACTTGGACTTATTAGATGTAGTTGTAAAGAAAAGAAAAAGAAGAAGAAAAAATCTGTCAACTTATAGTAGCAACAAACGTCTGCAATAGATTTCTTCTGTCTCTTGACCGCAACACTTGTAGCCAAATCACAATTCAAACGGTAGTCCGTCGTAACAGGTAACGTAGAAACGACAAAATGGGGTCACACATCCAACCATCACTTCTCACCCGCAAAAATGCGTGTTCGTCCACCAAGATCAGGAAATCTAATGCGCATAAGCGAAAAACAACGGCTTTTGTTCACCGAAAGATCTTTCTGATTGGTCACACCATTCAGGGGAGGGAAGAACATTAGCATAGATTCTGGTCCTTAAAGTAGACTTTTGCCTTTTGCTTACTACTTTTTGGTAATTTGGCAGATCGCACACAAAACATGAACTCTTTTTCGAGGTAACTGATTATCTTTTTCACTACAGTAGAAACTGGTAAGTAATAACTGAGCAATTAACTAGACGATATCCCAAGACATGGACAGTGAAACGAGGACATTCTACTCCAATAGATTAAATAAAATTTTCAGTTCAGAATTCTCTGTAGATTAACTCGATCGATATACACCCGATGAAGGCCTGAAATAACAACAACAAAGATGGAGGACAATATAAATAGTGTAAATAATGATAACGCCTCATCCCAGAAATGCAGACAGAAAGTACAAAATTGCCTGTTTTATGGTTTCTTGTGATGTCCCGGAAGTGTCTGCAAGTCGCATGGTATAACGAAATTCAGCTCCTTCCATTCACAAATCAATGCTAAGAGGTAATTTGTACTGTTGACTTCATCTC
The DNA here is from genome assembly GCA_963932145.1 of Acanthosepion lycidas. Taxonomy (NCBI): domain Eukaryota; kingdom Metazoa; phylum Mollusca; class Cephalopoda; order Sepiida; family Sepiidae; genus Acanthosepion; species Acanthosepion lycidas. Next base: position 40,728,279 of record OZ010584.1, read on the forward strand.
CTATGATTAGCCTCTTCGAGCCATATTCTGAAGTTAAATATATCGTGTTAGTAAAACATTTGTCACTTTTCCTTATAATCATGACGGTTAATTCAATTACCTTTCAAAACTGTCTCTGGTTTCAAATTCTATCCTTCTGATTGGTTTAAAATGATCTTGAGAATGAATTTTTTTTCATTTCTTTTTCCAGTAAATTCTTTTGTTATTATTACCCTGAACCAGACATAGTGCTGCCATAATCAGGCTTAGAAACAAAGCTTATCAAAAATGCCTATTATCTTTCACATAGAATTTTATAAAGTCCCTAAATTACGACTTCCCACACTTTCATGGTTATGAAGATATTTAAAAACATACACCACAAGTGTGATTAAAAGTATTTATCATTGCACATTCTTCATTATTACCAAAAAGCCATTATCTACTTTAGCCTGTCGATAAAAACGTGATTTTTAATTATCTAACTTCATAAGTATTCTTTCTGCAAACATATAAGTGTGAGGCGATGTAAAAAAAAAAAAAAACGAATTTTTTTCCTGATATTACTAGAAAGAATCTTTAAAATATTAATGTTAGAAAAATGTGAGGTGTCTGACAAAGATTAATTAAATTCGTGTCAGAAAATGAGAAAATTTTTCAGTGTGAAAAGAGTACGATTATAAATTTCATGTGAAATGATTTCAAACATTTTTTACCTGTCCATATGATGCTGGCAGAACGTACAATTTGAATCATCGTTCCTGAAGGACAGAATTTTGTTTGGAGGATGGCACAGGTAGATATCTTATTTTGCATAAAAAATATATATGCAAATAATATGATACGAGGCCAAAAACTGGAGCAAGAACTTCAATCGTACCATTTACTATACAAAGAATTTTCATTATTCCATTGCGCATAACGTCGCATTTATTTTAATTATTTTATGCAACAATCGCCAAAAAGCCGAGTATTTTCTCTTGGAAATTCTAATATCAATGTGTGCCATTTATTTTAACTTTTTAATCATTTTTCCACGGTGATTTGAATGCTACGAAATATATTTGTAGAAAAATTCCTTAATATATGGCATACACTCTACAGTCTAATAGGACATTAAAAAAATAAGTTAATCGTCTAAAAAATTATGTGGGAAAGTGTGAAAAAAAAATTATTCTCACATTGGTGAAATGTATCTTCTGTCATCTAATGGGGGAAGTGAGAGGGAAGTAAAAAAGGATATTGCGGGGAACTAAAAACAAAGAAACAAAAACACCATAAAAAGGTAGATGAACATGCGTTCTCAGGCTAAGTTAAAGAAATACCAAACCATTTCGACCTTAATGGGCTGAGCTGACGTGTCTTTCTTAGAAACACACGATCTCTAACCAGTCATTTTAAAATATCTCAGTAATTTCGCTATATTCACTTGTAGCGCGAATCACCACAATTATTTATCTTTGACTGGGAATGACGTGGAAAAGGACAAGAAAAGACGCTGGAGGTTACCAAACATGTAGCGGTCACAATGCAATTTATATTTGACGTAAAATAGCACATAATATAAAATATAAGACAAAACGTAATGGTTCAAAACATAACAATTGAATTTATTAGTGTTTTGATGTACATGCATATAGGCTGAAGGTTTGAATGAGTTATGTCTCTTAGATTTGGAAATATTTGTTCCAGAGCTCATAAAGTTGAAGTAATTATTAAACTGTAGTTTGGAAGAATAAAGTTCCTATTGCATGTTAGGAAATTTGAATTGGTAAAGTTGATAAGATTTCAGAAGAGTTAAGAGTTCGTACTTGCGTGAATTGGTAATGTTCTTTAACGTCTGACGGACGGTCAAGACGTGAGCTCTTGAAGATTACATCTTGGCAGCAAGGAGAAAGATGAATCACGTGACTGGCTCAAAACTTAGTGAGCGGGAAATTTCATTCATCGCGTGCAGGATATCTGATTGGTCGGGATTGACCAATCAACGAGCTAGTTTTGAGGGGATTAGCCAATGAATACTTGTCGCATGATTTGTATGTATGATGGTGATGATAATTACCACACACTCACTACTCACCTTACGCAAAAATTCAAAAGTCTCTCTCTCTCTCTCTTTCCATACGAACTCAGCATTAAACTGATACTTAAAAATAGGTGATTTGCGTCACCCAAATAATCATTCGCATCACAGGCAGCACACTTTGCGTGCGATCTCTGTTTCAGTGATGTTCAGCATTTGGAGTGAGAGACAAAGCAGCAATTAGCATGAACAGTTACCACGTGTGTGTAACTGGCGGAATGGTTCCAGTCAAATGTATCGCTGTCTGGCTAACTGGACACGAAGGCAAATCCCTCTGAAGAATGGGAAGTCTGTAAACAGATGCGGACTTTCAGTATTGTGACCAAACTAATCAACCAAATTACACCAACCGACCAGACTGCACCATTTCTCCACGTTATAGGCCCGGATGCGCAGTCGATCTACAACATTTTTCTATTCACTGCAACAGAACGGAAAGATGACTTGGATACAGTAAAAGACAAGTTTGACCAACACTTTATCGGATAGGCTAACTAGACAAGAAACCAGGTGAGATAATCGGTTCATATGTTGCTATGCTGCGTAACTTATCCAAATCTTGTAAGTTTTGTGAATGTTTACATAATTCTCTATTAAGCGACTATATAGTACTGAGTGTTAGAGTCAACACGGAAAAGAATAATAACATTCGAAATATGGCGCAGTTTTGAAGCCACGACTATACACAGCTGAAGGCTATTTACTTTTGATACAGAATAAATAAACGAAGTCTGAAATCAAAGTTCCAAATTGAAATTCCGTAAGCAAATCGAGTGTAATTTCTGTGGTAAGACGCTCGAAAAACGAAAAAAAAAATGTCCTGTTTGGAGCCCAAAATATAGACTTTGTAAGAACATAGATTATTTTGCACTCAAATGCCCGAAGACGTATCCTAGATTTTTTTTCAAAAAAAAAAAAATCAAAACACAAGACTAGCTGTGTGTTATCAGATTCTTCGATTGACACCGAATATGTGTTATGTGTGAAGTTGGAGAGAGAGAGCAGAGTCAAGCAAAATAATCTAAACGAACATGATGTTCGATAAAAAGAAGGTGAAGATTCAAGTGAACTGTAGAGCTACTGTCAATGTAATCCTGCAGAAATAAGTGTACGATGCTGTCCTGCAACGTCCAACCAATCAAGTACAAAATGTGAAATGAGACTGAACTAGCGTCCATCGGTAAATATCGGATCGTGCTGCGTAGCGCAAAGAAAATGAAAAAAATATTTGGTCGAATTCACTGCAGTCGATGAGAAACTAATCACATTGCGAGAGAAACGTGCAATTGAACAGATGAATTTAATAATTGTATATTATCACAAAATTAGTAATTTTTACTCACTATCAGAGTCGGAACCAACATTAACCGACTATTCGGATATGGTGAACTGGGATCATGACCTCGGCAAGTGTCAACGATTCATCAAAAAAAGAATGAAAAAAGCACTGAAGCGTGAACACTACCATTTACCAACCATAAATGATACGTTGCCAGGGTTAACGAATGCGAAGACTTCATTAACTTTAATGCGAAGACTTCATTAAGTCTACTACCAGATCCTGATAAAATTGATGCAGCCAACAAGTTGTAACCACCTACTTCAGCGACTTGCAAGATTTCTGCAGCGACTATAATCTGTATCGTATATGGTATCGTACACATGGCACAGGGTTCGCAGAAATGAAGCAACTCGTCACAAAAGCACCAGTACTCAATTTTTACAATCTTCGTAATTCAATGTAATTCATGCTCAGAAGAGTATGATGCAACCCTACTGCAAAAAGAAAAGCCTGTGGCTTATTCAAGCAAAGCTCTCATTGATACAGAGCAGTGGTTTGCACAAACTGAAACGGAAATTCTTGTAGACATGGTAATATCACTGTAATATTTGGCAAATGAAAACAAATGGGACAGATCAAGTTGAAGTATGTGATCAGCTCAAGAACCCACCACCAAACTCTACGGACATTCTAAACAACACAAAATATTCTACTGCCTAGAATCATATCCCTACCAGATCTAATGTGAGGGTGACAACTCAAATGAACCATAAAAATGGTTGGTCCTTTCTTATTTATCCTTACTGGTCAAAACGTTTATAACTTTTGATAAATCAGTTTCAAATTACGATAGAAGAATATTTTAAGAATCGGATAGGGTTGCAAGTATCATTAATAGAATAATCGAGGAGGACGGCAAATTGACAGCAGAATCTTTTTAGGGGTGAATATTTGCTTTTGGGACGACTGAATCTCTGAAGAAAATTGTGTTTATTCGTAATTACACAGTGAAGTGTAATACATCACATCTAATACAGTTACTTTTCAATAAATTACAAATCCGACACAAATCTTTAGCGAATTCTGATTGTTGTTCTTTAAAGGACAAACTGAATTGCAATAGTAATCTCTTATATTTTTTAGTAATTTTCCTCGCGAGCCCAACTCAACATTTTGTGCGAATCTAATAACCGATAAGCGGATGCGGGCGAAATGTCTGTATGTGAGCATGGTGTAGATGTACAGGAGGAGGGTGGGTCTCGACTGGATATGTGTCGGGTCATTTGGCCGCTACTGTGTCTGTCGTTTATGAGCAGCTTTCTTAAAAGCAAATTCTAGAGGATTTTTAGCTCATCTTTTTTCTTTGGCGGTAACATTCATGATTGGCTTATTTTATATTTTTGAGGGGATTTGTTTTGTGGGCTGGATTTGATGTTTGGGGCCTCTGTGCAGGGAACGACTTTTTATTTTATTTTTGGTTTTGCTTTATTAGCGTTCACATCCGACGTGGAGTGTGGATCAGAAAGAGATCTAATTTGCAACATTATTTATTCTATCTTACATTATAATTGCATATATATAATTTCAATTCACAACGTATCCTAGCAAGTACCACCAACAATTAATGATAACATTACCGACCCAAATTAAATCTAAGAAAAATCAACAATAGTGGGCAGGCAATGAGAATCAATGAGCTCAGCTCTTTTTTATCTATCTAAAAATATGGTGAAGAATTGTTTAAGTGAATTGATAAGAACAGATTATATTAAAAAATAGGTATTTTCTGTTTAAAAAAATAAGTATTTTCTGTCACAAGATTTCAGCAGCCTGTGAGAATCAAACTCACTTTAAGATCTGCATTTTGTTTCACCCTAATAATTTAGACAAAGAGTCGTGAAACCACACACATACATACTAGAATTAATGACTAACCTATACGCTGACACATATCAAGAACTAAAAGTGTAGAGCATTTACCGCGCGTAACAGCTTTTTTTGCTTCTTTCTTTTCTTTTCAATTCGCATCATAAAAATGAGCAGATGCAAACAAATAGAATAACACTAAAAACCTTTTCTATCAACGGGACATAATGTTTTACAATTCTTGCTATATTAGTCTTGATAACTGATTTTCACTCAATAGCCGCAACTTTCAAGAAACCAACATTTAACTTAATACTTTTTTTAATTAATACTTTTATGTCGTTCCTTTAACATTACAACTGAATAGAAATTTTCAGAATATCAATCATAAACAAATCTAAAATATTGACTTCACAAAAAAAACTCTCTATCATCATGAATACTGTTTATCTTCAAATAAGTTAGATTTCACATTTATTCCTTACTTTGCATTGGACTTGAACTTTTTTAAAATGTAAAATGACTGTATTTTATAAAATTTTATTAAAAAAATAAAAATGTCAACATTTTTTTCGTAATCCAACAAGAACTTTAAAAAGAAAAGTTTATGTTTTAATCTTTCTTTATTTAACTTTCTTTGAATTCGTTACGGACGTTTTTAAACAATGTACCACGAAAATATCTTTATTGTTTCATTTTTTATGTGTACCACTTAAGCTCGATACTTGAATATTACTTTGACAGTGTAATTCTGGTTTTGGGTGTTTGTTTTTAATTCTAAAATTGTTTTCTTCTTCCCAATTGTTTTCCACGTGGAAGAATTTGTAAGTTTATAAAACTTTAAAAAAACGTTTTTTCTTTTACTCAGACGAAACTTAATTGAGATTTGTTCCAATATTCTTCAAGAGAAAAAAAAAACAAACTTATCCCATTTTCTAAATTTTCCAAGTAATCAAATATTTGTCGTCGGTGAAAAATAAAAGTTTTGTTTGATTAGCGACTGAAAGCTGATTTAAAAATTATAAATTAATTCAGAAATCCAGTTGGCAAATGACAAAATGTGAAGTGTCACTTGTCAATAACACGCGTGGTATAATTTGGAGTGTTATCAGGGGTACTTTCTCAGTATTTATGGTTGTTATGAAATAAAGACTTTATTTCATTATAAATACTCTCTGGAATAGACGTTGTCAGGTCAACAGATGGTAGCTTGACTGGCATTTGATGTAACGTATTGCTTTTATAACAGTACCTCATTTACATACATCTCCCTGAACCGAAATTGCCTTGTAATGTGTTGATTAGTACGTCGGGTTGAGAATGTACTGCTTCTCGAGTTTTGTGGTCACCAATACACGTTCTAAGGTCGAGACTTCACGATATTTTTATTTACCGACCATAAACCTTTTATGTCCTTCATACTAAATCAGACAAGTAATCTCCGTGACTACAGACAACTAGATTTTATTTCTCAGTTTACAACTGACAAACGTTACATTAAGGAAACGATAACATCATCGCCGTCACCCTATTCAGGGCATTCTTATCTTACTCAACGCTAGTAAGGAGAAACTCGATCTCTAAAATATCGCCGACGAGCAGCAAAGGGACACTACTTCGTTAGACTCAGTAAAAAATTAATTATTAACAATTGAGCAACGTCCCGTGCCCTTCAGTAATAAGTCAATTGCTTGTGACGTCAGCACTTTTCATCCAAGACTCCTAGTTCCTGTCAGTATGAGAAGACGAATTTTCGACCATTTTCATTCTTTATCACACCCTAGACGGAAAATAACGGCAAAAAACTTATTTGTGAACGTTACTTTTAGTTTTTTTGTCTGGCCGAACATGAACGTCAATATTTAACTTAATGCATAAGCATTGGACTCAGTGTTACTGTTGCCTTATTTGTCAGCGAACCAAGATAACATCGTCATGTCAAATCCCCATCAGGAAACTTCACTGTACCTGACGGTCGTTTTCATCATCTGCACGCTGATTTAGTGGTTCCGTTATTGGAAGTACACGGATACCAATACATTCTTCTTACAGTTATCGAGAGATTTACACGATGGCCTGTCGCCAACCCACTTCTTCAGTCTACAACCGCAGAGTCTGTCGCTAAGGCAATATTCAAAGAATGGATTTTTGTCTTTGGATGCCCATCAGTGATAACGACAGACCACGGCCCTCAATTTCAATCAACACTGTTCAAGGAATTTGTAAGTCTCCTTGGAGCGAAGCACATTTCAACAACGGCATATCACCCCTGTGCTAACGGTCTCATTGAGTGTTTCCACCAGCAATTAAAGGCTGCGCTAACTAGCTCCAATAGCAATAACAACCAATCCTGTATGGATAACTTACCATTAGACATGCAATCACTTCGTTCTCAATTAAAGGAGGATTTGCAATGTTCACCCGTAAATCTTGTGTTTGGCAAACCACCAGTGTTGCCAGGGCAATTTCTGACCGGAAATTCAGCTTTAGAACATTCCTCAACTTTCATTCAGTACCTTCAGAATAGAATGTCCACTTTGTCATTTACCCCCACTCGTTTTCAAACCAAGGACATTTATGTTTCTTCTTCTTTGGATAAATGCAGTTTTGTGTTTGTACGACAAGACACCAACAAGAAGCAACTGACACCCAGCTACTCAGATCCATTTCGAGTTCTCTCTCGTCATACCAAGTTTTTCACCATTCAGCTATGTAATTAGTGGTCAGTCGAACATCTCGATTGATCGCTTTAAACCAGCGTACATTCAGTAGAATATTAAACCAACCCAACCATCATCAGCAGCAGCACCACCTAATAGTAGCAGACATTTGCAACACCAGATCACCAAGTTACCAAGAGAGGGAGGAGGGTCTACTGGCCTTCTAAATTCAAACAGTACTGGACATATTGAAAAATGTCTTCATTCCTTTTTTCAATCTGTGGTGGGGTTACTTGTAGCGATTGCTATGTTTTTCCACGCCCACATGTTATTCGTCTGCCATTGGCTAATAAATCAATACTACTTTTCTATAGGGCAATTTAGCCATCGCAGTCATTTTTTTGAATCCTTCGGTTTTGAGCTTGCTTGCCTGTTTTGTTAGTAAAAATATAGTGATTGGTTTATTTTTAACCAATCACATATTTAAGTGCAAGATTAACCTTTTCTCGCGCTTCCTTTTCTATAAAAGAGGCGATTTTTTCACAAGTCATCAGTAGGATCCAGTAAGTTTCGCCTGTCCAAACGACTCCACGATCTTACTCATAAGTTAACATTTCAAACGCACACACAGGCACATAATTTTGTAATATAAACTCACACTTTTCTCTGTGACTTAGCCAAGCTCAATCAACCAGGACTCTGTTAATTTCTCTAACACAACACACTTTTTGATCAATTGTATTCTTGTGTTATCTATCCTAACAAACAGATCTTTGTTCTAATATTGATTCCTGAACATTTTTCTCTCAAGAGAACTTTCTTCGGACAATCAATTACAATCCAAAATACAGTTAAACGGGAGCAACTTCTTTCCCTTATACATTGAATACAATAATTGCATGTTTTGTCCTTGTATGTTATTTCAATATATACTTGTTGATTCACAGTTTGGAGTTTTTGTTGCTTACTTGAATCCTGTACGTTGAAAGTATAATAATATAAATAGTATTGGTCCATCTACCCACTGGTCCATTGCATATATATATATATATATATATATATATATATATATATATATATATATATATATATATATAAAACTATTTAAAATAATTTAAAATAAATGTCTTTTTTGGCGTAAAATTATGAGTTTATTTGAAAGATAATAGAGCCTAAATCTAATCTGTATAAAAAGAAACATTAATTTTCATATTTAAATAAGGGTTTTAGACATTTTGAAAACATTGGCACGTTCCTTCATCACTCATCAAATCATCGAATTGCGACTATAGATGAAGAATGCAAACAAAAAATTAAAATATCTTTTCCTACAAATGTGTTTTGAAGTAAGTTTCCTACAAACGTGTTTCTTAGTTTAAAAATTAATTAAAGCGATTTTGTGAACGTAATGCTTACTTTTTTTCTAAAACATGATGAAAATCACATTTAGGCACAGTAACCTTTGATGTCATAGGTCACAACTGTAATTTTTTACTATGACCCCTCTCTTAAAATGTACACAAAAAATTAAAGTGCATTATTCAAGAAATTGATATTAAATGTTTAAAGGCGGTAATTTGGAATTATTTCCTTTTTGAACAGCCATGCAAAAATAATCTAAAATTTGATAAAAAAAATTAAAATTCTTTAGATAAATGTTTCACATTCAAAATCAAAAATAGCATTCATTTTCACAATTTTCGTTTCTGCAAACATGTCTTTATTTAATAAAAATAATCTTGTTTCGAACAGCAACAGAACCTATTTAATTTTAAAAATATACGCTGAAAAATTAAATAGTCTGTTAGAAATAAATAAATATTAACTAGATTTTTTTCTATGTAACCAGAAAAAATAATGTTTTATTAAATTATGCAAGCACCAACATTTAATTTTGGAGTTTTCATTGAATTATTTTTTGGTAAGGTTCAGAAAGAATTTTCAGTATGATCACATTTTTGATATTGTATGAATGTTTTTACTGAAATAACACCTTCAGGGATTTTTCTTTGGAATTTTGCGAACACCAAATTAAAAGTATACAGGAGATAACGAAAGTGAGAGGTGAAACAGATTCACTCATAAAATATTTCCACAAAGTTTTCTAATAAAAGAACTTATTCAATATACAATTCATTCATTAGTGAATAAATTCTGAAGATTTCGTTTGAATAAGATAATACTCTAAATTGTGGACAAATATTTGAAAACAGTGAGTAGCGATTTTTTGCTTTCATTTCTGAAAAAAAGCATATATTTTGGTGATACCTACTTATTTCTATTCAAAATAATTTTGAAAGGATCAGATCCACATCTCTTTTCTACATAACTTACATCAAGAATTAATGCGTTTCTTGTTTTTTCCGTTTTTGTATGAACTTCTCATGAATAAAATTCCACTAACAATTCCAAATAGATTTCACTTTCAGAAGGATTAATACTTTGCTGCAAAATTCTATTTAATCTTTGTTTTGATGTTAGTCAAATAATTCACAATCAATACTGAATTACTTAATTCAGTATTGATTGTGAATTATTGGACTAACATCTACAGCTTATGTATCACGTTATATTGCCTCCCGATACGTACCCCTCTAATGCACTTAGGTACCTCAAGGCAGTCAAAAACTAAACACCTTACAGCAATCAAAACTCTGAAGACAAAGTTCTGTACATCAGCAGGTTTATTGAAAACGAAAAGGGTGAAACTAGAAAAATGAATAAATACAAACTTGAGACTATTTTAGTCAGAATAAAATAAATAAAGAGATAAGCATTTAAGGGAAAGAAGAAATATGGCAAAGAGGCCGAAAGCTAAATATAATTGAGAGATTGAGGATCTAAATTGGAAAGGGGGGTAGTAAGTACTTTGCTGACAAGGATTAAGTTTACAATAATAGGCATCATTAACATATGGTAGTGTAAGGACAATTAACACATTGTAAAAAGGGGTTGAATTCACATGATACTTTATTCTTTTTATGTCATTTCATCAAATGCTTCACTGAGCATTTCTTTTGTTTGCATAAAACATGCTTCACCATCTGACTCATTCTGAAAGAAATACATCAGCATTTTGAATGTAATTATCTCATAATTCAAGGTAATTAATAATTTGAATTATTCTTTCAACAAAAATTGTTTGCAAGAATTTTAACATTGTTTATTAAATAATAAATGTTCTACTCTGCTTCAAATTAGATCTCTCTCTGATTAACTCTACGTGTCAACCGGATGTGCACGTTAAAAAAGCAAAACTAAAATTAAAAATGTCATTCACTGCTAGGTGCTCTGAGCATCACATCCAGCCCACAAAACAAATCCCCTAAAAAAATACAATATGAAAAGAGCCAATCTTGAATGCTGCCGCCAAAGAAAACACATGAAAAAAGGAACACTTGCTTTTTAGAACACCACTTATAACGAGTGAATTGGAATTGTGGCAAATGGACAAGCTTCAACTAATCCATCATCTGCAAGCTCTCAAAATCAACACCAGTGACCTCGGTCAACCGAGCTGACACATGCATCAACTCTGCACCATACCAACTCTACTCTTTCTCCTAGTCACTTCCCTTGTCCATAAAGAAATGATCTGCTCATATCTTCTGTATTGCAATACAATGAGTTTTATATTAACAATTCTTGTCTTTTCTTCCTTTCACCTCACCAGCAGTAGGTTTCATTTGTTCTCTCATACTACCATACACGTATCTATAACATAAGCAATAAATTCTTATAATTAAACATTAATTTTGCTATTTTTAAAAATTCTTCTAAATTCTAAATGTGGATTTGTTTAGTCAGCTGCATTCCTGCATTCTAACTTTTGTGTTACTAATCATCATGATATGCTTTAAAAATGAAGACAGATATTGAATACTTACAAACAGTTAAATATTAAATCAAATATTAAAATTACATCAATTGAAGCTGATTACAAAATACAAGCTGTAAAAGAATGTAATACAAATTATCTCAAGTGTGACACTATTTAGCTATGGTAATTGGCTAGCTAATTAACCATAGAAATTAAAAACAGGAAAGACTTAAGGCAAGAAAAAACTATATCGAAAGATAGACTGATCGACGTTAAAAAAGATTTTATTTTATTTTATTTACAAAGAAAGATACTTTTTGCACGAGACAGAAAATCCATAAGAAAAAGCGAAATATGAGATTCTGTCGAAACTGATTAATGTCATGTTAAGGGAGTGACGCACCAAGGGAAACAGAATTCAGAAAGAAAAACAAAGCCAACCGACACATGGCGGCCATAAAAAAAATTCGGCTTGAGACCACCATGTAGAATAGATATTAGTTATCTTTCAGAGATATCATTTAATTTTAATTCTTCGGTTCAACTAAGGGAGCCATCTGGTGTGGGTTAGAATTCTGGCATGAGGAAGAAAATCGTATTATTATTGCTTATTCAAACTGTTGACATCAGACACAGCGTTTTCGAAAATGGGCATTTGGTGATAAGAGGATTTTAAGGCATGAGAAAAATAAAGAATTTGATTCTCAGGTAAAATACAGACCTCCCAGCTAAAAGTTGACTTAGCAGAAGAAATCAGGTGTCAGGTTTTGACAGTGATTGATGAGTCGGTACAGAGACCCGACTAAGTGAATTTTGGGTGTCCCCAAAAGAAAGACGTGATAAGAATTATTTGGCAATCTGGGATTTGTAAATGTTTTGGCCAAAGAAAAAAAAAGTAAAAAAAGGATTTTGTAAACAAAATCCTGGATAATAATTTTAAGAGGGCCAGTCTAGCCACACCCACACTGCTGAGAGATCATTCGTCAAGTGGTAGGCGGAGGTGAATGTATGAGAAAGACGAAGAAGTTGTTAACACCCACTGGGGGGATTGGTATGAGATACCAATGTGAGAGAGGAAGAGTATAGGAGGATAACTCTCCTCCGACCTTCCCTCACAGACGAGGGAGAAAACCCCAAAATGGAAAGTGATTAATCTTCCAAAAATGGGAAGTAATTAATTTTCCTGGCCTAAGAACAAAGAGAATTCTTGCTGGAAATTGGGAACCCAAGCCACGTCAGGCCTCCACACCGGGTTTTGGTAAGTATCCATATAAACGAACGTCTTGAGGCAGCTGATCAGTTTTGCAGTTAGGTGGTTCCATGAGTTCCAGCAGTTGATTTGCAGTTGCAGTCAGGCCGTTGCCTCGCAGTAGCTGACTGAGAAATTCCACGTCCTTCCGACTTAGCTGTTCTACTAAAAGCAAGTTATATTGACGAACCATTTAAGATAGCAAAAGTGTGACGAATCCATAGAAACGGGCTGGGAGAGGAACACACTCCTGTATGCAACAGACGGATAAAGATAATTTGTTATTTCTTAACATATTTGAACCTTTTGAGTTTTGTTTTATTGTATCTTTTACTTATGCTTGTGTCATATCACCTTTACCTTGGATTTAGCTTGCACTATGGCCTGATGCCTGATTGATTTCGTCTACCTAAGATCAGTCACAATGTAGGTAGGTTAGACTTGAGATCAAAGTAGTTACTTCGGTAACCAGACGTTGGAAGTGAGCTGGGAACGATAAAGCTGGTATCGAACTGGGAACCACAAGATTGACCGGGACACAGGCTGGTGGCAGCGATAAAGAGTCAATCCCAAAATGCTGGTGGAAGAAACCTTACAGATTCGCGTCGCAACTGGGAGTTGACCACAAGCCGACAGCACAGTGTCACATATTGGTGTCGTGACTAGAGGATATCACATATTGGCACTGTGACCGTGACCACCGGTGGGTGTCACACAAACAAAAATTGGTATTAAAAGATATCAAAATATGTTGACATTGTCAGTTGATGAATGAAAATGAAAAGATAAAATTTTTTTTCCAAAATAGTTTTCATAAAGTACCAAGAAATATCAGTTGTATTTGAAAAATAATTAGCAAGAAGCTTGAACAGTGATTTATTGTGGAAATTCATTACCACTCAAATATTAAGAAATAAATTAAATTTAAACTAAAGTGAAGACTTCTGCTTTGGAGTCAGTTTAATGCTTCTAAAATACCTAATTGCGCAATGCAACATGGTTGACCATTCTAACCTTGTTTCATTACCTCTTCATCTGTCTCCAAAATGGTCCACCAGACAGACATATTAGAAGGCTTAGAATTCTATTCAGGCTTATATTCCTTCAAAATACCAGACATCCTCCCACTCAATTTGATATGTATACCTGAATTCTATATCATCCAGATTAAACTTAGATTATATTTCTTGATATACTTGTTCCCAAATCTCTAAAAATTATCCTAAAATGGCTGGTAAATGAATCTTGAAACACTGGTACTGTGTTCTCAAACTTCAAAAGTTAAAAGTAATTTGATAAATTATGGAGTAAATAAAATAGTTAATGAATTTAACGTGTCTATTTTATTTTATTGTCACACACAATGAATTTATGTTTATTTTGAAGTCATTGAAATTTTTGTTCAATTCACTTTTATAGGTTAATGTATAGAGTAATGTGCTCATTATTTTCACTATCATACATTGTTGTCCATTCCTAGATTGATATGATTTCTAAATTTGTATTGTTAGCATATCTCCTTACTTTTTACAAATGATTTCAAAGACAAATCAATAAATTGTGCTAAAGCAGAACAGATTGGTAATGATGAGGAAGAGAACACATTGTATATGGGAAGATGCAGAAAAGTTCTTGGCATTGGCTACTTCCCAAAATCTGACTAAGTATCTGATATTTTATTGGAAGGGCTTCTTGATTGAACCAAGAGATTTTCAGCTCCACTTGTATATGAATCTATAAATTTCCCCATTAATTTCTTAACCTCTTAAATTTTCTTTTTCTTTTGTAGATTTTCTAACAAAAGCATCCATCCTTGGAACAAGTATTTTGGGTAAAGAAAAATTAAATATTTTAATTATCCTGTTTTTATATTTTATTTGTAAACACTTATTCTTATTTCTGTATGTTTTCCATTTTTTTTTTAAATTTTCTCCAATTTTCAAAGTTAATATCTGAGACATACCTTTTACAACCAACAAATGAAAACCGTGCAGTGTAGATGGTACAGAAGAAATTTACATCAATAGGCAATGAATTCCCAAGGATGCAGTTGATGCAATGGTTTTTCACTGATAGGTTGATTGATTGATTTGTTTTTTATGAGTTATCAATCCTTTTGTGGATTACTTAAAACCAAAACATATTTTGGATTGTAAGAATAATTCTTTATAAGTCCTACTAGGGGGAATAGATGGATGTATACCTTTCCCAAGGGTATTTAGATGCAATTGAACATAACAAACCTTTTCATAGTTGTATGTGAATCTCCAGGAATAATGTACTTGAATTCCTGCTCTTTGTAAATCTCCAGAGCAAAGACAAATCATATCGTTTGTGATTTATTACTAATATACACATAAGTATTAAGTTTTATTCTGTTATATATATATACTAGCCATGGTCCCCAGCGTTGCTTGGGTGTCCATGGCTGCAATTGTATAATTGCACCCCCACTGTATACCTGCACACCACTGTCTAGAAATACCTGCCTGTTTCCCCGCTTACATGCATCATCTGTTGGTATACTAAGTTACTCTGCCAGTTCATTTTTTTTACGGTATATGAAATCAGCTCTCAAGATATCTATGCTGAGGACACAACCATTTACTCCTGTTTCAATAGTATGTCTGATCAGTTTGATAAGGTCAAATTGGCAGCTGATCTAAAAGAAAATGACCTATAGTCCATTGTTAAATAGGGCAAGGAATGCCTTGTTCATGAATTGGTTGTAATCTGATCAGTTAATATAGAGACGCTCCTTACCCTTGAATGCTATGTAAAAAATTAGAATCATTGAACACTTCATATGAAATTAACAATTTGACTGTTGACACAATTTAAAAGTGGTCAAGGCCATATTTTTAAGAAATAGAATTTTTAAGAAATAGAATACAGAATAAAAGATAAATTATTAAATTTTAGGAGAAGATTTATATTAAATATCAATACCTCAAATGATTGACTTAATTCAACTTAATTATTTTTAATATAAATAATGAGGGTCATGCCACAACTAAAAATTTAACAAGGAAAAAATAAGGTTATTTATTTATTTATATAATCATTTCATGAAAGCAAGATGATAAGAAACAAGAGGTTACTGGGAGTGGAAGAGAATGAGAATACTTTAGTGAAGAGAAAGAGCTACTTGAGAAAACTGAAAAGTTGTTTTAAGAGAAAGATTTTATAAATTTCAACTGAAAGTAGTAATGGCTGCTTGGTCAATGGACGTCAAATGCTTCCTTATAAAGAAATAGCTAATATTAATATTACCATTACCTTTACACTTTAAGAATTATGAAGCTTCATCAATAAGTCCTCAGCTTAACAATAAAAGCACATTTATTTTACACAACAAATGTTTATTTTTCAACATAATCTCCTTCCTTGTCAATGAACTTAATTTGGTAGAGACTATTAATGTATATCTGTTGAAATTAATTCTTTCACAAAGTGAGATATATTTGGATTTAAATTAACAGTTTATATAACACTAATAAAAGGTTATAATGTAGAAGTTAGTTATAGCTCATTGAAATATTGACAAAGAAAAAATGAGATTATATCAATATATTATATTGAAAGAGAAAATACAGAAAAAAGGGTATAGAAACATTTCTTTTAAACCACTGATTTAGAATATAAAGAATTTGACATGATAAAATAAAGGAAGGAAATGAGATTTCTTTGAGATATTAGCTACCATATATGCAGGTTTGGCATAGCTTGGCATCATTTTGCTGGAAGTTTGTGTTTCTTCTAAATTTGAATATTTTCTCGTTTTAGTGACAAGCAAAAATTGGGGAGTGAAAATGAATATTCCACTCAACAATTATTCACTAAATCCAAACTAAAATTCAAACTAAAATCTGTTATGAATGTTTCTATTTCCTTGATTCAGTACAATGATGCATCGCTCGCTTTCAATATTTTTTGTTAACAGTCACTATGGCAATTACTGAGAAAAATTTTATTTCATTTGTACAATGTGTTTTTTAAATCAGTTTAAATAACTCTCAGAATCTTAGATTGAAATTCTCTGAAGATATCTGTTAAGAGATACACACCTACTTAAAAATATGGACATTCGTTTTTTTCAGACTGAGTTGTTTCCCTTGAATGAGATGACTGATGAACATACATGTGGTGAACTGGAAGATCAACTAGAAAATGAAGGTAAACAATAATTGCGGGAAGAGTTTTTGTCTTTTTGCTTTCTTTTTTTTTTTTTTTGAGGTATTAGTACTCGTGAATTTATTAACAATTTACTGCTATTTATAATCAGTATTGTCTTTTATGATGAGTATAATGTTATGCCTTAAAAAATTGTATATTTCTCTTGTTTAGATCCTGACATACCTTCAAAATAGAAAGTTATAAGGTCACCTGACCTGCATCTCTTAGGGGAGATGTTCCTGTGTTATGGCATTAGGCATGTCTTTGACTTCCTCTTTATTTTTGATATGTAAGTATCAATATATGCAGAAATAGCTGTTGTGATAATAAAGAACAGATTTTAATTCTTTAGTCAATTAACTAACATAAGTCCAAGGAGATAAAAGAAAAATATCTATTCTCTTCAAAACAACAAAATTTACTGGAATCATTCAAATTTCTCCCCAATGTAATTCCCCCTTTCTTTTGTTACTAACAGACTGGTCCCCCTACTTCAGCCACAGATGCTTTATTGGCATGTGAAAAATGACATAAGCAGTGAAATGTTTAAAGAACAAAGAAACATAAAAGGAACCAAGTATGCATTCAGTAAAACCTTTCATAAATAAAACAAGTTCTGAAATTTAAATATCAGTGTAGTAGGTGTAAGAAAATTGTGTATTAAAATTATTTTTTTAAATGTCACTTCAAAATATTTTTCTCTTTTTATATTTTTAGGGTGATTCTGTTGATTGCTTATTCACTTGCAAGCAATGAAGTCTATGGTGAAATACTTGGAATCAAGTAACAATACTTTTAAAATGTTATTTTGTTTTTATACATTATCTGTCATTGAAGCTTTTCATTTTATATTCACAATGACATTCAGATTTGGTTGTGTTTCGATTAAACTCCTGAACTGTAAGAATATAACTGGGGAAATATTGTAAATGTAAAAGAATGCTACCCAACAAATCTTCAGCAGTACTGTCACATTATATTGATAATTTGTATTCTATCCAGAATATTTCATTCTGTTAAATATGAATTTAAAAAGCCATTTAGAGTAAACATCATTCTAAGCAATATGTAATAGATGCAGAACTTAGATACAAGGAATTTATATACAAGATGGAGTACAGTGATTGAAAAGGATTTGTGAGTATATGGGTAAGGAGCAACAGCTCTATTTTAGATCCATCTTTTGATAATATTATATTACACTTCTCCTCTTTACGTTATTATCCTGCTGGGCCACATATAGAGTTCATGCAATGTAGTCTTTCAAATACTGAGGTGGTTATCTAACATTTTATTAAATCTAATTCCATTGATTAATGCAACATTAAAAGAGGCATTATGGTTCACTTGATGAACTGCAGTTAATATGAATGCTTCTTGACTTATAGGCAGATATGATTTATCCAGGTGAACTTGTGTAGTGACTAGGTTTGATCCAAACTTTGTTTAATTCATTATCTAAATTTAACTCTGTATCCTGATTTTCAATTTGTTTCACTTTGTTTACTACACATTTCATACATTTTTTTTTTCAGATGAAGCCTCTTTCACTTAATCAAAGGTGATAAGGGACCCATTTCAATCATGGTTGTCCCACATAATTAATTTGGTCCAGCACAAAAGTTTTTTTGCTAGCACAAAACCATCTTGAAATTCACAGACAACCATATCTATTGTGATTCTCTACTGCCTGCTCATATATTGATATTTTGTAAGGAATCACAAATTCCAGACAGATTTTATAATTCTATTCAGTATTACTTTGTTGTGATTTGCTACTGCCTCATTATGTATTGATCTTTTGTGAGGTAACCCCAAGTCCAGAGAGTTTTTATCTGCATTTCATCAGTATTTTTTGTGAATCTTTACTGCCTCTTCATGTATTGAGGTTTTGTGAAGAATCACCAAATCCAAATAGTTTTATCCGACTCTTCACCAATACTTCAGCTGGTGATATTTCTGCTTTGCTTTCATGAAGTCAAATTGTAGGAAAATAAAAACTGAATCAACTTTAAATTCAGTGAAACACTTTTGACTCATTTTCTGCATTCCCTCTTTGAGTATACATGCATACATTTTTACTAAACCATTTGATGAAGTTGTAAAGAATTGAACAGCCTCAATTCAATCCCTACTATTTTTACTTTCAACAAATGTGTCAAGAAACAATAAACAACAAAAGAAATAACACAAAGAAAAACAGTTTTTGAATAACAAATAATATTTTGATTTATATAGCATAAAAGATACAATGTATTATACTGAAATGAGTAAAGATTTGTAAGTGAAATCTTTGTGATGTTTGTTATTTTAATTATGCATGTAAACTCTTATTTTGGTGTTTGGAGTTATGGTATGTGAGTTTACTTGAAGAAATATTTGTTGTAATTGTGGTTGTGTAAGTTTCACAGAGTTAGTGAAAGAATAATTTTGTTTATGAGGTAATTAAACAGTGTTTGTGAAATATGAATTTCCAGTGTAAATTGGGAAAAAACTTTGTTGCTCTAGAGTTGTCTTTCTTTGACTGTAATGTTATCAAGAAGTAAATAAATTCTGGATGAAATAATGTTTTGTAATTGAGAACTTTGCTGTGTAATAATAATGTTCTGTGGTAAATGAAATTCAGTGTGATGAATGAATTCTGAAGTTTGTTTTATGTTATCAAAGTAACTTTAAAACTTCAGATAGTTGAATGACAAAGATTTGTTTGGCAACTTGATTCTCACTGGTGAAGTTGAGTAATTAGATATTAATTCACTTGTAGGAATGAACGAAAGCTACTGTGTGAACAACTTGGGTGAGTGAATGTTCTGGAAGGCTGAGATTATGTTAATGGATAACTTTTGACTCAGAATGTGTAACATAGTTTTTAGTAGATAACTGCATTGCTGCCATGATGTTTACTGGTGAGATACACTCGTGTACCATATTTATTCACGTGTTGATCACGTGATAGGCTCAAGAAAACGTTTTCTTAATTTTGGTGGTTCTCTGGTTTGAACACTTGTATGTAGGCATAAATATGACCTTGGTATTTATTAACCAATCAGAAAAGGTCTATTGTTGTACTTTTAGCTGGATCTAGATTGTGTTTAGCATGCACAAGATTTTAGAATGTTTACATAAAGATACTTAAAATACACTTTTAATATTTATTGCCCAATCAGGACATCATTAAGTAACAGCATTATGGAAATTAGGTGTGTTCCACTGAAATGTAGAAGTCAGATTCTGCAAACTGTGCTTCAGAGCTATTTTTGAACAAGAATTTACCATTACTGACAAGCTAATATTATCTATTTCCATTAATATATCATAACTTTCCTGTTATCCAATCTCCTTTTTTTTAGACTAAACAAAATTTAAATTACCATTGCCAACATAGTTTACATAGCCAACACAAATGTCTCATGTGACCAGAAATGTTCCTTATTTATTGAAGAATTTACAAAACAATACCATATGTTAATTCACTACTTATTATCACTTATTTATTGTTTCATTTCTTGCTTTCCAACCTCAGGTACATAAATGTGATACCCGTGTTCATTTGGAGTTTTGCTTTCATCTTAGTTTTTACTTTCAACCTCATCCAACCTATTATCTTGATACTTACATTCTTCACTGCAAGCCTTTTTACTGTGGTTGTAAGTATTTTCATTTTATGCATTTAACAAGGCAAATTAACTTGGAATAAAAAAAGAAAAATGGGAAAAAATTAATGGAAGATCTCAAAGTTTTTAGCCAGAAATTTTATTTCATTTTAAAATACATTTGTAGTTTATTTGTCCTGGTTTTAAGACAGTTTAATTGTGAAATGAAATAGAAAATATTATATTTTTCTGCAGCAGCCAAATAAGATGACATTTCAACTGACAACATAGAATGTTGGCTGATAGATGCTTTTTAATGTGATCTTCAGTGCAGATCAGTATAAATCTGAAGAGATTTGTATAATCATATATGTGTTTGGATAAAGAAGAGTTCAAAGATGATATTTTTATTATTTTATTTAATGTAAACAAATGTAATTTTGTGGTTAAAATCTGTACTACTATAGGAATTAATTTCTTGTATGCATCAATAAATTTTCATATCCATATATTACATTTTTAATTTGACTATTATCATATTTAGTCTTTATATTTTAAACAGTAACATATAAAAATGTGAGTATTTTATACATATTTTCAAGATCTATAAAAAAATATAGTTGATATTTTTCCAGTTGTGTATTACAGAAATTTATAAAGATTTTAAAAAATCATATTTCTACTTGCAATTAGCATTTATTTCATTAAAAAGATATAAATTTCATATACAAAAAAAATGAATTTTTACAAAGGAAAGAAGGTTACTTTGAAAATATCCTTAGATTGAAATGCTACTTGATTCAAAGATTATAAACATGACAGTACAGCACTGAGTACAAAGATAGAATAGATGTCAGTTTAAACTTTTGATGATTAATGAACTTTCAGGTTAAAATACAAAGAAATAATGGTTTTGGTACTATCTATACATGTCATACAATCTGTGGAGCAAGACAGAAGGCACTGTCATGCGTGATAATGTCGTAGATGGTACACTGGCAACAGAGCCAGATGAGTAGTCTGCTCTTGCCACATGGACTGGTAGGCAAATGTAAATGGCAGTCATTTGGGAGCGTAGTGTTTTGTATTACTCTAGACATTATACACAGACATTATACATGGCATTGTCAATGGGATATCAAACAAAATTTTAACTGCAGGAAATACCAATGGTACATATTTGTGAGAAAAAACTTGCAAGGATTATTAACAGAACATGCCATTGGTGCAGTCATACAAAGAAACATGGCCATCCCACCAGTTATAGATCAACAATATGTGTAACTTATGCAAATGAATGGTTGAGTTGTAAAGAGAGAATATAACACTTTGAAAGGAACAGGTCTTGTATGTCCAATGTAAGGAACCAGAAATTCTAAATTCTCATTGAGTTTGTTATGTAAAGGATGTATAGAGTTATAGTCATTATGATTATGTAACAAAATATCTAACATTGATTCTGTACAAAATCTTACTTTGCTTTCAATCTCCATGGATACTTCAGAAATTCTAAACATTAAATTCTTGTCTGTTTGCCCATCTGTCAAACTATGTAAGATGTGTTGTCAGTTATTTCTGCTTAAATTATTTATTAATGATTAGTGATTGTTAGTTTGATTTGAAATCAAGAAAATGCTTATAGGACTTTGTAAGGTTAATTGGAATGTAAAATATAATTTTTTATATACAGGACCATCCTATGAAATCCCCATAAATTTGGTGTTTTACATGAAAAAAGACTATTCTATCATTTCAGTACACCATATTAGAAATAAGCTATTAGATACCTTTCCAAATGAAATTTAGTTTCTCATTCAAGGTTTGCATTTGAAAAAACAATTTTTCAAAGTTTCCCAATCTGGGCCCAGTGTGATACAGTGCACCAGAGGAAATCTTGTCTGATGGAGGACCACTGTTTTCATTGCAGGAATATAATACATGCCTCAACAATTAGGGGATAAAGAAATGCTCATCATCTGCATACTACCCCCAGAGTAATGGACGAGCAGAACTGGCTGGCAAAACAGCCAAGCAAAGTATTGACAGACAGCACTGATACCCATGGCCACCTATCCCATGATTGTATGGCCAGGGCTCTACTAACCCACTGTAATACTCCTGTTCAGGACACTGTCTCCAGCAATGAAGCTATATGGCTGTGCTATAAAAGACCATCTCCCTGCCCTGTGGGATAAATACCAAATCCATAAGCGGTGGAGGGAAATCAGTCAGTTAAGTGAGACAATTTATTGAACTTATACGAGGAAAAAATAAATTATACATATCCTATATATCATATTTACCACTTCACCAAAGAGACATCATATTTTCAGGACTACAGAGAAATAATTAAGGGAAGTTATTCAAAATTAATCTACAAAATATTCAGTGGAATACAGCAAACTGCAAGAACTAAAAGCTATCATAATTCAAATGTTGGTGCTACAAAAGCAACAACAAGAACAACAGTTGCAGCAACAAAAACTACATCTAGAACAACAATTGTAGCAACAAAATGACAATATGAGCAGAAATTACAATTAAACAATGACAACAGAAGTTTTTTTAATTATTTACCAAAACTACAGAAGAAAAGACTTCAGATTCATTCATTCATAATGCTGTTACTAATTCAATCAGCAAATTTGTATACAATCTAGATGAAGGGATAACTTTTCCAGCTTATTATAGAAGATATGAAGGGATCTTCAAAAGGGATTGTTCGCATTGGTATGATGAAAAGAAAGTTCATTTATTATTAAGGAATTTGTCACCTGCTGAACATGAAAAATATGTGAATTATATTTTGCCAAAAACCAGGTGAGATAAATTTTGATGAAACTGTTGTAATACTATCAAAGATTTTTGGTGATAGGAGCTCATTATTTAATACATGATGGCAATGTCTTAGTAAAGTGCCATGATGAAGATTTTGTCACTTATGCAGGAGTCGTGAATTGATAAGGTTAGAAGTTCGAGTTAATGAATTAATTCCAGATTAATAAGAAGGCAGAAATAAGATCCAGGATATTTGCTAAATTAGAAATGGATCCCAAATTAACTCTCTAGAAAATAGTAGAAGAGTATCAACATGTTGTAAATCTAAAACTTGATACTGCAAGGATTGAGGAAAGAGACATTTCACAAGTACATAGCATCCAACCACCTTAGAGAAAAGACTGTAGACATTTTTCAACTCTTAACAGAACAGTAAAAATAGATGTTACCCCCCCCCCCCACCTCAATACTTTAATACTTGTTATGGTTGTTATTATTTTTTCAAGAACAAAAATACCCTGAATGTAGGCGGGTATGACACAAAAGTACTTGTTGCAGATACAAAAATGGAGGAAAAATAAAAAATGTATGAACATAATAAATACATGGAGTAAAGATAAGAAGCATAAAAGGAAAATTAACAAGACTTTGAATATGTCTTTAACTGAGTTAGAAACATCTTAAGAGGAAATTTGTTTTTGTCGAAATTAATAATGTAAAAATAAAATTACAACTAGATACAGGATCTAATATCACTATCATAAATGAACAGACATGGAGAAAAATGGGTAAACCCAGTTTATTGACTTCTAATAAATTTTTGCATGGAGTTTCAGGAAAGAGATTGAACTTTTTTGGGGAATTCATCTGTAACATTTCTTTTGTTGGAAAAACCAAGAAAGCAGTGGTGTTTGTATTAAAGAATACTGTTAATTTATTTAGAACAGATTGCATTGCATTATTTGATTTCTGGGACCTTCCAGTTAACTCTTTTTGTAACAAAATAAATATTGTTACCTCTGGTACTAATACAGCAACTGAAAAATTAAAGAATTAATTGAAAAAGAGTTTTTTAGAAGTTTTCTCAAAAGGTCAATGAACATGCACAAAAACTAAAGCTAAATTTGAATTAAAAGAGAATGTAACACCTACATTTAAGCCAAGAAGGAGTGTACCTTGTAGGTATACCTCTACTCAGTTTTTCATTGAATGTTAAAATTCGGAGTGTCAGGATTTGATACAATGACATAAAATACTGTTGCAACGTTGCTCATAATTTGGACATTTAGAAAAATCACATGATTTTCATTGAAAGAATAAAATTCAGTAGAAAAGACAACATAATTTCAACAAATAAACATTAATTTAATATAATGACAAGAATACAACAAGTTGGTCATAGATTGGAAAGTAATTTTTGTTTGGGTTAATAAAATTCTAAAATAAAATATAAATTGTCTTTGTGTACATATGTGAGAAACAATGAAATATTGTTATATATGTGTTTGTGTGAAAAAGTCAACATGTGTGTGCGTGGTTCATCGTAAAGAGGATAAAAGAGGTAGAAATTGTTTTGTACGGTTGTCAGTGTTGCTGTGGTCTGAAGCGGTCTATTTGAAGTTTGTCAGCGCTGTCGCTTTTAGCATGAGGTCATGCAAATCATAAGCAAGACTGGTGTGGACCCTTGCTGACAACTGTCAGTATCCCTCTTTAGGGCTGGATTTTTTGTGTTTTATACACTTTTTTTTAAGAAAATCAGCCCCAGAATTAAATTATTTATTTATTTCTAATTGGTCCTAATAAGCCACGTGTTATGTCTTCTACTGCATCCACATGATATTTTAGCAGTTTCTACCTAAATCATGATGACTAATACAACAAACTTTCTGATTTGTATTCTATCACTTTATTTGTGTGTTTTAATATGTAAGCACTTTATAGAATGTGATTGGTTTATAAATATTGTATTTGATATTTTAATGGACATGACAACCTTTTGAAGCTTTAAAACCAATTAATAAGGAATTAGACAGACTAGAAAAATTAGGTGTGATCTTAAAAATAGACTATTCCAAATGAGCATCACCAACAGTTTGCATTAAAATAAAAATAATAAAATCTGCATATGTGCTGATTTTTCAAAGGGGTTAAATGAAAGTTTAAAACAATATAACTACCCATTACCAAGTCCAGACGAAATTCTTGCCAAATTAAATGGTGGTTATTTTTTTTCTACATTGGACCTATCAGAAGCTTATCTACAAGTACTATTAGATGAAGAGTGCTCAAAACTATTAACAGTTAACGCTCATAGAGAAAGTCATCTCAAAGGGGAGGTATCATATAGGAATAAAGTGTCACTGCCAACACTTGGGTTTGAACATGGATCACCAGAGAGCAAGCACAGTCAGCCTGATCTTGGAATAATTAGATCACATGACAGGTAAAGGAAAATATATATATGGAAATTAGCAGTGTCTGACCAGAGTATTGTTTGAAGACATTACTATTATTGTATCTGTGATTTACAAAGTCTCTCCTAAAAATGAGCATTACAAATCCATGGAAGGTTGCCGACGACACCGTTGATCCTGTGGTTCTATGGGGCACTTGTCAATGCCATGCACTGGTAAGAACCCAATGACTCAACCACAGCTGATAATATCAAAAGAAACAGTGGTGCAGGAAAAATATGGCAAGACCCCTTACAGTCTCAATGTTTGGAAGGAGGTTGTCAAGAGGGAAATGAGGATTGCATGCCCTCCTCACTAGCAGGATGTCTCCAAGGAGAAAAATAAGCAGCAAAGCAAGTTGCCAATGAAATCTCCAGTGAAGCAACTGATGAAGGAGCAACAACAGTCACAACAACAGCCAGAGTAGCTTCAAAAGCATCACTAGCAAAAGGAGTGACAACAGCAACAACAAGAACAATGGCCACAACAAGAACAGCAATGGCAACAACCTCTAGAACAGCATCAGCAGGATTTACAATTGGTTGAACAATTGCCACAGTTGAACCTGTACATGGAGGTGGAGGAAATGCCTCCACCCTGCTCCTTCTCTTTGAAAATGGATAGAGAGGATGAAGAAGAGGGAAATTTACAAAGGAAGAAGAAAATCTGGTAGAAACAGAGCAGAGTGAGCCATGGACCCAGCAAAGAATCACTCTGCCCAAGCATCACTAACAAGAGGAGAAGAGAAAGAAAATCTTGTATTTAGTTAAGGCTAGGAGCCTCCCTTCTTCTCCCTCTAGGGCTCCTTCATCTCCTTCTTCAACCCTTCTCAAAAAAGAAGGGCTTTCCCAAAGAGGAAGCCATGCTAAAGGTGAACAGGCAGGCAGGCCCTGAAGAAAAACATTCCCTCACAGAAGAAGCCTTTATTCAAAATCAACAACGTTGACAGCAACCCCAGGAACTTTCCAGATGCCTCTGGAGTCATCACTTTAATAAGAAACTGCAGTGACAAGTTGAAGTTTTAAGACTTCATCTCTGCTGCCAAAGGATCCAATGTGGTGTGTTTAAATTCAAGGGACTTGAGAGATTGGAGTAAGACTGTCCAACTGCTCAGTAATCTTTTGTCTTTTAGTGTGGATGTGGCTGTGATCCAGGAGATGTTTGCGAGGTCAGTGCTCCTGTGTTGTCTAGCAATTTTATTGTCTACTAGGCATAGAAGGACTGGCTAGCCAAAGGGGGTTTCCTTGATATTTAAGCATGTCCTGGATGCAAAGATGGAACTTGTGCATATTGATGTGGGGGATGCAGTTAATCATGGCTGATGTAGTGGTTCATTTTGGCTCATTGCAGTTTAGGCACCCATCAACCAGATGAAATATTCTTTGTTCTTTTGTCAGTTGGGACCATTCTCTTGGTAGCCATGGTAAAAATGCTAGTCTGGGTGATGTGAATGGAGGACATTTTATGAAACAAAAACTATTCTCAGCAGGATCTGATTGGATTCTTTGGACATCAGTTCAGGATGAAGATCAAAACTGATAGAAAGTATTTCCTTTTGGCAAATTTCAGCAAAAGGTGGGTAAAAGTTGCAGGCTTGGTTCACATGAACAGGGCCAATCTTGATTTTCTTTTTTAGTCCCCTATAGACACAACAGGGTGGATTCCTGATGAATCCCATCCCTGATTAAGTTCTTATTTTGTTCACCTAGTTGATGTGAATGATTCTCATTCCCGGCCTACACCAGGCATTTATCTTTTGTTGTGTTCCTTGTCAAAATTCCCAATGTATCCATTTTGTTTATATCTTGTTTTTATCTTGACTGGATATTTAACCACTGCATATTACATTTTGTCCCTACCTAGCATCTAGCATGTGAACTTCTTGATCCTGCTTATTGGCAGAATACAGCCACCTTATTTCTATGTGGGATGGACAGGACTTAATAACACAGTTTAGTTTTTGTTTGAATGTTTTGATATGTTTATATTTGTTATTGGGTTCATACCCTCCTCCATCATTTCATGATATATTTTTATCTACTTTTGTAAAAGGATTTGAGAAAAAATAATTGTACATTTTTAAATTTTTATATCATGGTGTTTTTAGTAGCTTCACTGTGAATATACATTTATTTTCTCTTCTTTTTTGGAAATATATATATATAGTATTTCAGTAAATGTTGGATTGGGTATGGAAGGATGAGTTCTTGTGGTGATTGAGTCAGTTGTTGTAGTGAATGGGTTGTGAATTAGAATAGCTAGGTGTGGTATAGACAGTGAGACCAGCCATTCCCTAGTTCTTCTTTGGCATTTGTGCCACAAAATGTAATTTTACATTAAAATAAACTTAACCAAAGGTCAATTATAGTGCAACTCATTCCCAGAACTGGGGGTAAAGATTTTTAATTTCAGTTTGGGTTTGTGGTAGTTCACTGCTTTCATTGAGAAATTCAAAGTAAAAACTAGAGATTAAGAGCATAATTAATTTCACTCAAAAATGTGAATTCTGGAAAAAAATATGACATGAAACAAAATAAACATGGAAGAAATAAAGCAACTATGCTGACTTATTTTGTCCTAAATATACTTTTTATAGTTATAGAAGTAGAAAAGAATTGACTCTTAAAAACATTTTGTACACCTCATTTAAAATATCTATTGTGATATTATCAGGCAGATATATTTATAATAGTTGGCAAAATAAATTTATTGTTAACTTTGTTTTTTTTTTAATTTTGGTTTTTCAACCTAAAATCTTTGGGGGTCATTGCCTTTTTTATCCTCATTCACTGAAAAAATAAAGGAATAGAAAATACATGGTAAAAGGAGACATAAAACACACACATCAACCTCAATTCTTCTGCAACACCAAAGAAATGTGTTTCTTTAGTATAATAAAAAATAAATTGGTGATGTTCATTATCAGAGGCTCTACTGAATACAGGATTATTTTTTAGATTATTCACTTTTATTGACTGAGAGAAAATTAAAAAATGTCAGGATTTCAAGCTTTCTTTCTTTCTACCATTTTCATTTATGATACTATATTAAGAACTGTATATGCCATAAGAATTAAAGATTTTAGAAGTAGATAGATTGCTGTTTTGGTTGGAAATCAACTGGATTTTCTCTTCTTTTTTGGCAAATTAAAGAATAAATGTTACTAATTTATAACTTAATATAGTATCTAGTTTTATCTTCAGTCTAAGAGCTATACTTGAAAGATGTAATTATTTTCTCCTGACTATTTGCCTTTTTTAGGTGTTGGGCTGTGATTGAAATTGTACCCCAACACTGTACACCAATGGTTGAAACTAACCAGTCTTCTCATTCTCCAGTTACATGCAACTCCCTAGAAAGGTAAAACAAAAACAAATTTTCTTTTCTCCAATTTCCTGAGATTTTTCTAGTTAAAATAATAAAAGACTGAAAATTCTAATTCTAAAGATGGCAATAAAAAGATATTTTGAGTTGCAAAGATAAATTCTCAAAATTTAACATTTACAATTTTTATCTTTTAACATTTTTATCTTTTCCTTTAGTTCAAAAGAAAATGGAGAAATTGCAACAAAGTCACTGATAAGAGTGAGTTTTTTCCTTTTTAACATATTGGATATTATTGCAAACACACACACACACATGCATATATATATATATATATATATATATATATATATATATATATATATGCTTCAATCACTGCTGAGGAACACTTTTTTTACTAAGATTTCTTGGATGTAATGTACAGGCTGGAAAGAGGACTGGAATATATATATAAGTATACGCATAAACATACCTATATGTCAGCAAACACATATACAAAAACACAAACAGGTATACATAAATACATATGCATATCCATACACATAAGTATACACATAAGTATATGCTGATAATAAAGATTAATAGTAAAATTAATAATTACAATAAAAAATTAATGGATTAATTTTATTTTCTTTATCTTAATGACACAAGGAAACACTTGTAAATGATAGCCAACAAGCTGCAGATTGTTCAGGCTTTAAAGACATATGACAAGCAAAAGTGCAAGTAATTCTGTGTCAATATGAAAGAGAAACTTGAAGAAAACAAATTTGAAGAATGTCTTCTTTTTAATGATGAGGCCACATTTGATATGAATGGTAAAATCAACAAGCATAATGCTCACATTTAGTGTAAAAAAAAATTCCATACCACAGTTGAGCACATGAGGGACTCACAAAAAGGTAGTTGGTGCACATATTAAAATCTTGTGAAATTGTTCATGAAATCTACATACTTTTGAATTTCTCATTCTAATTTTGATGAATAAATCTTATTTTGCTCAACAATAAGCCTGTTTACTTCCATTTGCCTAGAATAGAAGAAGGAAATTACTGGAAAGTAATTGAAACTCACCTGAAGTGAGCTGAATGTGTAATGCTCCTCATGCCAATGACACTTCCACCGAGCTTTTGTACGGCATATGACTTCACTGAATTTCTTTCAATGTGTTCCTCTCGAATTTATATTTAAACTGGGGTCATCAGGAGAGAATGTGCACCGTTTTGGGGCCTTCATCTCAATGGTTTCAGTTGCACACCAGCTCCTACTCACTTATGCAAGGTCCCATTATAACGATATACAAGTGTGTTGTGGATAAACTAGTTCAAATGTCTAACGGCGAAATTAGATTTACGAAAATTCCAAAAAACGTCAAACTTTGCGTTCTGAGAATGCAACGTGAACCTCATTATGCATTCACGATCAGTCATGTCATGCCGTCATGTTCACTGAAACACTCCACGGAGTATTTCGTTTATTCCATATCCACATAGAACTATTCTCAGTTACTTCTATTAGGCGTTTTATACTTTTGGCCCTATTACGCCCTTTGATTCCAATTTGGCTCAGAAATTCATACAGAGTGCCTGAAATGAAACCCCTTGCTCCAATTTCCACTGCTCTAACAATTGCATTATACTCCTCCTTTATTATCTCTGATTTTAGATTTTCATATTTATTAGTTTTATAATCGTGGCTTTGTTCCATCCAGCATTCATATGGTACTGTTAATTTAACCAGGATGATTTTATAGTTCACCCTTGACAGAAGAACAATATCTGGTCGCAGACCTTTACTTGATATTATTTTGGGATAATCATTACACCAACCAGGAAGGTCTGCAGATACCTCCCCGATGCCACCAGAACTAAGGAGATTTTTTCCGGGTATAGCTTGACATTTGCTTGTTTGCTTAGAACCGACATATCTTTTTCCTTCTGCAACAAATTTCTAGGTTGAATTAGATGACTCAGACTTCATATATTTCTTTATAATTTTGACCAGCTCATCCAAAACACTATTGTGTCTCCATGTATATCTTCCATTGACAAGGGCTGTTCTACAGGAACTAAGAACATGTTCTAATGTTTGTGGATTTTCCTTACACAGGGGACAAGTAGGATCATATAGTTACTTTGATATTTACATGTCAAATAATATCAAGTTTTTTTAAACACCCTGTATATTACATATTATATTATTATAAGATTTTTATAATTACTATGAAGGTATACAGAATATATTCCTATATTTATATTAATTTCTAAGTTACACTTTATTTTTATTGAATATTTTAATGAGGAACAATTGATTAGTATCTTCTAAATCATCATGGTGTTGTAATTGGGTGAAACCATATAAATGTCAATTAATCCAGATTAAAACCTTTATACTAGTTTAACTCTGTTACTCCTAAATTGTTGCTGTCCCATTATTATGCACTGATTTAATCTTACTAGTGTCCTCTTCATAAATTGTTTGTTAAATGCTATCAGAGTATTAAGGAACAAAAACTTTGTTAGAAACAAAGAAAAGAGTACTGAACTGAGTACTATGATATCTATCTCCTATATGACAGGGAATGCTGAACAATCTCCTCAAAGATGAAATTTGGTTCTACAGAAGGATGCTGAGGATACCATGGACCGAATATGTGAGCAACGACAAAGTTTTAGAGAAAATGGAAACATAAAAGGAAACTTATACTTAACATCAGGAAGAGATAGTTGAAAATTCTAGGGCATATAATGAGGAAAGAGGGCTTGAAAAATCTGATACTCACAAGACAGATTGGAGAGGGACAGAGGAAAACAATAAATAATATACTTAGTGAGTTTGAGTAAATGGATAGTAAACCAAGGTTTAGGAGAAATAAAAAAGACAAAATTTATTAAAAGCCACAAAGGACAGGAAATTGTGGAGAGCTATAAAGAAGAAGTGTCCTCTTCATTGTTATAGACACATTTCAGACATTGTACTGAAACATTGTGATTATAACAGTCAAGATGAAGACACCATCAGTTTTTAACAATGATAATTCCTCATTTCAAAAAGTAAAATAATTTCTTTCCTACATATAGCATCTTACTAAGCTAATGTATGTTTCTTTAATGTTTTATTTGTTTTTCAGTTTGAATATTTCCTAAGTTTTGTCTGACTGTTAGAGATGAGACTCTTAAAAACAATCCAAAACTAATTAAAATTAAAATTCATGCAAGCAAATTTATAAAAATCCTTGTGAGATATACAGGGTGCGATGGATAAATTGTCGTGTAAATTACACAAAATGAAAATAACTTTAACATCTAATTTTAACAGATATATTTACCAAATTACGCAAAAATATCTTGTACTAAAGAATAACTTTATTCAATAAATTTGTGATTGGCTTCAACCAAGGCCTCCAGACGACTCCAGAATCTCCTGCAACTGTTCTGGACGGTCTCCTTGTTTAAGTTGGTGAATGCTGCTATAATCCTTTCCTTCAGCTTATCTTTGGTGCTACAAGGAATTTTGTTGGTCTCCTGCTCAACTGTGCACCACATATAATAATCAAGGAGGTTACAGTCTGGAGGAGTTAGGTAGCCAGATGTAAGAGGTTGATGTGGTCAACCATTACTGGGTTCTCCTGCTTGTATGCCATGGTGCAGAGTCCTGTTGCCAGACCTAGAATCTTCCAACAGCTGCCCTCTTGATCCAGGCCAGCACTACCTCCTCAAGGAACTTGGTGTATGTCTCACCAACAAATTCAAGAACTCTTTTCTTATCAGAATGATCAGAGTGTTTTCCAAGCTGCCATACATTCGTAAT
Organism: Acanthosepion lycidas; assembly: GCA_963932145.1. NCBI lineage: Eukaryota > Metazoa > Mollusca > Cephalopoda > Sepiida > Sepiidae > Acanthosepion > Acanthosepion lycidas. The sequence goes on from OZ010584.1 coordinate 40,761,352, forward strand.
CACCATTAAACTTATCCAATTCTTTCCAGATCCTCTGCACTGAACTCAGATTGACATCCAAATGTTCTGAAATGTTCATATAGGAGCTTCTAGTGCAAATACCAAGCAATACAGCATGCTGCTTCCAAATTTCTGTCAGAGTGAATTGTGTCATGTTGCTCTTTTTTACTCACAGACGGTGCTCAGCTAACCCTACTATGCTGTACAGTCAACAAAATCAAAATCAAATTAAAAATATCATTTGACGATAATTTACCCATCGCACCCTGTATATTAATATGACATTGTCTCACATACACAAGCACTTTATACAGAGGTGTCTGCACTACACAATAACAGAATTAGGAAATCAAGGAATGCATGGATTTTTTTTTAAATATGTAAACTTGGCCTTTGCAAATTGTTAACATTTGGTCTCTCAACCATTGAGCAGATTATTTCTTGCTCTCTGACCTCCAAGTTTTTTATCTGATGGTGAATTATCAGAAAACTGCAATGGAGATATCTATTTACTATAATTTTATCTTTCATAAACTATTTCTGAAAGTGACCAGAATAAAATTCTGGAATAGTAAAAAGTAATTCATTATTACCAAATTTGAATCCTGCTTTATTATGAATCAAATTAATTTGTTTTGATTCTTTTCTATAAAAATTAAACCTTTTTTTATTTCTCCTTGTCAGATCATTCACCATAAGCATCCATCTTTCTTTTGGGTGTCCAAAGTTGTTGAAGTGTTTATACTAATAAGCATTACTGTTTCCTACCTGACAATTGGTATAACCATTCTTCATATCAGTAAGTAACCAATAAAACTTCTTAAAATTTTCACATCTATACTTTTCTTTTAATTCCTTGTTACTATTCACCATTTTCAAACAGCAGTAAATATTATTTGACTTTTATACGCATTAAAATGGCTTTGTATTTTCTGTTGATTTTTCAGTTTAATTTTTATAATTCTTTCATTAATTTTTATTATATTTTTTATTTTATAATTGTATTTAATTCCTTTTCCTATTAATCCCTTGAATGTTATTTATATTGTTCAGTTTGTGGCATTGTTGAGTCCAGTTGGTCAGCTGGTTCTTTATCAAAATATACAAAAGGATCCACTAAAATTACGAATATTGGCAAAAAGTAAGTTGTTTTTCTTTTGATGTAAGTTGTTTTTCTCTCATTATAAAATCTCTCATAGAAATTGTTCCTGTAAAGAAAAACAGATAAACATTTAAGCTTGTAGTGAAGCGTTATTCAATGCAATTTGGCTACTGAATATTACTTGCTTACTTTTTGCCAGACTTTGAATTATGACACTGTGTGTCCACTACTTGTTTTGACTGACCTTTCAACCACCTGATGATGAATATTCATGAATGTTCTCAAATTTAAAAGCCTAGATAAACCAATGACATCCTTACTTTTGTATATAAACATGTACAACAAAATAAATCCTATATTGCCTTGATAAAGTCCCCGAGAGGACAAAATACATCACGTAAGAATAGTTTTTCCTCTTGTCTCTTTTAATTCATTTTCTTCCTTTACAGATACACTCTATATAAAAATGATTTACATATAACAATATAATAATAATAATTCATTTAAGTATTGAGTATTAAAATAATACAAACATGTTTTTTTTTTACCTTATCAACTATTGTGGTCAAGAGGTTAAAATATTTAGGTTTTTAATTTTTACTAATAAAGATATACATAGGACCAATTTTAAATAATGAAATGCTATTTCCTTTTTGTAAATGTTTCATTCATTTTCAGATGTGCCTCAAGTTTTCTATCATTAATTATGTTTGGAATAATATTTATAATTGCTATGTTGAACCAAAAGGTAAGCTAAAGTTTTGATATAGAAATTTTACCTAATTTTTTATTCTGCTTATTTTTGGAAAAATACTTTAATTTTAGATTGCACCTCTAATTCAGAACTACTGTAAAGTCACTTTTATCTTCCTGAACATGACTGAATAGTTGAAAACAAAGTAATTTATAAATTTTTAAATCTTTCAGTCCAAGAGATTCTTTTTAAATATTGTCCATTGATTTTATTTTTTCCAAACAATTTCACAATTTATGACTTTGATATTTTTAATTCATTTTTAATTAATAAATGGTTATCTAACATAACAGATCCTGTTTCACCTTGTTGAGCTCTTGTATAAGATTAGAACCATCTTAACATAAAAAACCCAGTTGTCCAGTCTTACTTCATACATTAATCAAAGATGATCCTACTTTGTTTGTTTTACAAGACAAGCTTGCATTATTCTTCTCAAATTTTTTGTGATATTTTCCATGATTGGCAAGAGAATTAAAATGTTTTTACATTCTTTTAGGTTATATGATGACAGCATTTGGGATCAGTATTTTTATTTGATATTTAACTTTATACATTCAGATCTGATTTTGCAATCTACACTTTTTCTGTCAAAATGTTTAGAACTATGAATGGAAAATGTTATTTGTTGACCATAATGTTTTGATACAGAAGTGTTATCTTAGTTTCTTGTTATATTTATTTTTATTATATTTATTTTTGAAAAATATTTTAATTTTGAACTTGTTATTGAATGATTTGGGAATCAAAATAGTGATTTATGTTTTTTTTATTTTTCATTCTAATAATTAAATGTAATAATTGTTACAAAGTTTTGACATCGACCCTGACCATACTACAGTTACTAATACTACCCATTGGATTTTTTAATGTTTAAAAACTACTCGCCACTCAAAAACATGAAGATAGTGAATCACTTGAGTGCTACCTAACTGAATTGAAAACCCTAAGCAAAGACTGCAATTTTAAAGCAATGAATGCAGAAGAAACCTGGGACAAACATATTATGGACACCTTTATAAATGGCCTTCGAAATGCTCAAATGAGAAAGAGACTCTTCAAAAACAAAACCATAGCGTTAAGACTAAGAGAGCCCACAATAGAAGTCAGTCAGTTTTCTTCTTAGCTATCGTTTGCACTTTTTGAAGCTCCAATATATATTCATTCAGACTAGCAAACATTGTTCATGTCAGAACAACTTAGGCAATTTCTCCACAAACATGGATTGCCTGTTAGTCGGACAAAAATACAATGATGATGTTATTTGGAAAACCATTCAGTTGGCCACCACAAATCTAAAATGCCTGATCACTGACTAGGAAAACCTCCTCCCAGAATTTCTGAACATTATCAAACTCTGTTGTGCATCACAACCAATGTAATACCACACAAAAAAAGGGTTCTACCATTTCAATGTAGAACTTTACTCCTTTTTTACTGTCACAACCTGGTACAGTCCTGAGACACTACGTTTGACACCGTAAAAACGACCCACTAATAAACAAAGTCAAATTAATACAGGCAAACCTGCATCATGTGTTTGTCCAGCACTTAGACGGGAAATAAGATACTGTGTCATGGAAAGATTTGGCATTTAGATTCCAAAGCTGGGGAGGCAAGACAAAAAACCCAAACTCAGATGAGTCAATGTCAGTTGGCATTCGTCTTATCACTACAATAAGTGCTTATTAAAATAGAATAGAAGTAAATGCAGTGAGTGGAGATAGCGATTGGTTGAGTGGAGGGTTAAGTGGTTGATTTTTGTCATCATCCACTTTTCAAGTTCCTTTCATTTTTCAAGTTTATGGAAGATACTATTACATTATTATCTTTGTTGCCATATTTATTACATTTTGGCTGTTGTACGCTCTGGCCTTCTTCAGGTGGTTTGAATGTCATCTATTAGACGTGGAACTAGAACAGTCTATCCCAGTGAGTGAAATAAAGGGTTCAGTTCGACATTCCAACGACATGAAGAAGGCCGGAGCATACAACAGCCGAAACGTTATAATAAATATGGCGACAAAGATGAGGACAATAGTCCAAATAGTGTACATAATACCTCATCTCAGAAATATAATATAGAGAGATACTTTATGGAATATCTTTTTACGTTTTGGTTTGATTGATTTCTTTGTGATGTGTGGAGAGAAGAAATATGAATTTTTGTTTTTGTTCGGTATTCTATAAATCAAATTTTGAATATTTTTGTCATATTTAACATGTATTGATTATTACTTTGTAGGGATTTCTTGATGTAATTGAGAAATATACATCAATTGTTTCAAACATTGAAAAGGTTTTAGTTTTTATGATGTTCATGGCTACAAGAAACAATGAAAATAAGTAAGTATAAAAACGGTTCAATATCTAGTTTTTTTCCTCTGATCACAGAAGGGGAGATCACTCATTTCTTTTTTTTTTCCTATTTTCTGTTCTTTACTTTATGGCAGCTCAGTCAATGAGAAAACTTTCTCTGTTTAGCAAAATAAATTTAACACATGTTAAATTTAACACATGTTAAATTTAAATGTAAATTTAACTGTCATTTAAGACCCATGCAAATTAGTAATTATATTTTTGTAATTCTTTACATTGCAAAACTTACAAATAATTATAAGAACTAATGTAACAAACACAGAAATATTAAAAATGAAATGTGAAATGGATGACTTGATACTAGTTGCACTTTTACTATGTAAGATAAATGCTTGGGTGGGTGTATGAGACATTAATCTACTAAAGGTTAATACTTCACACATAAAACATAAAACAGTAGTAAACATCTAGTTATTTGTAAGCAAACAAAATTAATTACTAAACATTTCTTTGGTGCTGAGGTGGGTGCATGAAACATTAATCAGCTAATGGTTAAATTTTCACACAATATATTCTTTGGACAGATCATTCTAATATTTTAGACAGGAAAACTGATTTTTAAGAACAATTCCAGAATTAAATATATTTTGTTTTTGGCTACAAGAAAGAAAAAACAGAAAACAATTCAATATTTGACAGTTCACTTTAATTTCTCTTAAATCATAATTTATTGTTCATGATAAAAACTAACATGATAAAACAATTATGAAATGTAAAATGTCTGACTTGATAGTGTAGAGTATTATTATTCAAAGCAACATTGGGGTTACCATCTGTAGAGGTACATCGGGATTAGCTAAAACTTGTAAATTCAGTTGCGTGTTCAAAGTAATGTAAATCCTCAACACATTTAATTACTTCTTCAATGAATTACAGAAAAATGAACAAAAATGAGAAATAACGCAAAACAATATTATATAACAACAAACACATTTTCATTTATACAGCATAAGAAAATACAATGATTTATGCTGGAATGAATTCAAATTTGTAAATGAAATCTGTGTGGGGGTTTGTTAGTTTAAATCTTTGTATAAATTCTTTTTGAGGTGTTTGGAATGTAGTTTGTGAGTTTAAGTGAAAGATTGTTTAAGTTGTAATGAAAAGTTCACAAAGTCAGTGAAAATATTACTCTATTTATGTGGAATTTAAACAGTTTTGTGCCATGTAAATTTTCAATGTAGTTTCAAATAAATTTAGTTGTCATAAAAATTGTATTCCTTTGACCGTTTTTTGTCAAGAAATAATGTTGAATTGTTTGAGCAAATTCAGAATAGAAATAATGTTCTGTGATTGAGATCTTGAAGTGATAAGCAATTCTGTATAATAAATGAAGTTGAATATGAAAATGAGTGAGTGATGCCTGAAGGTTTGTATTATGTTAAAAAGTAACTTTAAAAACTTCAGATGATAAAGTGACATGGATTTGTTTAGCAACTGGTTTGTGGTCATGATGCTCACTAACAAGATGAGTTTGTGTGCTGAATTTATTTACTTGGGTGGTCATGTGATAGACTCCAGAAAATTAGTGCCAAAATATTTAACTCGATCACAAGATGAAATATAGATTTGCTTGGGTGGATGACGACACCCACTTGCTTGTTTTTGAACAAATCATTAAATGAATTCTTGGAAAATATGTGTGGAGCTGATTTTGTACAAGAATTTTTAGATGGCTTTTGCACAGATTTTAACAAAATCTCATAGTGATCCACTGTTAGATAGTGTTTGCACAGTAGTGTAGAATTATGATTCTACAATAGTAATATCACTTTTACTATGTAAGTAATTGTGTAGATGCATGAGACATTAATTTATCAAAGTTTAATATTTGACAGATAATTTTTATTATTTTAGTGAGTAAAACTTTAAATCTGCAAAACAATTTCAGTACCAAATATATGAAATAAAAAATGAACACAAAGAAATAATGAGGAATGTATTCTTTCATCAATTTTACTCTTGGATAATAAATTAGTAACATCTACTTACACAAATAAAATTATTTTACATTTCTCTGGTGAATATTTAAACTGTATCATTTTCAAAAATGATTAAGTTTACCTGGAGCTTTTAAAAAGTTAAACATGTCCTCTTCAGAAAAAAAAAAAAAAAAAAAACTTCTGTATAAATCATAGAAATTTAATTCCACCACCAAACTATTTTTATAAACAATACTAATGCTGTAGACAAATCAAAAGTAAAGCATCAGTTCTTAAATCATTCACAGATTTTAAATGAAATTTCTATGCACATTCTATTCTCAAACATGCAGAAATTTATGGAAAAATAACTTGAGTAATTAGATTAAATCATACTTATATGTCAGATCCCCTAAGAGCAAAAAATATCAAATCACAAAATTTAGTCACTAATCGAAAGATACTAAAACACAAGCATTAATTCTGGACAAATTTGACCTCAGTGTGTTTGATAAAATCTCAAATGTTTCTAAGCCATTTGTCATTAATGAAATAAATTTGTAGAAAATGTTGCTTTCTATGATAATTATTGAAAGTTTTATGCTTTAGTTTTTTAAATAAAAATTAAAGTGTATTATTATGCTAAAATTGTTTTTCTCCATCTTTGGGATTTGGTTCTCTCTTTAGTCCAACTAAAATCAATGTTAATCTAGACAATAAAATGTTTGTCATCTTTTCCAATTCTCACTTATACTTTTTACAAATTGTTTTTTGCAGCAAATTGAAGATTCCTCTTCCCTTACCAAACATGGTGATGCCTTTCATCTTTCTTCTTCCTTTATTTTTTGGATTTGCCATTGGCTATGATATTTATTTCTGTCTTATTTGCATCATGAAATAGACAAGTCACATCTACCTGCACTTCAACAATATTTATATCACAACTTCTCTTTTGAATGTTACTTCACCTCTTCATATTAATGTAACATCCTAATAAATGGAATTTAAAAGAAAAAACAAAGACCTTTTATGTTATTATATAAGGATGTGTATTTGATTTGCTGGTAACATTGCTTCTTGCTTCTTTATTGTAATATTTATGTATTTCTGGGATGGAAAAATGAAGACCACTTTGCTAATATCAAGTGTTGCAAGCAAAATCCATTTTTTTTTTTGGAAAGGATTTTTGAAAAGCATTGTAAAATTGTGAAGGAAATTAATGATTTCATTAGCAAAAAATAGTTCCTTTCTTGTCTGTGCTGAATTTTTTTATGTGGTAGATGAGAAGGATGAATATTTATAAAGATCAACATTGAATATATGCTCAGTTAAAAATGGTTGATCAGCTTTGTATTAATCTTTTATGATCTGATGTTTAAATTTATTTTTACAGTCCAGTTTCTTTTCAAAATTTCTTTCTGATGAACTATAGTCATAAATGCTAATGTAAAGAATATTAATCTTGAATGGTGTAACTTTCTGGAGACAGTTTTGTCCTTTACACAAATCTGTCAATAACCTGGTCATTTTCTTTTAAAATTACCCATCATGCCTTTGACAAAAATTTAAAAACAATACTGTCTATATTATGAGAAATATCAGTATATACATTATCTGTAAAAATGAAAGGTTTGTAGAAAGTTGAACATGGAAGATATAAAATGCTTCTTGAAATGTTTTTTTTGCAAAACATTTCTTCACCCACATTTATAATTTTGGAAAGTAAGAACATTTTAACTTGAGGCAAATAGAGAGAACTGACAGAAAATAGATTTTATATTCATTATGGCTAACTTCATAATTTAAAAATAGTTTTATTAATAAATGTAGTTTTTATCATTGATATTTTAAAACTCAACAATAGGATAAGTCAAAATTAATTTATTTCTATTTTAAATAAATCTTCTAATTAAAAGTATTTCTTTGTTAAGTAATATTTTTATTGTTATGAGCTTGGCTTTCTTTTAAATGACACACAAAATTTCAAATCTACTATTTGATATACTTCTGATCATCAGCAGGACACTGGTGAAAGGTGCCTTTTTTGAAATTCGTCTGGTCAATTTTTGCTTTGGACCTAAACATACTGCACTACACTACTGGGAAGAAATATTCCATTTCATTGCAAATCATGAAAAACTTTGAAGTCATTGTTAAAACACTAAATAATCACATAAAAATAAGAACACTGAATTTTTGAATTCCATGAAATGGTAGCCAACCTGTTTTGCCTTATATTGAAAGTATTTATGTTCATAGTGGGGATAGTTGGTTCCGGACTACCTTTCTCAACAACTGCATGCTACCACTGAAGACAAATGCAGATAACATATTGTTTCTGGAAACAAAACAAAACAGGCTAATTTTACAAAATCTCTTCATTAAAAAGTTCCATTTTCTGATCTTTCTTTCAGCCATGTCGTAGGACTTGTAAATTTAACATTGTTTATAAATGAAAACAGAAACTTACTTCATCCATTCCATCAGTTTAACAATATTAAGATGCCAAAATTCTTTCTAATCTTCTATTTCTCTGTAGATATTAGGTAAAAACTGAAAGAGAAAGCAATAACTGTAGTCAAAACAAATCTTATAAAGTAGTATCTCATTTATTAGAAAAAAAAAGCATCAAAGTCTGGAGTGTAAAAAGCAGATTAATTTTAATCAGGTAAGTCAAAAGATACAGTGGTTGAGTTTATTGTAGTGTGTATTAGGATAAAGGTTTCGTTAAATACTATTCAGCACAAATTGTAAAATTTAGAAAGAATAAGATTTAAAAAATTAAATAGATATATACATTTACTGTCATATTACTATTGTATTACTATTGTATACAGGTTGCGATTTATAAATTGTCTGAATTATGCAAAAATGAAAATAATATTGACATCTTATTTTAACACATATATTTACTGAAATTACACAAAAATATCTTGAAATACTAAAGAGTAAATTTATTCAATAAAATCGCCATTGGCTTCAACCATGGCCTCCAGACGACTTTGGAATCTCCTGCATCTCTTTTGGATGGTCTCCTTGTTTAAGTTGGTCAATGCTGCCATAATCTTTACCTTCAGTTCATCTTTGATATTACAAGATTTGTTGGTCTCTTGCTCAACTGTGCCCCACACATAATAATCAAGGGGGTTGTAGCCTGTGGTGTTAGATAGCCAGATGTAAGGTGTGATGTGGTCAGCCATAACTGGATTCTCCTGCTTGTGTGACATGTTACCAGACGTAGGGTCTTCCAGCAGCCATCATTTTGACTACCTCCTCAAGGCACTTGTTAAAAATTTTTCCTTCTTTTTAGAACATTCTAAATTTTGATTAAAAAATCTTGTTTCTCTTTATGCCAGTGGAACTACTTAAATAACAAAATTTTAGTCCATTTTTTTCTGTATGTCAAACATTAATTTGGAAAATCTTGCAAAAATAAAAATAATTGTTGGATTTTAATGAAACTTTCAGAAAATATTCACAAATGATGGAACTTATTTTATAACTTCCATCATAGTGTGAATAGTGAGTTGATATGTTTTCCTTTTTTAAAGTCATGGCAAAAATATTTTATATTTATATTTTTATACTTATTCCACCCACCCCTATAACTAATTTTACAAAAACTCTATAATTTCAGTTTTGGACGAATTAATGAATATATTAGTTAAAAGCACCAGACTTTGAGGAAACTAAATCATGTTTTTTTGTTTTTTTTTTTTGTTTTTTTTTTAGTTGGACCCCTCTACCTGAAAATCATCTCTGAATTGTATCATACAAAACTCAATAAAACAAAGATATTATTTAATTTCAAATGCTTTTAATTGCTTTATTTGTTTTAATGAATATTGATAATATTGTCTGAAAGAAAAAAAAAATTTAGATGAAAAATGAATTTTTAAAACAGTTATTTGTTATTTCTTTAAATGTTGTTAATTCTTATAAAATTAGTCAAAAGTTTGTAGAATAGAGTCAATGGTGTTATTAAGTAGATCTATAATTTCAGATTATAATTTCTAAAACTTCTTACAAACTAACGACCACCAGTATATAAAAAGATATAATCTGTGTCCATAAAATGGCTGTAATTCAAATCTACGGAAGACCAGAAGTATCATGAATGCAATAAAATGTCACATGGATTGAGTGACAGTTTAGAATAATTTAAGGGTTGTTTTCCACTGTTTATGGCCTTTATTTTTGCAAATTGTTCATGCAAAACACGTGTGGAGCATTTTATTTTCCATTTTTATTTATTTTTTTTTTTAAAAAAAACATTTGAACAATTTGTATTTTAATTTTTTTATAGTATTTATAATTTCTACAGATAGTATCAAAAAACTTATGGTGAAAGCTACAGTACTAAAAAACAAAATAAAAAAGCTTGGAATGTGAAAGTTTTTTTTACTTTAATTATTGTATAAGCTCATTCACCTACAAAAAAAAGATTACGTCAATTCTGTCCTTCTGTATGATAACTCGAATCTCACATTAGCTGTCAATATGATGATAAAGTAAATTGTTTACTCTCGGAGGAGTGAAATTGTACTTTGAAAGTATGTCAGTATGTTCACACTAGAAAAACAGATACGTCACCAGTTCTCTATATAAAGAGGCAAGCCAACTGGAAAATATCAGAGTTTTGGGATTCGTCTGTCTTCGAATGCAGTCAAACTGACTGGAGAGACGTCAGAGATTGAAAAGAAAGCGCCCGCTATGTGTTGCTGAGCTGAGGGTGAGGAAGCGAAATACTGCCGCTAACATCTAAATACCACTACTCCTGCTACTACTATTACGACTACTGAGAATGGGAACATCGAAGGTTGTAGTAGTTGCACTAAGAATAGACCAAAAAGGGTTAAAACGAAGGCCACATCTCTCCTTACTGAAATTATTTGTAGAATTTGTTTGGTTACTGTTCACATACAAACAAGAAACATTCAACCTTGTGTAACAAGAATTATTTTGTGTGTGTGTGTTTCCTTATATATATATATATATATATATATATATATATATATATATATATATATTAACTTTTGTCCTTTCAAAATCGAATCGAATTGGTTATTTATTTTTCTATTAACCAGATTCTCACCCAACAAATTCGCAGGTGGGCCAATGGAGAGCTTTCGGATTTCTACGATCTGATGACCACTCTTCAGGATCAAACCAATCACAACGTGGCTGGAGGGTGGCTTCGATTTGACATTGGGAACCGAGATTTGTGTATAACCTGTAATACTGGACCATACCGGAAGTGCGTGGGTCCAGTCGGGTGATGATACGGTGTTACATAATTGATTTTTGGACGATTTTTAAACGAGGAATTTAACTTTACAAAATTTTTAAAAAAGTGGCTGACATCGAGTTTTTTTTTTAGTAATTTCGCTGACAAAATAAACAAGATTTTTAGCTAAAATTTTGGACATGCTAAGAACGAGTAAAAAATTTCAAAAAAATAATCAAAAAATACTTTTGTATTTTTTAATAATGAAATATCCATTTAAGATGATAAAAAAATTTTCATCAAGTTTCAGGTCGTTCTTGTCATGCTATACTCTTTTTTTATCGATTTTCATGCAGTATGTATGCTATCGCGCCTTTCGACTATTTTCTAAGTCGAAAGGCGCGGTAGCATACATAAAAAAATACTTAAAAATCATTTTCGCTTAATCCTTTTGTTTTTCGAACGTAGTAGAGACAAAGAGAAAAAAATAATAATAGACCAATCAAATCGTTCTAATGTGGTGCTAAAGCGTTCTAAGCCTTAAGCGGAAATCTCTTAAAGTCAATATAAATAAAACAATTTCGGTTTTAATAGGACTTCGTTTCCAGCTGTTGGCAACTTAAAACAAACTCCTCTCTCACTTTTTCTTACTTTGATAATGTAAATCTGCTCTGTTTTTTCACGCCCTTACATACCGGTTTTTATTTGAACTCAGACATCTGAAAGGAACATCCATTTCGCACAAACTTTTCATTTACCATCAACTTTAAATTCTGTCAGTTTATTTTACTCTTGTATGTCAGTTGTTCGTTTGGGTCCTCAATATAAAATAATTGGTATTTTTATTTAGGAATCTCTATGAGATTGCTAAAAAAGAGCATAGCATGAATTATAAGGGCCTTAAGGCTTAAATTTGATGAAAATAATTTTTTGTCTAAATGTTTATGTTATTATTAAGAGGAAAGAACAAAGTATTTTGGGGGGAAATTATTTTATATTTTTTAATCGTTCCTAGAACTTTCGAAAATTTCGTTAAAAATCTTGTTTTTTTTGAGTCAGCAAAATTGACAGATAATAATGTCAACCTGTTTTTCCATTTTATATAAAAAATGAAAATCTTTTTTTGTATGTTACAATTCAGAGCTGATTTTCAGGTAGGTGGGGGTGGTCAATTAAAAAAAATATATGATTTGGTTTCCTCAGAGCCTGGTGCTTTTAACTAATATAATCACTAAAGAACTGAACTGTATTTGAATTTTTCATAAAATTAGTTGGGGGTGGGGTAATAAATATAAAAAAATATTTTTGCAATGACTTTAAAAAAAGAAAATTTGTGAATAGTTTCTGAATGTTTCATTAACATCTGACAATTTTATTTTTGCAAGATTTTCTAAATTAATGTCTGTTATACAAAAAAAAAAGTGTTAAAATTATGTTATCTTGTAGTTCCGCTGATACAAGGAGAAACAAGGTTTTTTTTAAGCAAAAGTTAGAATGTTCTAAAAAGAAGGAAAAATTTTTTAAAATAATTAAAAAATACTTTGTTCTTTCCTCTTAATAATAACATAAACATTTAGACGATAAAATATTATTTTCGTCAAGTTTCATCATGCTATGCTCTTTTTTTAGAGATCTCATAGAGGTACCTGTTTTTATTGTTATCCATGAATGTATTTTCTTGATTATTAGTCATTGTATGTTGAAAATACTGAAAAGAACGTTCTTTGAAATTGTTAAACGTAAATAAATAATGAATGAAGTTAAAAGTCTTGTCGAGTTTTCTTTCGCTGAGTAGAATTGAGAATGTCACTTTTTTCAAACATATGAATACTGTTTAAAACAGTTATAAAGTATTTCCTCAATTATCTATTTCAATTATCCAGACGTGAAATGAAGAGAAAAATTGAAATAATCTGAACATTTTTCAATCAGCCGAACTAAACCCATTCTAATATTTTATCCCAGACATGCGTTTTGTTTGAGAATTTATAAGCCATAATCGCTTTGTTAAAAGTCTAATTAATTCTTGTTAATTTCATCGTTGCTTTCATACAAAAAAAAAAAAAAAGAATGCATTTGAATTATAACACTTTTGCCACTCCAAAGATTATGACTTACGCAAATCTCAGATTTTTCTGTGGGGAATGGAATGTCTTTTTTGTTTGTCCAGCACGTAGCAAATTCATTTAACACCTGTTGATATGAGTATAGTGGCATGGGGTTTGGGGGTGAAAATGAACTATTGATTTATCCCCACCAAGAATATTAATGAAAGATAAAAATGACTAAGAAACACAAGGGTAATTTTAACAAAACAAGATATGGAATTTATTTACCAAGTTACACGTTTGAAGTACTGTCAGTAACTCATTTCAGGAAAATAAATCGGATTTTTTTAACTCCGTAGATTCAACGAATTATCATGAAGAGGAAATGTTCATACAACACATTTAATTATCTTGTAGAGTAAGTGGAGGTTAACAGATCAAAGAAAAGGGCTCCGTGCAGCTTTATGGGTTTCAAACATACTTCAAATTTTCAATTTAATAAAAGTAAATAGCCAATGAAATCAGCTGCTGCCAATAAATAAACACAGGCTTTTGGAGCCTACACAAGACCATAAAAACCAAACATTCATTCAACTCGGCACAGGTACTTAGGTAAATCGACACGAGTCAACCTCGTCGTCCTGTCCTTCTCACCAAAGCAACTGCGAACCCGCTTTGATCTTGTCTCCCAACTCCATTTTCTCTTTTCCTCATTGAAAGACTATTTTCATTTTCTTGTAGTCAAAGAGAAGAATTTTCTTTTATTTCATGATAAGTAAATACAGTTAAAATTTGCGTATCTTACGTTTAAATAAATATTTTATTTTAACACGCAACAATCTTTTTTAATTTTTTTTATTCAACAGACGGCAACCCCTGGAATCTTTCCCCAACAATCTGATACAAAATAATATTAAAAAATGTTTAAAACAGAGGTAAGAGTGTTCGTTGTTTACAGAAGGGATATACGGTTGCATACATTCAAAAATAGATGAAAAGAAATAGTTTGAAATACTTCATTTTCTTGGATTGTTGAAATAAAGTTCTTTGAAGTGCCGCATGCTTAGTTAAAAGCTGATTATATAACTGGCGAGTAATTTGACACTGGTGAAAAGTTAAATGCTGGACATGTGAACAGAAATGAAACTTTTCACATGGCTTCAGACATTCTTCTCTTGTTAATTTAAATTTTTCCTCATTTTATGTCAAAGAGGATTTCACGTAGGTTCGCTATTTTCTTTTCATTCTTGGCAAAATAGAAATTACCTGTACTGAGAAAACGTCATGTAATGGAGCAAAATGGACTTGATTTTCCGATTCAGCGTGAAAAAATAGCTCAGAAACATGTACCCAATGTGACACTATTTAGCGGTCGCGTGAAAATGAAAAGCGAGAAATAATTAAGGCGAGAAGAAGCTGAAATAATTAAGGAGATAAGAAACTATCACGAAAAGACATACTGAGCGATGTTATTTTTTTTGACAAAGAAAAGTAGTGAAGATTTTGTTTTCGTTTGCGAAAAGAAAAAGTATTTTTTTCTCTCGCAGAAGATAGGAGGTTCGTAAGATCTCGGATCTGTCGAATTAATTCATGTTACGAGGCGGCGAATAAAAGATAGCCATCTGCCCATGGCAATAATGAAAATTTCAAATTGGTCAAGTGGCCTACAAAACAGGATGCTAAGAGATAATGGTAATCAGGTCACGCACTGACCGAGAAAGACATCAGCTAAAGACCACCGCCAAAGAAATAAAGAAAGGAAGGGAAAAGAGAAAGGAAAAGAATAAACCATTAACTATCCTTCGGAGATATCATTTGGTTTTAGGAAAAAACACCTGTTTTATTGTCCAGACCTGAACATGATAAAAGTTTGATACCAGGATAGATAATTGACGACAGAATGCGAATACGTCCAGTTAACCACCCACTTGACGCTGGCGGAAATATCGATTGATAAAGTCCAGGTGACATTCGGTTAAGATAGAGATTATGGACCACACTACGAGTCGTAGGGGTCTGGTGAAACAAGAAAAAGAAGAAAAGAAAAAAAAAGGAAGATAATTTTTTTTTCCTTTGAGCGAAATTTTTAAACTGAGGCCAGTCTAGCCACACCCACGCTGCTGGGCGTTCATTGGCTGAATGGTGGCGTGAGCGGTAGGCGAAGGTAAACTATGAGAAAGGAGGGGAGGCCTCTTGACGCCTCTGAGGGAATTGGTGTGAGATACCAATATAAGAAAGGAAGAATTTGGGAGGACGATACCCTTAAGGACCCCTCTAAAGCAAAAAAGTAATGGACTTCCAAAAATGGAAAGTGATAAATTTTCCTGTCCGAAAACAAAGAAAATCCTTGTTGTGGATTTAGAATTATCGAAGACCCCCCCAAACCACGACAAGCCCACACCCGGTTTTGGTCAGCGTCCATATAAGCAGAGTCGCAGCGAGTTGGAAGGTAGTTGGGGTTAGTCAAAGAGAGAAGTTAGTTGCAGTTGAGGCTGTTGAGCTCTGAGACAAGCCTCGCAGGAAGCTGACTGAAGATCCACGCATCCCGACTTCAACTTCTAACCAAAAAACAATTTATTTTTGAAGAACGACTTACTCACACCACCAAAACAAGTTTTACGAATATCGCCTGAAGATACAGAAAAAAAAACAGTTTCTTAAAAAACAACTTAAGATGTTAAGACTCGCCTAACAAACACAAAGTGTCACGAATCCATATTAGCGGTTTGGGAGAAAGACGCAGTCCTGTATTCAACAACCAGATATAAAAATATTTGTTATTCTTTTTTTAACACATTTGAACCTTTCGAGTTGTTACTTTATTTTCTTTTACATATACTTGTGTGGTGTTACCTTTGCTCGAACTCGGCTTGCATTGCGGCTCGGCGACTGATTGATTTCGTCTACCTAAGATCAAAGCACAAAGTGGGTAGGTTAGACTAGAAATCAAAGCAGTTACTTCGGTAACCAGACGCTGGAGGCGAGCTGGGAGCGACAAAGCTGATACCGAATCTAACCAGATTCCCATCCGAATCAGCAAAGGGTTAGAACGTCACATTTGGTGCCGTCACATTGGTCGTCACAGGATAGGACATTTGGGTTGAAAAAACTGTCATCCGGTGTAATTGTTAACAGGAAATTATATTCATTTGTTTCTAATAATAGTCACCATATATCTACGTGTAGGTGAGTGAATCGGCCATCTGGTGGCTATAATTGAGTGAGTCTTAGTGTCCCTGTTTATTTTAACATTGCATGTATGCATGTCCATGCAAATGGTTTGCAGTTTCATATTATACTGGGTAGAATAAGCCGTAAAAATACTATTTTTATATTGTTGTGGATTCTGCGTGAAAAATCGGTCTCCAATAAATGACAAACGCAAGTATTTAAGCTAAGAAATTAAATGTATTTACACAAAATACAAAAGGTAATGCTTTTAGTAAAATCCAGTAATTTATATCAGAAAAGGGTGGACCCCTTAATACCCCCCTCCTTAGATCCCTTTTTGGGGGGAGTTAATATTGTGTCCATTGTTTGCTGAAAAATTGCAGGTGCAACTTTTATTCCGAATGGTAGTCTGTTGCACTTATACAACCCTTTGTGCGTATTAATGCAAAGGATTTTCGAACTTTCTTCTTGTACTGGGAATTGTAAATAAGCCTCACTAAGATCTATTTTTGAAAATATCTTACCGGCGTTGAGCTTTATAAATACCTCCTCTGGCCTCGGTAGTGGGTAATGGTGGTCTTTTATTGCCTTGTTGAGTCCCGTCGAAAAATCTGCGCATACGCGAATTTCTCCTGACTTCTTTTTTACGCAAACCACCGGCGCAGCCCACTCTGTTTTAGATAAAATCCCAGTTTGTTCAAGTCTCCCCAATTCTTTGTTTATTTTTCCTATAGTAGCAAACGGTACATTTCGCTTCTTTCTGAAAATTGGTTGGACATTTTCTTTTAATTCTATTTTGGCCTTAAATTTGTTGCATCGTCCCAACCCACTTGAAAATACCTCAGGAAATTGCTTGTATAATTCTTCCTTCAATTTTATGGTATCTGCTGGTTCAACCTCTAACTTTTTGCAAAACGAGTTGATAGGTAGGTCCCAAACGTTGAATTTCTGCATCCAGTCGATACCTACTAAATTTTCAGTATCTTTCATGACGTATATCTTAAGTTTTTTTGTTTTGCCATGAAATTTAACATTCACTATTATTTCTCCCTCAAATTTTATTCGTTTCCTGTAACCGACTTGGCAATTTTTTGAGTGTGTAACAGGGTAGGTCTGTTGAGTTTTTTCCATGTCTGTAAGTTGATTATCGTGAGGTCGGAACCCGAATCCAGTTGTAATTTAATCTTTTTGTTTAAAATTTCCAGTTCTACATATTTCCTTACATTGGTGTTGTCATCATTATTCATCCTTGTAGCTCTTATTCTATTAGTATCTTTTCTATTTCTACATTGGGATGCCTTGTGGCCTTTTTTTCCACATTCATGACAGTTTTTATATCTGAAGCGGCAATCCTTGTTCCAATGTAATCCTCCACATCGATAACATGCTGATGGAGGGGGCTTATATTTGTTTCAATATCCGTCATAATTTGTCTTGTATGTTGTATTTTTTCTCTTATCATAAAATTTTATTTTTCTTTCCGGGGAGGGTGAGAATCTTTTTTCATTGTCGTAAAATTTTAGTTTTCTTTCCGTAGACTTTTATTTAACTTACGTATATGAGAAACAGCTGATTCTTTAATGTCCTTTGCGTCTTTCTTCATGCTTAAACATCTCTGGCAATCTTCTGATAATTGCTATAATGTTAGACTCGGTTCATTTTGTAATTTTGCAAGCATTCTTCTACGCATTTCGCTATCTTTTGTAGAAACTAGCCCTTGAACAAAGATGAGGCATTTAAAATTGTCCGGTGTTAATTCCGCTAGTTTGAAGTCGTCACAATGTTTATTTACGATTGCAGCAAACGTGGAATAATCCTCATTATCGCCCTTTATCAGGTTAAGGCATTTCCACCTCCTATGGAAGAGTGATGTTTTGGGGCTGAAGAGTTCTTTAAGACATGTCACTGCTTTGTCAAATTTTAATTCGTTCGTCATTTTTGGCAAGATATAATCCACGAACTTTGTTTATTCTTCAGTTCCTAATTTTCTAAGCAATAGACGTAGCTTTTTTGCTTCTGTCCAATTTTGACAGTCTATGTTAAAGATGTCTTCATGTCTTCTGAAGTAATCTCCAAAATTTTTGTCCTCATCTAGAGAATATTTGAAAATCTCTATAGTATTCCACACTGCGTCTTGCGAAAATGTTGCTTCTTTTTCAATATCTAATTGCTTGCTGCCCGCTACTTTCAATATTAGTTCCTAGAGTCTATCTTGATTTTCCCTTAGCGTTTGCAAAATTTGCATTTGCCATTTTTCTTGTAGCTTGTGCTGTTTCTTATTTTACTTTCCACACACACATACACACAATAAAAATTAATTCACACCACGTGTATCCAAAATATGATTTATTGACCAATCAGGGCTCGACATAAGAAACCCATTTCTTAATCTCCCCGGAGCCTCATCATTCAGATATAAGGAAGATAGAAACTCTCATCAGACCAGAGGGAGTACAGCGACGAGCTGACATCACAACTTTACGGACAATTCCATTGTGTACAAAAAAATAATTCTTATATATTTTTTTTACGAAAATAAACAAAAGTTTATTTTACTTTATTTGTTAAGTGTCTTTTCTTTTTATTATTTGTTTGAGGGGTTTCTTTGCACCCTCTACAAGCTGTAACTGTTGATCATTTTGGTATTTCTGCATTTGTAATTGTTGCTCATTTTGGTGCTTTATCAGTTCTACCAACATATTTTTAAAATCTTCCATGATAACTCAATTTTATGTTTTATTACTCCTCGAAATTGTTTGTCGCTAATTTGTTGTTGAACGACGAGGAAAGGATTTTTCTTCTGTTGATTAGTTTTCCGCGTGTGTTCGCCAAGTTGTTTGTTGTTAGGCGTACGAAAAGTTTTTTCCGTGTAAGTTTCGAATCCTCGTTCGTCAAGTTGTTGTGGGTTATCCGCGTGAGTTTCGAATCCTCGTTCGCCAAGTTGTGGATTACGCGTGAAAAATCGGTCTCCAATAAATGACAAACGCAAGTATTTAAGCTAAGAAATTAAATGTATTTACACAAAATACAAAAGGTAATGCTTTTAGTAAAATCCAGGAACGCCGGTTAGTATTAATCAAAGATTGCTATATACAGTCTCGAAGTAAACTTCCTTAGAGTCGGGCGTCCTTGTAACTTCTACGGCCATCTCAATCACAGTGTCTATGTACTTTCTACTCTGTTTCTCCACCCTGTTCCTCTACCTGTTCCTCTCACTCCTCTACTATCAGACTCTCTGACTGACTGTGGCTATTTTATGGCAGCAGAACGAGTCCATTTATATCAGAAAAGGGTGGACCCCATAATATATATGAAGAAAATAGTATGTAAGTTTTCAGGTAACCTGTGGCAACATTGCAAAAATTATTTTTTACCAGAAAAGAACAAGTTTTTTAACTAGTTGAAGAGAAATAACTTTTTAATTGCGGCAAAGCAGGGTCTTTTTTTAATCTTCTGTAATAATGTCTAAAATTTTATTTCCTGCCAATTATGAAAAATGTACAAATAAAAAATTTGCACAGAAATTTCCTTTTGTGCACCTATTAAGGCAGGATAACAAATTCTGGTAAAAAGAATTACCATTTAAAAATGAAAAAAATACAGTTTAGTAAAAGGCGAGGATTTTGAAAAAGACGAATGAGAAAATTTCAGAAGGTAATAATAAAACAAAGATGCATTCTCCTTTGAGAAACACAAAACACCTACTTTTATTTCCTCCACGAGCATCCCTGAGATAAATAATAAATTTTGAAAAGTTCCTTTTATATTCACACTGTTCATGCTTGGGAAAATTTCTTTAAATTCTTTTACATTATTTATTGCCCAACCACAGGAGAATTTTAACTTGAATTTCTTTAGTATTTCTGCAGCTGGTTGTCCTGCATGAAATTCTTTCAGGATTCTCTTTTGTAGTACCAAAGCTACCACTACTCTTTCGCTGTACATGAGAACGTCATCGTACATTGAGCATACTCTCGAATCTGCTTTAGTCCTGTTTTTAAGTTTTTTTCTTCATTTCGTTAATAAATTTATCCTCCAACGCTTTACTTTTTATATCTTCCAACGCCACTGGTATTTCTCACACAGTATTGCATAGTAGGTTTTTTATCTCTACTTCTGATTGTAGAGAAGACCGTGTCTTCTAAAGGTTCATTATTCCTCGGAATAAGTCTGGACATAATTTAATTTACACGATGGTAAGAATTCCATTTTAAAGTCTTAATTTAGTAAAATGGTCCCCCCCCCATCGTTGTAACCTATGAGCCATATGAGTCGGTAAACCTTTTTTTGAGACTCATAAATAGCTATTAACGGATTGTGATTTGTTTATAGAGTAAACCTTCGCCCGTGAATGAATCTATTAAATTTTCTTCACAGCAAAGACAATCCCTAAACTTTACTTTTCAATCACGGAGTAATTTTTCTCAGCTGGAAGAAGCGTCCTGGATGCGTTTTGCAATCGGTTTAATCGAGTCGTCTTCTAGTTTATGCATAATGCAGGCTTCTATGCCGTACTAGAGTCACTTGCTACGATTATTTCTCTTTTTTGGATCGTAGCGTGTCAAGAACAGTGACAAATCTGACGTTAGTAATTTTAAAAATTTTCTCAAATGCTTCCTGGCATTCCATTTAGTGTCTTTCTTCAAAAGCTCATTCAGCGGAGCTCGCAATCAATGCATAGTTGGTACAAATACATTATAGTAACTTGCTAACTGCAGGGAATTTTACATTTACAGGAGCAGGCATGTCCTTTATAGCACTGGAACGTGCTTGATCTGATCTCCTGCCCTTGTCAATTATCTGACCTAAAGATTTAATTTTGTCCATAAAGAATTTACACTTTTCGTCCTTCAGTTTGAATCCATAGTCCTGAATTCTTCTGAAAACTTCGAAAATATTTTTGTGTACTTCAGGGTTTTCACTTTTCAGCAAAATATCATCAAGATACGCAACTGCAAAGTCCAGTCTCCTCAGCATTGTGTCCATTACTTGCTGAAAAATCACTGGAGAGACCTTTATGCCGAAAAGCAAACGATTAAATTTGTAGAACTCACGATGTGTATTTATGGCCAGTAATCTTGAACATTCGTCGTCTACTGGAATCTGAAGATACGCCCCACTTAGGTCGATTTGGGAAAATATCCGACCCCCTTTAAGCTGCGCAAAATCCTCTTCCAGCTCCGAAAGTGGGTAATGATTATCTTTTGAGGGCATCGTTTAAGCCCGTGGAAAAATCCGCGCAGATACTTATCTCTTTTGACTTTTTCTTTATATAAACGGTTGGCGAATCCCAATCGCTATACTCCACCTTCGATAAAATACTCATTTTTTCGAGTCTATCAAGTTTGTCATCAATTTGTTTTAGTGAGGTAAATGGTACATTTTTTTTTTTTTTTTAAACTGGCTCTACGTTTTCTTTTAGCTCGAATGTCGCTTTCGATTTCTTGCACCTGCCTAACCCACCAGAAGTTTGGGAATTTATTTTTTAATTCTTCTTTTAGACTTTTTGCTTCTTTAGTAAAACCTTTCACTTTTTGGCAGAATGAATTGATCGGACTGTTCCATAAATTGAACTGTTCCATCTAATCTATTCGTGTTTTTCATGACAAAAAGTCTTAACGCCAAAGTTTTTTGTCTTTTAACATTACATTAGTCATAAATTCGCCATCGAATTTTATTTCCTGTCCAGTCACACTCCGAGCGGGAATTACTTTGATTTGCTCTTTTTTCTTCTTTTTATCAACTTTTCACTTTGTCCCGCCTTAGTTTTGCCTTTCGTCTGAAATGTTAAGTTTATTTCAGATTTTTTTTCCTTTTTCGTATTATTTTCATTGGTTTTTAGTTTGTGCTAATTAACTTTTCTTTTCCACGTTCTCGTTTTTATTTTTTGGTTTGACTTTATTTTCGTCTTTCGTTTATATTTTCTTTGGTTTTTAAGAACAAGCAATTCTTTTATAAGGTGAACCTTTATTTAATCAGCTGTGGTGGTTTTGTTTTACCATGGCTGAAAATTTAAACGTGGTACCTACGCAAAGTAAATCACCGACCAAAAAACTGCCCGGTCGGAGAACAGGCCAAAAAAGGGCTCGGTGTATTATGACGAAAAGCGAGTCAAGTATGATAAGTGCGTCCAGGGAAAACGAACTCCTTACGATTCCGGAAGCCCTGGATACAGTTAACGCAAGGATAATTTCCCTGTTGACCACCGACGTAAAGATTCGGAAATTGATTGGGGTCAGCAGAATCATTGAAAAGTCTTAGTATTTACTTCATTGAAGACTCATTGAAAAGCCTTAGTATTTCGCCGAAGTTTTTAGCAAGAATGTGGGATATTCTTCTAGCAATTGAAGAAGAAGCGAAACGGCTCGCCGGAAGTACGTTAGCAACGACGGCACGAAGACTTCAAACAGAGTACATGGGCACACGACTTACAAAAATCACAGGTGCATGGGGTGCCTGTGGATATATGCGAAGACCGTGTGGGGGCCCTATTTTCAAAATACGAACCCGTAGAAGAAGTCTCTTCGATTATGAGTAAGTCCGGTATTGCCACAAGAGACATGGTGTTGCATGTTACTCTGAACTGGCAGGCTTTTGGTGAAATACGAAATATACAGCTATTTCGGGAGAGACGGATACTGTTGTTGGTGGAGTGGCGCAGACCATATTGTTGATCTTGAAGAGCCTTGGGGCACATGGCCACGTCATGCCTCTCCAAGAATTCTCGGCCTCCACCCCGCCCTGCAACGATGGCAGTAACACCAACAAGAATACCAACAGTAGCAACAACAACAGCAGCACCAACAGTAACAGCAACGGAGAAGGCCCCGACGGTGACTGGAAGACGGTAAAGGGACGAAGGAAATCAAACGGGCCCTAGCCTCAAAAACAGGATGTCTCGTCGCCCAAAAAGCAGCGATAACCTCGGGAGCAGCGATAGGAGGCACAAGAGCAGCCAAAGTCTGGAAAGCAAGAGAAACAGCCCCAACAGCCACAAAAGCAGGTGAAGGAGGCACATAAGGGAAAAAACCCCTAACAAAACAGGACCCAAAGCAGCAACAACAACAACAAGTACAAGTACACGACAAGAAGCAGCAGCAACCTGAGGCAGTATAGGGCGAGGAAGAAGTGGATGTAGGAGAAGGTGTAGAAGCTGAACCAAGAGATGATGTGGGGGACGGAGCCCGTGAAGGTGAAGGGTGAAGGCTCCTTGATCTGGGAATATTTATATCCGTTTCGGATGAGGCTGCAGGGACAGATTGGGACCTAGATCTTTCTATAACCTTATCCTTCCTGCCTCTTTCAGTACGCTTCTTATTTGTGTGTATATCCTCCTCTTCCTCGTCCATTCCCGTGGTGAGGGCATTTCATCTACCTTCATTTCTGTCTCAGCACACTGCTTTTTTTGTTTTTGCCTTCTTTGGGGACTTTTGTTTCTGTTGCTGTTTTTGCCTTTTTTGGGGACTTTTGTTTCTGCTGCTGTTTTTGTTGTTGGTCTTGCTTTTTAGCTTTAGGTTATTCTATTTGCCACTCCTCCATTTCTTGATGCTGCCCTTTTGGTGGCTTAGGCAGCGACTGCTGATGCTGCTGATTTTCCGGCCGCTCCTTGAGTGGTGATTGCTGTGGGACCTCCTTCTGCTGGGGAGGGCTTGGTGTCGCTTCCTCCATGTTCACTGAATTGGCCGCCAAGATAGGACCAGCCTGGTCCGACCACAGCCGAATAAATGAAAACGTTGGCCTATATTTCTTTTAAACTGGCACTGAATAAAGTCTTGGTAGTCGCGGGGAGGTAACAAAAAATATCTCAAAGAAAAACGTCAAAATGAAATACAAAAAAGAAACTTACGTTTGACAAACCAAAAAACACGAAAAAGTATTAAAACAAAAACGAAAAATTGAAGCAATAAACTGAAAATCAAAAGTTCAAACATGTTTTGCAGATAACAAAAGGAAACCGAAAAATAAAACGATTAACTTAACGTAAATGACAGTTGTTCAAGAAATTCTCGCCGGGCAAAGATTAGCTGGACTTGAAAAACAGAGAGCAATCTCTAACTGCAGACCACAGACGATATTTATTTGAGAAAATACACAAAATGTGGCCAACGGTCAAAAAGGGGGAATGGGAAAAGGACGGTCTTTTTCTGTTTTGCTACATATATACAGCAATATTCCTTACACCGAAACAACGCATTCTTACTTAGCTTTCTTACTACATCCATCATAATAGCACATTGTCTTCATGAAAGTACTAACTAGTTCCCTTATGTACAATTTATTGTCCGTGGAGGAAGTGGAAAAACAACAATTTAAAACAAAGCCCCAATGAATATTTACAATATGACAAAACTATTTTACAATATGACAAAACTATTTACAAGAAAACTTGCACAACGGCACTACTATCCTGCAATGAAAGAAGGCATGACCTATGGTATCGACCTCCCCATCACGGCGCCGGTAGCTTGTAGATTCCTCTAAGCCCGCCGTATGAAATATTTTGGAGACCCAGAAAGTACCACGAATCACCAATCAGGTGAGTGTGACGTCCCCCGGGTGTCGCTGCGCCAAATGTGACGTCTGCCTGGCCGCGTCCGTCGTGCTATTCTGTCCTGTGAGGACCAACTGGCTTGGTATTGGCCGCGGCACCAAATGTGACGTTCCAACCTTTTGGTGATTCAGATGGGAATCTGGTTACATTCGGTATCAGTCTTGTCGTTCCCAGCTCGCCTCCAACGTCTGGTTACCGAAGTAACTGTTTTGATTTGAGACAAGGGTAACACCGCACAAGTATATGTAAAAGAAAATAAAGTAACAACTCGAAAAGTTCAGATGTGCTAAAAAAGGATAACAATATTTTATATCTGGTTGCTGAATACAGGACTGCGTCTTTCTACCAACCCGCTAATATGGATTCGTGACACTTTGTGTTTGTTAGGCGAGTCTTAACATCTTAAGTTGTTTGTTCTTTAACAAACTGGTTTTGGTGTATCTTCAGGCGATATTCGTAAAACTTGTTTTGGTGGTGTGAGTCTAAGTCGTTCTTCAAAAATAAATTGTTCTTGGTTAGAAGTTGAGGTCGAGAATTGCGTGGAATCTTTGTCAGCATTCTGCGATGCTATTAACTCTGTAACTGTCTCTGCCAATTGCCAACTCCAACTGCCAACTCCAACTGCGAATTGTCGTCTTACTCGTTGCGACTCTGCTTATATGGACGCCGACCAAAACCGGGGTGGGCCTGTCGGGGTTTGAGGTTCCTTGATAATTCTAAATCCACAATCTACTTCTTTGTTTTCGGTCAGGAAAATTTATTATTTTCCATTTATGGAAGTCCTTCCAGATTCTCCCTTTTTCATATGGGTATCTCGCCCAATTCCTTCATGGGGCGTCAACAGGTTTCCCCTCTCTCTCATACCGATCCCTTCAGGGGGCGTTAGCAGTCCTCCCCTCCTTCTTCATAGTTTACCTTCGCCTAACGCTCACGTCAGCATTCAGCCAATGGGCGTCCAGCAGTCTAGGTGTGGCCAGACTAGCCTCGGTTTAAAAAATCTTGCTCAAAGAAAAAAAAATTATCAGCCCTTTTTTTCTTCTTTTTCTTTTCTTTCTTTTCTTTCGTAGTGTGGTCCCCTAATTGCAATTCTTATCCTAAATGTCACCTGGAATTCATCACCCGGGACCTTCGCCAAATAAGTGGCTGGTCATCCGATGAGATCGCATTCTGGCGTTAATTATTCGTTCTGATAAAATAATTTTCTTATCATAGCCAGCTCCTGGCACAAAACAGATGCCTTTTTCAAAGATCTCCGTAGGTAGCTAATGGGTCAATCTTTTTTTGTAACTTGGGTGATCCAATGGACATTTTCGTTTTTCGCGCCCCAATTAATTTTTATCTCCCAGTTTCTGTTTCGTAGGCCACTCGGCCAACCTGAAATTTGTCATAAATCAAATTAAGTCCAGTGTCTTACTTTCCTCGACAATAAAAATAAAATCCTTACCACTTTCCTTTGTTTGAAAAAAAAATAACACCGCTTAGTGTCCTTTTCGTGATGGCTTCTTATCACCTAAATTTAATTCTAGCCTTTTCTTTTTTTCTTCTTTCTTTCCAGCAAACCTAAATGGTGTCACATAAGTGATGCCTCATCGTTATTGAGACAGTTCAACCCGGGCACCCAAAACCATATTGAGCGAGCCTCCTGCTTCGTAAGACCGAGCTCAGTCAATCAGTTCGCCACGAATGGACCCCCCTAACTAACACAAAAATGCCTTATGTGACAATGCCTGGATGTTAGAGAGGCTATCCATCGCCCATAAGAAGCGCTTCAGAGTAATACGATTTTCGGGATAGGAGCATTCGGCTCGAGGTAAACGGTGGGCCTCCTCCTCGCACGAGTACACACTTCTCAGGGATGGGAAGTTCTTACGAGAGTCTTCCTTCCAGAAGGCGCCCTCCTCATCTGAATCGCGACACATTCAATCTAGAAACGCGGTGCGAAGTATATATTAACAAATCTCAATGCTAGGCATATCCAGACCGCCTTAAGATGGGTGTAGACAACAGACCTCCACAAGAAGCAGAACAGTAGCCTTACTAATGGCATTAGTGTGGTATATGGAAGTGGAAGCACAGAGAGTCGGTAAAGGAGAATCGGGTAGATGGGTGAAACACAATCTACCGCCCTCCCCTTTAAGGAAAGATTCCTCTGAGACCTCAGATTAACTGCACCCTCGGCCTACCCTTGTACCTCCGACCAGTTCATTCCCAACTGTGTATGAGGCACGAACCAGACGCCGAGTATTTTGATCGGTCCGTCCGTCCAGAGGAAAGGTCCGGGAAGAGTCCCTTCCGCAACCGCAAGCCAACAGACGTCGTGGTTGATCTTGACCCATTTCACCACCTCGTACCCACTGATTTCTTTGCTGTCTTTGTTAATCTCGGCTCTGCTTGACACAAGAAACAAAACGTCGTTAGCATAGGTAGAATACTTGGCCGCGGTGGTAAATTTCTCGTAGGACCGGATTCGCTTTTAACTTGCTATGGAAAGGTTCCAACGCAAATTACGGCCCGAAACCGGCTGCCGAAAGGACAGCTTCCAGAAATCGATGGTCAACTCTATCGAAGGCCTTGGACTGATCTAAATTGATCAGCGTGGCTTCACTGTCGACTCTCGATGGTCAAACGTACCCTATGAAGATTGTCCTGAATAGTCCTGCCCTTCACAGCACAAGTCTGTTCGGAGCCAATCTGACTAGAGAGGACAACCTGAAAACGGTTGGCTGAGATCTTTTGCTAAAATATTTAACATAGTTAAAGGGCGAAAGTTACCTAACCCATTCCCAACGTCCCTGTCCTTGCGTAGCAACTTGATCACCCTCCTGGTGAAACGTTGAGGTATAGACTCAGCTTCATCCAATTGTTGTAAATCAGTTCCAGCAAAAGAACAAAAACGGGCGATTACCTCAAGTACACTTCGTAGGGAAGACCATCTAATCCTGGAGATTTAAGCAGGCCAACATGCTTCAGCGCTTCCCAGATTTCCGCCTCTGTAATGGGACCCTCGCACCTAGCCGATCCAGCTGCTTTAAGGCAGGGAAAGTCGGCTAAATAAGCGTTGAACTGGGCAGAGCTCCATGGTGAAAAGTTCCTGAAAGTAATCACGAAAAGCCTCACATATGCCCGCGCTTGTAGTCACGGTCCGTTTATCCTTCAATGTGACACATGCGATATGTCGCTGAGATGCATTCCGAGACTCCTCTTCATGCAATCTAGCAGCCATATTCGTCGCATCAGGACATTCTTTTTAACCTAGCCCTAACTACCAGAGTTTGATCCTTCGGATCTGCCTTTTCGCAGATTTAAATTTCTCAGGCACTTCAATATCCTTCCCATTTATATGCCGAGAGTTCCACAGCACTTTTAAAGGCTTCGGGTTTCTAGTCTGCCAAAAACCCCTCTCCGCTTGTTCCCGGGAGATATGGCGGTTTGATCTGATTTTTGTTTTTTTCCTTTTTCAGATATGTCTTCTGCTTCCGGACTTCTAATGCGCTTCTTTTGTGTTGATTGTGAAGGAGTAGGTGTAGGTGTGTTTTTTGGTGTGAATGTGGATGTATGGCTACAAGTGATTTTAAAACGGGAGGGTTGAGGCAATGGAATGTCACAGATATTTGTTTTGTTGGTGTGCTTGTCTACGATTTGGGTGGAGATGGTTGCACAAATGATTATTTTGTTGAAGGGGAAAACAGGGAAGAGGGTGAGAGGCATGGTGCCCCCACCCCAGTGGCTTTTGTTTTTTTTAACCTGTTTTTCATCCAAATCTTTCTTTAATTTCTTTAAGTCCATTATCTTTTGTCAGCTTGGTTCATTCAATTTTTGCACTTCGGTTGCTGTTTTTTGTACGACGTTGGGGCGTCGCCCTTAGGACTAGTAGAGGAAATGGGATTGCAGGTGTTGTTAGCCATCGGGCCATACCGGGACTGAGGCCCCACTGTTCGGTTCTTTCCTCTGCCCCTACCAAATGACATGCCATTCCCCCTTCTTACTTCTTCTTATCCACCCTTGCGGAAGTCGTCAGTTTTGAGGAGAATGTAGGCGAGGACCCAACCGAGGGATTGTTCTCACTGGTCAGTGTCGCTGGAAGGCCCATTACAGTTGCCATGGATTTAACAGTATTAGCTAGAGGGGATTTTAGCCGCGACTAAAACTCCTGGGGCTTTCTTTCCTGGGCAGGAGGAGAGTTGACTAGTCTCTCCACATAACTAACAAATAGGTTTTATGCTGGTCACAATGACCGGCATTTTCCAAAAATCCAAACAGTTGTGGACAGAGATATAGGCCATACGATCGAGCATGATGTGAAACCTCCATCCTCTGTTCAGGTTGTCGGAAATGGCACCTAAAATTTGGCCGTACTGCATAAAGAATGCAGCCAGATGTTCTCCTGTTACTTGAGAGGGAACTCGAATACAGTCACTTGGTCCTTCGCTGACCCTCATATTCCGTCCTTTTGGTGATTAATTCTTTGTCATCTCTAGGCAATCTTTGGCAGTGGGCAGCAGTACTGCCCACATAAGGAAACCTGTTCCTTTGATTACGCTTTTGGGTTTAATCCCTAGGGATATGAGTGATTTTATCAATGTGTCTTTTGTGGAACAAATTTTGCACGAACGCTTGTCCAGCACAAAGACTGACATCATTCTCTTTTCAAACACCTTCAATTCCTGGACGTCTTCTAAGAACCCATCTTCTTTTAAAAAAATGTGCATAGCTCTTAGCCTTTTCCAAGAATTCTGTGATGCTTACATTTCAACCCGGAGGGGACTTCTAGTAAGAGGACAATTCCCCAGCCATTGTACCTCCTTCGACACCTTCTTGTCATTGGATTTACTTGCAACTGGCATTGTCTTTTCATTTTCTGTGATACTAGAATTTTGTAATGTTGCTTGTCCCCGTTTATTGGATTTCATTTTATCCCTAGTCTGCCTTAGTGCCAACCTCAAAAAGGTCTTTTTCACAGACTGATTATCCTCATCAGCCATTTTAAAAATTCATCTCACTAAGTGGGTCTATATTTTTTCAAATTCTTGAGAAGAGCAAAAAAAATGG
The DNA here is from genome assembly GCA_963932145.1 of Acanthosepion lycidas. Lineage (NCBI taxonomy): Eukaryota > Metazoa > Mollusca > Cephalopoda > Sepiida > Sepiidae > Acanthosepion > Acanthosepion lycidas. Next base: position 40,791,555 of record OZ010584.1, read on the forward strand.
AGATGGGGAAAAAGTGAAAAATAAAACACACCAAACTGCAAAAATAAAAATTAGATTCTTCTAAAAAATATAAGAAATAAACAAATATTACAAAACAGTTTTTAAATCTTTTGTTCTTCTAAATCACAAGATCATCACCCTAAAGTCTACAGAGAAATAGATTAGAAAGAATTTTGGCATCTTAATATTGTTAAACTGATGGAATGGATGAAGTAAGTTTCTGTTTTCATTTATAAACAATGTTAAATTTACAAGTCCTACGACATGGCTGAAAGAAAGATCAGAAAATGGAACTTTATAATGAAGAGATTTTGTAAAATTAGCCTGTTTTGTTTTGTTTCCAGAAACAATATGTTATCTGCATTTGTCTTCAGTGGTAGCATGCAGTTGTTGAGAAAGGTAGTCCGGAACCAAACTATCCCTACTATGAACATAAATACTTTCAATATAAGGCAAAACAGGTTGGCTACCATTTCATGGAATTCAAAAATTCAGTGTTCTTATTTTTATGTGATTATTTAGTGTTTTAACAATGACTTCAAAGTTTTTCATGATTTGCAATGAAATGGAATATTTCTTCCCAGTAGTGTAGTGCAGTATGTTTAGGTCCAAAGCAAAAATTGACCAGACGAATTTCAAAAAAGGCACCTTTCACCGGTGTCCTGCTGATGAACAGAAGTATATCAAATAGTAGATTTGAAATTGTGTGTGTCATTTAAAAGAAAGCCAAGCTCATATCAATAAAAATATTACTTAACAAAGAAATACTTTTAATTAGAAGATTTATTTAAAATAGAAATAAATTAATTTTGACTTATCCTATTGTTGGGTTTTAAAATATCAATGATAAAAACTACATTTATTAATAAAACTATTTTTAAATTATGAAGTTAGCCATAATGAATATAAAATCTATTTTCTGTCAGTTCTCTCTATTTGCCTCAAGTTAAAATGTTCCAAAATTATAAATGTGGGTGAAGAAATGTTTTGCAAAAAAAACATTTCAAGAAGCATTTTATATCTTCCATGTTCAACTTTCTACAAACTTTTCATTTTTACAGATAATGTATATACTGATATTTCTCATAATATATACAGTATTGTTTTTAAATTTTTCTCAAAGGCATGATGGGTAATTTTAAAAGAAAATGACCAGGTTATTGATAGATTTGTGTAAAGAACAAAACTGTCTCCAGAAAGTTACACCATTCAAGATTAATATTCTTTACATTAGCATTTATGACTATAGTTCATCAGAAAGAAATTTTGAAAAGAAACTGGACTGTAAAAATAAATTTAAACATCAGATCATAAAAGATTAATTCAAAGCTGATCAACCACTTTTAACTGAGCATATATTCAATGTTGATCTTTATAAATATTCATCCTTCTCATCTACCACATAAAAAAATTCAGCACAGACAAGAAAGGAACTATTTTTTGCTAATGAAATCATTAATTTCCTTCACAATTTTACAATGCTTTTCAAAAATCCTTTCCAAAAAGAAAAATGGATTTTGCTCGCAACACTTGATATTAGCAAAGTGGTCTTCATTTTTCCATCCCAGAAATACATAAATATTACAATAAAGATGCAAGAAGCAATGTTACCAGCAAATTAAATACATATCCTTATATAATAATATAAAAGGTCTTTGTTTTTTTTTTTAAATTCCATTTATTAGGATGTTACATTAACATGAAGAGGTGAAGTAACATTCAAAAGAGATGAATTGTGATATAAATATTGTTGAAGTGCAGGTAGATGTAGTTTCCTGATGCAAATAAGACAGAAATAAATATCATAACCAATGGCAAATACATAGTATAAAGGAAGAAGAAAGATGAAAGGCATCACCATGTTGGATAAGGGAAGAGGAATCTTCAATTTGCTGCAAAAAACAATTTGTAAAAAGTATAAGTGAGAATTGGAAAAGATGACAAACATTTTATTGTCTAGATTAACATTGATTTTAGTTGGACTAAAGAGAGAACCAAATCCCAAAGATGGAGAAAGACAATTTTAGCATAATAATACACTTTAATTTTTATTTAAAAAACTAAAGCATAAAACTTTCAATAATTATCATAGAAAGCAACATTTTCTACAAATTTATTTCATTAATGACAAATGGCTTAGAAACATTTGAGATTTTATCAAACACACTGAGGTCAAATTTGTCCAGAATTAATGCTTGTGTTTTAGTATCTTTCGATTAGTGACTAAATTTTGTGATTTGATATTTTTTTACTCTTAGGGGATCTGACATATAAGTATGATTTAATCTAATTACTCAAGTTATTTTTCCATAAATTTCTGCATGTTTGAAAATAGAATGCTCATAGAAATTTCATTTAAAATCTGTGAATGATTTAAGAACTGATGCTTTACTTTTGATTTGTCTACAGCATTAGTATTGTTTATAAAAATAGTTTGGTGGTGGAATTAAATTTCTATGATTCATACAGAAGTTTTTTTGTTTTTTTTTCTGAAGAGGACATGTTTAACTTTTTGATAAAAGCTCCAGGTAATCATTTTTGAAAATGATATAATTTAAAGGTTTCACCAGAGGAATGCTAACATTGTCACATTAGTTTTTATAATTATTTGTAAGCTTTGTAATTTAAAGAATTATAAAAATATAATTATTAATTTTCTTGGATTTTATATAACACTGGTAAATTACATGTGTTAACAAATTTATTTTGCTAAACAGAGAAAGTTTTTTCTAATTGAAAGAACTGCCACGAAGTAAAGACTATTATAGAAATTAAGGAATAAAAGAAACGAGTAACCTCCCCTTTTTCAGAACAGAGGGGAAAAAATTGTCAGATATTGAATTGTTTTCATACTTACTTATTTTCATTGTTTCTTGTAGCCATGAACATCATAAAAACTAAAACTTTCTCAAGGTTTGAAACAACTGATGTGTATTTCTCAATTGCATCAAGAAATCCCTACAAAGTAATAACCAATACATGTTAAATTTAACAAAGTTACAAAATTTAATATATAGTGAATACAGAACAAAAATGAATATTTCTTCATCTCAAATCACAAGTAACCAAATAAATTAATCAAAAATGTAGAAAGAAATTGCATGAACTTGAATCATCTAAAAAATGAAAGGACATGAAAAGTGGATTATGACAAAAATCAACCATTTCACCTGCATCAGTCAATCCCTATTTCCACCCCCACATTGCTTCAGTATTTTAATAAACAGTTATTTTTTTTATCTTTTTTTAGATATGGTTATAAGAATGAAAAATAAAAAATTAAATCCCATCTTGGACTGAAAACGTCTTCAAATTTGTAAATGACTTTGCAAATTTTTAATTATATTCAGGAAGAAATAAATTTTCAACATTTCCAAATTAGAGTTACAATTTACAGTAGATATGAAACCTTTTTGCTAGACACAGACATGCTGATAACCCTGTCAGCAGCAGCAACCATTTTCAGCTTTTGGGCATGTGTAAACAACTGGGGCCATGTCAATCCCAAGAGGCTAGCTTTTCCTCTTTCACTTTGGTTAAAGGTTGTGATAGGACACTAAAATTAGTGCTCTGTGCAACAGACATACATATCATCACTCACTCAGAGTAAGTTCAACTTTTTTTTTCATTAACAAAACTTTAGCTTACCTTTGGGTTCAACATAGCAATTATAAATATTATTCCAAACATAATTAATGATAGAAAACTTGAGGCACATCTGAAAATGAATGAAACATTTACAAAAAGGAAATAGTGTTTCATTATTTAAAATTGGTCCTATGCATATCTTTATTAGTAAAAATTAAAAACCTAAATATTTTAACCTCTTGACCACAACAGTTGATAAGGTAAAAAAAAACATGTTTGTATTATTTTAATACTCAATACTTAAATGAATTATTATTATTATTATATTGTTATATGTAAATCATTTTTATATAGAGTGTATCTGTAAAGGAAGAAAATGAATTAAAAGAGACAAGAGGAAAAACTATTCTTACGTGATGTATTTTGTCCTCTCGGGGACTTTATCAAGGCAATATAGGATTTATTTTGTTGTACATGTTTATATACAAAAGTAAGGATGTCATTGGTTTATCTAGGCTTTTAAATTTGAGAACATTCATGAATATTCATCATCAGGTGGTTGAAAGGTCAGTCAAAACAAGTAGTGGACACACAGTGTCATAATTCAAAGTCTGGCAAAAAGTAAGCAAGTAATATTCAGTAGCCAAATTGCATTGAATAATGCTTCACTACAAGCTTAAATGTTTATCTGTTTTTCTTTACAGGAACAATTTCTATGAGAGATTTTATAATGAGAGAAAAACAACTTACATCAAAAGAAAAACAACTTACTTTTTGCCAATATTCGTAATTTTAGTGGATCCTTTTGTATATTTTGATAAAGAACCAGCTGACCAACTGGACTCAACAATGCCACAAACTGAACAATATAAATAACATTCAAGGGATTAATAGGAAAAGGAATTAAATACAATTATAAAATAAAAAATATAATAAAAATTAATGAAAGAATTATAAAAATTAAACTGAAAAATCAACAGAAAATACAAAGCCATTTTAATGCGTATAAAAGTCAAATAATATTTACTGATGTTTGACAATGGTGAACAGTAACAAGGAATTAAAAGAAAAGTATAGATGTGAAAATTTTAAGAAGTTTTATTGGTTACTTACTGATATGAAGAATGGTTATACCAATTGTCAGGTAGGAAACAGTAATGCTTATTAGTATAAACACTTCAACAACTTTGGACACCCAAAAGAAAGATGGATGCTTATGGTGAATGATCTGACAAGGAGAAATAAAAAAAGGTTTAATTTTTATAGAAAAGAATCAAAACAAATTAATTTGATTCATAAGGATTCAAATTTGGTAATAATGAATTACTTTTTACTATTCCAGAATTTTATTCTGGTCACTTTCAGAAATAGTTTATGAAAGATAAAATTATAGTAACTAGATATCTCCATTGCAGTTTTCTGATAATTCACCATCTTGGAGGTCAGAGAGCAAGAAATATCTGAACAGTGGTTGAGAGACCAAATGTTAACAATTTGCAAAGGCCAAGTTTACATATTTTAAAAAAATCCATGCATTCCTTGATTCTCTAATTCTGTTATTGTGTAGTGCAAACACCTCTGTATAAAGTTCTTGTGTATGTGAGACAATGTCAGAATATTTATACATCAGTAAATAGAATAAATATGCAATAGTTTAAAAGCAAAAATTACCTATTAGAAGAAAATTGTGATTTTCACAAGATTTGCATTGTTTTCTAAAAGCTGCATTTCTAGCATTCTCATAAGATTCAAGAAATATTTGTTGTGGGTGTTATGTTAATGCATTGATCTTGTCTGAATGTAATTTTTTTTATATATGTATTTTTTTAGCAGGGAGGCATTAAAAGAGCATCATCAGGCCACAGACAGGGATTATAATATTACAAACAAAATCTGTATGTGAGATGCAATGAAATAAGCATAGTCAAAAACTATAAAATACTTTATTATAAATTTCAGAGAAATGATTGTATATTTTAAAGAACATATATGTATACAGAAATGAAGAAGTTTTGCTTATTTGTTGATGGCAATATTTTTTATCAGAGAACTGTCCAGCATATCTGTCTCCTTCAGTCATTGAAAAATGGAGAGAGAGAGAAAATTTTGATTTTTGTTTTGTTTTGTGGTAAAATGCTTGTTATGATGCCTCATGAGAGTACCATATTTATTTGACTATATTTTTTATAATCTTTTGCTTTCTTCATTGTTAATTACCATTCTTATGTGTATTTTAAAGTATCTTTATTGCTTAATTTTTCTTTTATCATTAATTATTTTGGTTCCAGACTACTTCATAGTATAATAATAAGGCTTGGAGTTATTTAGTAATTTATTTATTGCTATCACTATGTATTCAAACTGAAAAGGTTTGTTTCTTACTTGAAATGAATACATGAACATTTATGTGTATTTGTTAAAGAAACACATATATTAGCTTAGTAAGAAACTATATGTATCAAAGAATTATTTTAGTTTTTGAAATGAGGAATAATCATTGTTATACACTGATTTACTTGAATTAGTGTCTTTGTCTTGGTTGTTATAATTACAATGTTTCAGTAGAATTGCTGAAATGTGACTATAGCAATAAAGATATTATCACTAGTAAGATTAAATCAGTGCATAATGGGAGAATGAAAATTTAGAAGTAACAGACAGTTAAACTAGTATAAAGGTTTTAATCTGGATTAATTGACATTTATATGGTTTCACACAATGACAACACCATGATGATTTAGAAGATCAATTGTTCCTCATTAAAATATTCAATAAAAATAGAGTGTAACTTAGAAATTAATAGAAATATAGGAAAACATTTTGTATACCATCATAGTAATTATAAAAATCTTATAATAACATAATCCAGTAAGCATATAAATTGTATAAAGTTGGATTGCATTGTATTTGAGATATCTTAGTAAAGAAAAATGCTGGTATTGAGTCTCTCTCTCTCTCTCTCTCTCTCTCTATATATATATATATATATATATATATATATATATATATATATATATGCCAATAATATCCAAGATATTAAAAAGAAAGAAAAACTCACTCTTGTCAGTGGCTGTGTTGTGATTTCTCCATTTTCTTTTGCACTAAAAGATAAAAATTGAAAATATTTTTTAATAGTATTTTTATATTTTGGGAATTTATCTTTGCAACTCAAGGTTTTGTTTTATTGTCATCTTTGGAATTTGAATTTTCAGTCATTTATTATTTTAAATAAAAAAATCTCAGAAAAATTGAGAAAAGAAAATTTGTCTTTTCATATTTTACCTTTCCAGTGAGTTGCATGTAACTTTAGAATGAGAAGACTTGTTAGTTCCAACCATTGGTGTACAGTGTTGGGGTACAATTTCAAGCACAGTCCAACACCTGAAAAATGCAAACAGTTTGGAAAAATAATTATGTCTTGCAGGTTTTGCTTTTAGATTGAAGATAAGTGTATGAAACCAGATTCCATATCAAGTACTATATTAATTGTAATATTTCCATGTGGTGTGTTTTGGCATGAAAGACAAGGAGGTCCACTTGACAGTTGTTTATCCTAAGTCCACACGTTCCAAATGTATATACAGTGTCCATATCTTACGGTGAGCTTTCTTTTTTTTATTTTACACCATGCCAGAATCTCATTTTGGAAAGTCCTGTATAAAGAGGCATAACTCTTGATTACTAGTTACTGCGCACATGCAACATCTTCACTCTCAAGATGACAGTACAGATATTAGTTGTAGTAAAAAAGCATAGATATGTGGTTAGTAACAATCAATATGTAGTCTTGGATATCAATGGCATCTCTTGGGTTTAGTTTTTTAGTTCCTGAACTCCCTGTTGGTCAAAGTAACATTTTTGTCTGGCCCTTACTTGGACCTATGCTTTCCACTTGGAGCTCTTTATTTGTGGGTAGGTTACTTCTTAGCTCTCTATCCATCAACATTCATGGTGGCCTGGTGTGCTGCAGTGGATTAGGAATCCAAGCGATGGATACTCACATTTCCATAGAATGTTTTTTATGTTTTTCAGCAATTTTTTTTAACAAGGTCATTTACTTGTGGATAATGTTGTGATTTTGAAGTCCCAATTTGTCACAAATTGTTGCTATTCTGTTAACATGAAGCATGGACCATTGTTCATGAATACTTCTTGTGGAACTCTGAATCTGCTAAATCTGTGTTGTATAGCTTTAAATCACAGCTCCACTGGTCTGTGACGGTATTTGGTATACATCTGGGTAACTGGTATATGCATCCACTAATAGTCTCTATTGTTGTGACATGTCCACTGTCCACTGTAATTGGATGTCACATGTGTGTTCTCTAGTATCGAATACATATGAATGATAGTAGTCATCTTTGCTTCTAGCAGACTCGTTTACACATTGTATGTTTTTCTTTGTTCAGTACATCTTTTTAAGATATCCAACTTTTAGGCACTTCCTCCGCATCTGTCTTTTTGCTGGGAAAGCTCTGTCTACATGGCAATATCCACATCAGCCATATTCGTTGAATTTTGTTTTGGGTTTTCTTTTGTTCTCTTGTGTATATTTCCCTGTGTCTGGTCATATTTTCATGTTTGTGGGTGTATTGTATGGTGCTTACTGAAAGTGCACAACTTGTAGCTATTTTGTCATTTTTGCAGAAACTTACTTTTTCTATATTTGGGTTGTCCAAATTCACTAGTCTTCTTCTTCTTGTCTTGTCATTCCCATAATGATATGGTCACATATCATACAGCCTTTTAAATGCTTGTACTCACATCTTCCTTTATGTCTGTGAGAAAAAGCAGGAAAGTTTTTCCTTCCCACTGATTCATTAAACTGATACCTTTCATGGTTTATATTTTTCTTGCCTTGAACATATTCCTGGAATTTTCTCACCACTGTTTTATAATTTTTCTTTTTTTGTGTCAATGAATGTCCGAGTATTGTATAACTCTATTGCCTTTTCTCTAACCATGTGCAGGAATAAAGCTTGGTATTTTTTTCTGATGCCACAAGATACAATTCAAATTTCTGTAACCAGTTTCTGTAGCATTCTTCAACGTTTTTTTCCTAGGACATCTGTGTGGGAGGGTGAATGATATCCATTATTGTATTTTTTGGGTTTTTACTTCTGACACCATGTAATATTTCCACGTGGAGTGTTTCAGCATGAAATTGAGAAGTTTCATTCAGAAAAAAAGATTCTCTTAGCAATATCTAAGGGGAAATAACCTCCAAGATTTGCCATTTATGCTTTATCCATTCATGTGAATGTCACAGTATTCTACTCTTAAAATTCCTTTAAAGTAAACAAGTTACATGATTTCTTAGCTATATCACAGAAAGCAAACAATATTACAAAGCTATATTTTTTATATAGATAAAAATAAACATAAATATATACATGGATATTTTACTCAATTACTTACCACAAAATATTCAGAATTGTACAAGTGACAAGACCTATTACAACTGCAAGTCGATATTCACTTTCCTTACCAATGGCAACTAAAGAACAACTTAACAACTTTTTGTCACCATTTCACACTATTATGTATATATTCTAAAAATTGATCAATATATGCTGTTGAAACTTTAATCCTTGTTTGTTCTTACCTTTGCAAAGATAGGATTATTATTATAACACTACATTACCCACAGGTAGTTAAATTTCTACAACTGCTTGATTTTGACATACCCAATGCATAATTCATTTTGGGCCATTTCTTCTTTTTTTTTTTTGACAACCATGCATTATGTCATGTTTCTTTTTCTAACTCTTCTTTATATACAGGACATTGTTGAGAAATAAGAATTAACCACTGTTAACTAGAGTAGCTAATTACTAAAAAATCATTTTGCAATTGTATGATGTTGATTATATGATTTCAACAAGCATATAAGAAATTAACTAATTAAAAAAAAAATAACATATTTAGTCATATTAAGAAACTTAAAATGTACCACTATGTTTGAAGGAATTGCTTATTATATATCAAAAACTTATCCCTTAGGCTTGAAAATGAACTATGATCATAAAAAATGATCATTCTTTAGTTTTATAGTTTGAATTTTAATAAACAAGAAATCACTTCAGAAAACATAAAAAGCTTGTTTATATGCAGAACAAGATGGCTACATGAGTGACTATTCCTTTGATTTGCATCAATGTTCAAGATCTTAATCTATAGAAAACAAATATAAATAATGAGAAGTTGAATTTTAATAAACAAAAAAAAAAATCCTGAGAGAACATAAAGAGCTTTCTGATATGCAAAACAAGATGGCTGCATGAAATAAATATCAACAATAACAAAAAGTAAAACAATGCTATGTTTATTCATACTCTAGGTTTCATTTAGTTAAATTTTTTTAATTCTGTATTTCTGAATATATTGCCAAAAAATGTATGTTTTTAAATAAAAAAATGGAAATTTAAAATATGACAAAATGTTTTTCCTTAATTAAAAATTGTATTCAACATTATTAAAGCTAAAGAAATATAAAATACTCCTAGATTAATACTGAAAATTAAAAAAGTAAAAACACAGAATCATACTTAAATATTTCTGAGATGAGGTATTAGGTTGGTGCAAAAATAATGACGTAATAATGTCGTTTTTTGACGTTACGTCAAAAAACGACATTATTACGTCATTATTTTTGCACCAACCTAATATTATGTGCATTATTTACATTATTTGGACTATTGTCCTCATCTTTGTCTCCCTATTTATTATAACGTTTCAGCCATTGTACGCTAGGGCCTTCTTCAGGTGGTTGGAATGCAGAACTGAACCCTTTATTTCACTCACTGGAGTAGACTGTTCTAGTTCCACGTGCCATGTTTAATGGATGTCAGTTATCAGTTATCTCCTGTTAATTTTCCCTCTGAAAGCTCTCCACTGCCTTAATTGAACTCACACTCTTTGGGTCCTGTCACTGGATCTAACTAACACCTTTATCCACTGTGCCATGTGTCCTTGGGGGCATCTGTGTATGAATTTCTGGGTATTATAAACCTAATGTCCTCAGCAAACATTTTTTACCAGTGCTCATATTGCAATTTTTGCTGTTATCATTGCATGTTTTTTTACCAGAGCTCATATTGCAATTTTTGTTGTTATTATTGCTTTTCTCTGGCACTCATCATTACTGGTTCCCATATTGTATTCATTTCTATGATTGGTCGGCTCAGGTGATATTTGTGGACTAGCATATGTGCTGATTCCTTAAATTTACGAATTTTTCAATGGTGTTCTTTGTCTATGATCTCAACCTGATCCCACAGAGGGTGGTGATCTCCCTTCTCTCACCATATGTGGTCAGCCACATCTGATTTTTCCACTTCCCCTCGTGTTACAGCTTTCTGGTGTTCTTGAACCCTTACCTTAAGGAGGCAGCCTGTCTCCCCATTATATTTCTATCCGTAGCTGGTCATCGCTAGCCAGCAGAATCCTTTGGTCAGGGTAGTAAGTGGGATGGTCGGTCAATGCTAACGGCTTCACACCAGCTGCAACCAGTTTGACACCGGCTCCGTCATTCCCAGCTCACTTCCTGTGTCTGGTTACCAAAGTAACTGCTTCGATCTCAAGTTTAACCTACCCACATTGTGGTTTTGATCTTAGATAGAGGAGAACAATCAGGCATCAGGCCATACTGTAAGATGAGTCCAGACTGGAGGTGATATCACACAAGCATAAAGAAAAAAAAAGAAGCAAATAAAAACCCAAGAGGTTTAGTATGTTAAAAAATAACAAATTAAATTTATCTGTCTGTTATATACAGGAATGTGTTTTTCTCCCAGCCCATTTTCTATGGCGTGTGACACTTCTATGCTTCTTAAGCAAGTTTTAGTGTCTTAAGTCAACTGGTTTAGTTTTTAGGTGCTGGCTTGGCTTTGTTCATCAGTATAAGTTGCTATTGGTAGGAAAGGCAAAGTCAGATGTCATAGAATCTCTTGGTCAGCTTCTGTGAGGCAACACTCTGGTTCCTACCACTCGAACTACTCAAACTCTCTAATTGCACTAACTGTCAAATGGCCTGAGGACATTCGTTTATATGAGTACTGACCAAAAACCGGTGCAGGGTTAGACACAGTCTGGGATTTTCAATAATTCTCAATTTCTGACAAGAAATCTCTTTGTTGTCAGGCCAAGAAAATTGATCACTTCCTATTTTTGGAAAATTAATCACTTTCCATTTTGGGGGGGATCTCTTCGTCCATGAGGAGAGGTCGGAGGAGAGCTATTCTCCTACCCCCCTCTCCCATTGATACCTCACACCAATCCCTTCAATGGGCGTTAATAACTTCCCTGTCCTTCTCATCAAATTACCTCCACCTAGCACCATTGCTACCACTTGACCAATGGCATCCTGTCCGTGTGGGTGTGGTTAAGCTGGCCTTCTTAAAACTATAACCCAGAATTTTTGTTTCCAAAATTCCTTTTTTTCTCATCGGCCAAAATTTAAAAATCTCTCAGATCTTTTGGTCACTCAGAGTCTTCTTAACCAGCACTCCTTACAAATTCCATCAATCACTTATCAAAGTCTGCCATCTGGTCCCTTCATAGTTAGCTTTTACTGGAACCTTGAGAAATTAAATTTCTTATCTCCCAATTCATGATTCTTCCACAATATTTTTTTCTCATGCCCAAAATTTTATAATCACCATATGTCCCTGCCTTGCCAGCACTCAAGAAAAATGATATCTTGGGAAGATAATTAATATTGATTCTCTTTACACCGTATTGGCAAATCATTTCATGTCAATTTTTTTTATGAACACCACATGGATACTCAACATGTCAGCACCTGAAGACAACACTTTGGAAAAGTAAATAACAACACTTCTCTCTACCCCGTATCGGCAAATCATCTCATGCTGAAATTTTTACGATCACCATATGGCTTGCCAGATCTCACAAGGCTTTGGCAAGCATTTTTTTTACAAACAACATTAATCAATTGTCAAAAAGCTCACATATGGCTTTTCTGCAAGACTACTGTTTGGGCCAATTTACAGGCCTTTGAAAAAGTGACTCAATTTTATTCTTAAAAAAAAAAAAAAATTGGGGGGTATTTTCTTTTCTGTTTTCAGTATTTTCTTGTTTTTAATTTCTATGGTTAATTAGTTAGCCAATTACCATAGCTAAATAGTGTCATAGTAAGTAACTTTCTTTCTTGACACATTTTCCATTGTAGAATACACATGGCATGCAGTTGCTTGGTTTGACGAGGTAATTTGCTGTTTTCTTTGCTACACAGTGGTAGATCAGAAAACTGAAATGTAACATTTCAAATGTTAAAAATATAAGATTTACTACTATTTGACTAATAAAAAATATAATGCATTTTAAACCAAAACAGAAGTCTTCTTACCAACTGATTACCATAATAATTGTAAAATGAGTGGCAGTTATTACACATCTACTCAGGTGGTTTAAAAATCTTTTCATCTTCATCAAGTTTTAAATACCAAAAATATTTTGGAAAACAAGATACTTTTTAGTTTGATATTGTAGTCTCTTTATAATTCTGTTCTTGTTTTAAGAAGATGCAAATATTTTTGTCTTCAATTAACTTTTTACTCTTCAGTTATCCTCTATGAGAATTATGGAATTCATAAAATCAAAACCAATCATTGTTTGCCAATCCAAAAGGTGGTCTGGTTTGTTTTGTTTTATGGTATATCAACCTCAATGGGTTATTTAATTCTGACAAGATTTTTATTGCTGGTAATATTTTTTTCAAAAAATATATCTAGTAATATTTTTTTCAAAAATGTATTGCTGGTAATTTGACTCCAGTTTGAGGGGTTTGCTATTTGCCCGTAGTTGTGAACCTAACAGGTGCTACCACCCTGGGTCAGGGTGGGTCTAGCAACTAAGAAGTGCTTCCACACTCCCTGAAAATTTCCTGATCAGAAGACTTGCTGTTGGATGTAGTTTATCATCTTGCCCAGGATGGAATAAATGGTCTGTAGTGTTGCGTTCTATCTGGTAGAATTGGAAGAGCAATTTTTATTATGAGCTCCTACTGCAAAATCCAACATTGAATTCAAACAGTACTGTTGACGACTGGATTGATTAAAAGGAGCAATTGATAAAAACATCCTGAATATCTTTACAATTATGTTTTTGTTTCAAGAAGATACAAATATTTTTGTGTTTAAATAATTTTTTCTTCTCTATGAGATTTAGAGAATTCTCGAAATTCTAAAACCATAGTAAGCATAAACCTATCTAACTTTCAAATCTGTGACACAGTATATTGCTTTTAATTATTTATAAAACCTATTTTCAAATTTATTATGACTTGATTAATTCATGAATATAAACATTAATAGTCATTGTTGAAATGATTCTTTTAAATTTATTTCTCATCACAACATTAGTTTATCAGCAATACATCAATTGCTTCATTCAAATCAGACAATGGAAAATGATTCTTTCTTATGGCAACTGAAAAAGGTTCAATTTTCTCAGCAGTGAAGAATCATCTAGAAAAAGTGAATAGGAGATCAACCTTATCATATTTGACTTGAATAGCATAGGCCTTCTGCAGGATATCAACATTAATAAATATAAGTAGAACCTGAAAGGAAAAAAGTTCATTTTCCTTGAAAAATCATGAATAAAGCAATGTTCAAAATGTTACTAAACTTTTTCAATTAAATAAGAAAAAACATTACAAAAGAATAATCAATACAAAAGGGTGAAGTTAATGTTATGACATTCCAAGTAGGATTTGCAGTCAGTAGTGGTTCTATAGCCCAAGTACAATAGAATTTAGTTGTATACCCATGACACCCACATAATGTGACACAAGGGTGAGTTTAATGTGGGTTTATTGACAATACTGTGGAAAAATTCTCAATCTCCCTCAGTACCTCCCCATTTTGGAGATGCCTCAGGCACAGAGCAATAAATCCATTTCTATTTTGAAAGAGAGGTGCTGCCTGGAGAGATGAACCACTATAATTCTGGCAGAGTAGTGAATTCCTCAAGACATTGTTTGTACTACTAGCAAGAGTACAAGTACCCTTACAGTCCAAGTAGACCTCTCAATATCCCCCTCAGGCAAATCTCAATATTTTTTCAGCTGCACTCTATCCACAACTGAAGACAGAAATGCAACTTAGAGATGTTAACAGTACAAGCAGGACAAAAAATTGGGGAGATGAGAAACTGACCTTATGTCACATCACATCACCATGGTGATATGATGAGACACAAGGTCAGTTTCCTGTGGGGCACCTGAGCATATACATCTGGACCAGGGCCCAAAATTGGCAGAATGATATTGGAATGAGCAATTGGATATATACCTAAATTTTAAAGATTATGTAAAAAAATTTCATAAAGTATGTCACAAAAAATTGTTGGAACTATTAAGATAAGCTTGATATATTTGAGAAGGATATTAGAATAACCCAGAATTTATACTGAGAGGGGAAACCATCGACATACAGATAAAATATGAATTCAGTAAATATACAAAAAGAGAAAGAGGTATTAGGTTGGTGCAAAAATAATGTCGTTTTCTCACATAGTAACATATGTGAGAAAACGACGTTATTTTTGCACCAACCTAATATAAGATATGGATATATCTTCTCAACAGATTTCTTCAACATTTACAGTGAGGGGATTATGAGAGAATTAAAATTACTACCAGGATTCATTATTAGAAACAAAGAAAAGAATACTGAACTATTATATAATATTAGTCCTCCTATATAGCAGTGAATGTTGGACCATCTCTTTTCACATGAAGATGAGACTTGAAACAACAGAAATGTGGTTTTGCAGAAGGATGCTAATACCATGGACTGAACATGTGATCAGTGATGAAATTTTATACAAAATGGAAACAAAAACAACACTTATACTTAACATCAGAAAGAGAGAGTGGCATATAATCAGGAAATAGGATAGTAAATTTGATACTGACAGGATATATTAAAGGTATGAGGGATAGAGAAAAGCAGTGTATAACCCCCGACCTAACAACTTGTGTAAATGTGGCAGGCAGACCAGAGATTAGGAGAGATAGTGAGAAGACAAAATTTACTAAGAACTACAAAGGACAGGAAATTGTGGAGAGCCATGATTGCCTATGTCCTGAAGGGATATGGCACATAGAAAAATAAACTTCCATGATTTAAAAAATTAACCAAGATTAATAATTGTTTGAAGGTTAATTTTAATTTCTTACAATTTTAACAAGATAAAAATCCTCTATTATAAAATTTTACAAGCAATTAGTATTTGTGTTGTACTTTTGGACAAGTTGAAAAATTAAGAGGCAAAATCTTTCCTTTTTTCACTTCACAGGAAATTTGTTAAGAAAATAGATAGACAGATAGATAAACAAACAAATAAAGGAATAAAAAATTGAAGGAGTCAAACAGATGAAGTGGACTGTGTTTAGGAGCAATAAAAGTGAACATGTTTGATGATAGAAGGAATTGTTTTAGTCATTTGTAAATGAGATGATATCATTGTGTTCTATACGATATGCCTACTCATTATGTATCTAATGATGGAGGTGTATTTCAAAAGATCCTCATTCCCTTGGAATTAGCATATTTTAATTTCAGTTTGAGTTTGTGATAGTTTGTTGCTGTAGTTATTTTAAGAAATTCAAATAAATGTTTGCTTTAGCACTTGGAATAACTTTAGTTTATTTAATTGAGGTAAATAGATGATTTATTTCCTTCTCACTTATTGCAAGAACAAACTTTTTTGTGGGAAATTCATTAAAAAATATAACCGAGTTATCTTGATCATGCAACTTAGAAGTTAATTTAACATATTTCACCCAATTTCAAGCTATTTAAATATTCTCTTTGAAGTTTTTATTTAGAAAAGCAATATGCTCTAAACAAAAAGTTATAGTTTTATTTGATTTAAGGAAATAATTTATTAATATAATTTTTTATAGTCAAATGTTACAAAGACTCACTTCAGAAAGTTAATTTTAATGATATTTCATGTTCAATTTTTAATAGAGACACTTTTCCCTTACTTCTGTTTTTACACTACAGAATTTAAAAAAGCCATAATTTGTCATCAAAGTTAATTTAATATTTTTCTCTATGATATTGTTATACATAACAACAAATATATTAATGATAAAATTTAATTTTTTATGGGTAATTTGCATTTTTTTCTAAAATGCATTTAGAAAAACATGTTGAATTATAATTTAGTTTACCATTAAAACACAAAAACAGACACAGATGTAATATTTTTATATTACAAAGAATATTATTAAGGAAGTTTTAAAATGAACTCAGAATTCCTGAGATTTCAACATATTGAAATAGGCATACCTTAGTTGCATCATGAGTAGGCCTGTAGTACAGAACACCATGAATGATATGATTGAGGACCAAAAGGTAGACCCGAAAGATCTTACCTCATAAAGAAATTTCAGAATGAAAATTTTAACCAAAAGGATTCACAAAAGTAATGTCTTTGTTTGAAAAACCTAATAGAGTGATCTTTGTTTGAGTTTTGAAGCTGTTGTTAGCTGTTTGCTTAAGGTAACTTAGTTGTTTTTTATTCCATTGTTTTGACTATCTCAGGTGTTGGGAGGTAAAGAAAATCCATACAACTATTGCCACCTTCCTTACCTACCTTAATCACCACCTTAAATATCAGTGTGAAGGAAAAGCAAATTACTTTTGTACAAAACAAAATAAAGGCCAAGTAATACTAGTTGATATTATTTCTCACAGTATAGTCTTTCAGGATTTAAAAAAAAAATTAATAATGCTTGAAGGCTAATTTTAATTCAGTTATTTTGCAACTGTAAGAAGGTTTTATAATTAAAATGGACAACTACAATTCTAATCATGTGTGGATAGTTATTATGACAACATTGAAGCAAAATTTTAGCTTTGTGTAGAAAATTACAAAGGAAAAAAATGAGATTATTGCCTGCAAGGAATGAACCCATTATCAATCAATGTTTCTAAAAGACCTGAATAATATGACTATTGGAAATTAATCTATTTATTTTTAAACAGAATGTATGAAATCAAATGGCCTTTATCACTTGTATTGATAAAATATCAGCAAAATCAACTGTCTTATTTATCAAGCAAATATTGATTAAAAAGTTGTTTTTTAGCATTACCACTATTCTTCAGAAATCAGAAATCGCCGAATTCAGGGGTCATTAAATTTTTATGGCATGGGGCGCATTTCATAGGTGCCCCTTGATAAGATGTGGTATTATGGTGTATGGAGGATTGATTGGTGACAGACGAGTCTTTATGGTGAATGGGAAATTTATAATGAGTGAATGAGATGCTTACCCGGGTTGCGTATTAAGTTACGCTACCATTATTTTTATTTATTTATTTATTTTTTTGTCTGCCAACTGGACGCGAGTTGGGTCTTTCTTTCTATTTTTACTTCTGTCTTTATTTTGGCTTCCTGCGACTCTCAGCATTCTGTCCTCATTTGTCGCCTGCACATCGTCTATGACCTTTCCCCGTACACTACGGCTATAATTACTATAGGTGTTTTCGATATCGGACTCGACTAAGCAAATACGCAACGCCAACGCTTGACATTCTGTATGCCCAACATCATCCCAACGCCAGCTTCCCAGCACTGACCAGATACCGTCGCCGACTTTGTGAATAAACTTAGCATTAATCATACATATCCTCGTTCTGTTGTCCATTTTGTTCCACCTTCTTGTCAGATTTCACATCTTTAATTCGAAAATGTTAGCGAGCCTCTTGTGGCCTCATACCGATACGGGGCGTTCGGGCCGGTTTTATATCGCGCTCCGCTCCAAGGGGGTCCGCTACAAGTCAACTTAGTCATGTTGAATTTTTGTTTTACAAATTTAACTATATTATATTTAAATTAATTTTCGACTAAAATAAGTCTCGCTATATTTTTGTACTTTAATAAACTTTAATTTAAAATTATTTACATTTTAAGTTAGTTACAAACCAAAAAAACAATGAAGTTTATTTTTCAAAGATAGAATAAAAAAGTCAATCCCTACAACGTAAACATAAAAATGTGCGTATTTAAAGTACACCTGTTATTAAAAATAGGTAATAAAAACATTGCGATTAAGAAATATCGAAAAACATGACTTGACATGTTCCAGTCCATGGAATATCTGATTTTAAAGGTACTGAAAATTCACCCCTCCCCAAATATCTATGGGAATTTATTCTATTGTATTTGTACAATTTTTGTCTTGAATATTTGATATTTTTCTTCTTTTAAATTTACTTTCTGTTTCAAAGTTCATTTTTATAAAGTTATGCTGGTAAATTTGCTTTTTAATACTATTAAAATTTTCCGAAGTTATCGACCAGAAAATATCGTACTTAGTTGCGGTTATTCATCCACCATTACGAGTATTGTTTTTATTACATTCACTTCGGGGCACATCCGGACGCGCAATCATAATTTTTTGCCTATTTACTACTCTTACTTGTCAAAATTACTGCGCACTATCGTAAAGCAATGACAAGGGTTAGGGTTAAGTTATGATTGCGCGACGGAAGTGATCTGCAGTGAATCTAATTACACAAAGACGGTAATAGCAGACGAATGACTGCAAGTGAGTCCGAATTTTTCTTGTCAATAGCTCCAGAATGGTAGGATTTTTATTATTATTATCTATATATTAATACGCTTGTATCTCCCTACCGTCCGTGCGTGTGTATCACGCTTTTTGTTTCATCAAAGCAAAAATTGGCGTAAAGCTCTAATTTATGTTGCATCATATTCCTGAAAAAATAAACCGATTTTTTTTACATTCAATCAATGAGACACTTGCGAATTGAACTGGAATAGAAGCTATTCGTTTCCGCAATCGCCATAATTGCGGAAACGAATAGCTTCTATTTTTAAATAAAAATCTAATATACATGTCACACGTGTTTGAAAAAAATCAAAAATGTTACTACTCCTTCCTGGTCGACGAAACGGTCGTTAAGATCCATTTCTAACGGATCTACCGAGATAATTCTGAAATATTTCACAGTTTCATATTGTAGAGGTGCTGTAAGAATTGTTGGCTAGGGTCACCGTGAATATAATCAAGAAGGAAAGCTGTGTTCTTGTAAAACAACACCCCGCATGAATCATGTACAACAAACACGAGAGAAAAATAATCAAGCTCAGTGAACATTAATAAAATATTGTATTAACAATGGTATACAAATTTCAACAATTATAAAGTTGCTTTCCTTTTTCCGTAATAAAAAGGGTAAGTTTAGCTAATTAATGTTGAGTACAATATTGAATATTATTTAACTACAAAGTTCAATTGAAGTCTTAGCTAAATTAAGAATAATTCCAGTGTGTTACCAGTGTAGAAAGATGTAATGTTCATGAGTGATATCAATAGGAATTAGTATGATTACTCGAATGGGTAATAATTAATAATTAAAATGTCACAAGAATATGCGCCGTGCCGTATTCTCCAAGAATTGAACTGCTACTGGCTGTTGGCTAACAGCGAGATGGTTTATATATCTACTCATAGGCTCCAGTGACCTTGGCGCTAAAAATATAGAAAGATACTAAAATACGCGTTTGGTCAGGAAATAGACCAATCCGTGATTTTAGAGAAAAATTCAAATTACGTGCGATGGCAAAATTGTCATATAATAAGTATCATATATTTATGAACCAATGACATTAAAGAAAGCGGAGGTGTGGCACATGTAAGTGATCACCAAAATATTCATAGGGTTCAATAAAATCGATTTTATAATAAGATATCCTACAGAATTGTGTTTTTAAACTTTTAGAAGAAAGGCGTGAACAGCTAAGACAACGAGGGGACAAAGGCAGAGGTTTAAAACAACAATAAACGTCGATTTTATTTATCCAAAATGTACAAGAGTGTACTGATGGAGAAATATGTTTGTACCAGTGTCGGGTCCGGTTTGACTGTTTTCCTTCAGGGGAAGTTGATTCGGTTGTATCGGCGAAACGAGTGTAGAGTTGATTGACGGCGGTAGCTGGTCGTCTGCTGGATGGGAGAATTGTCGGCGACAACAGCTGGTTGATTGGTGACAAACGAAGAGTCAGTGTAGTGATACGACTATCGCACCGAAGCGTGGCACTTGACGAAGTCCCTAAACAGGGCCGAGTCAGAGCAGTGATACGACTTCCAAGGCGGTTCAACCACGTAGGCGGGATCGCGCCGAAGTGTAGCACTTGACGAAGGCGGAGTCAGAGAGGCGATACGTCTTCCAGGGCGGATCGACCGCGGAAACGGGATCACAGCGAAGAGTATTCTCTCGGCAAAGCACCGGAAGCTCACAAAGGTAGCGTACTACACTTTGATCCAGGCCCCAGGCCGAGCAGCTTGGGTATTTATTGTACAAAAGTACAAATGGGCCACAAGGGTAGAATTGGAATGGGGAGAGGCTGGTCTTCAGTTGCCTTACTTCTAACTTAGCTAGCTTCATTTACTGACCCAATCGTCCAAATATTGTTCCTTTCACCAAAACATCTCATCCACACAACACTGCCATACACATACACCACAATACCACATCCACTCAAGGAAATTCTACTTAATCCCCATATACACAGCTTTTTTTTGAGGGGGGAGGGTTAATAAACAATGAATCCCCATGAATGTTCGTGATATAAGATTATTTATACAACTAAACAAAACTAGTGTTAGTAAACGGTCCCCCACAACATGGCAGAGATAAGAGTTCACTGGGCGAAAAATACTGCGGAAATAAACGAAAATACACATTGGAAAACGAAAGGCATTTCACAGTTTAACCAGAGAACTGCAAACTGTGTCATCGAAATGGGGAGGGAAGGGGGAATGAACCAGCTTAGATTTGGACGAAAAAACCGCTAACAATATGTGGAACGATTTATTCAAGTACTCTTTGGCTAGAGGGAGTAGAAAACCGTTGATATAAAATTAATCCCCATGTTGTTCAATGTTTGGGAAGCACTGCTTAATCCGGTGCTCACGAGGTAAGGTTTTGAACTCAACTATATTGAGCCAGTCGTCCAGTTTCTCACATGCTGCTGGACTTAAACCTGCGAGATCAGGGGTTGTGAATGTCAAGATCGTTTTTCTAAGGAGCAGATAATGGCGGCCGCAACAATTCTGTCAGATGGAGCCTATTAATATTTAAAATGGAAATATAATCCATATCTGTTGATTATTTATCGATTTATGAGCGTCTTTATTTCCGCACACTTGTGTTCTACCATTGATTTAAGTGAGCAGTAAAGACGAAAAGTTACAGTTTAATTTTCATTTTACGTCCAAACTAGAGACGAACTTTTTACATTTAATCGATCGGACTCTTGCGAATTGAACTGGGGGCGTGGCAAGTGCGGTCTATATATTAATACACTTCATACACACACACACACACACACACACACACACATATATATATATATATATATATATATATGTATGTATGTATCTTATCCCCTAAAATTTCGGTCTGCTTAGCAGTAAATGAAGAAATTAATTAGACTGCCCGCTGAAACTAAGACATATCTAAGCACCGACTCTGTAACGAGAATTATTCCATGGAATTTATATACTATCTTACACCTTCTGGAATGCCTCCCCATCGCGTTTAACGTTGGAGTAATTATCATGCCTCTTAGAAACCTCTGTAACTCAAGCTCAATGCAACGGAACTCGTTTGGAAGTGCTTCAGTTCTATATGCATAGCATCGAAGCGTCAATTATAAGTGGATCTCACTCCCAGACGAGAGTACTGATACCAAAAATCAAACATAAACCAAGGGTTCTGCATCGGACCCAGTTCCTGGTTTGTCTGTCAATCAATAAAGCACATGGACTAACAGTCGATAGAGTTGGCATACACTTGCCACAGCCACATTCAACAAGGGGTAATAATTTGAAAATAATTTGAGGCAACCCAATTTTTAAATTTAGCCGATTTTAATTAAATTTTCTGTACTTATTCATGAATTAATTTTATAATGAATAGCTTCCTTTTATTAAAAGGAGTTAAAGTGTTTTTTGAAGTTTAATATAAAAATATCTATACACATCACAGCGAACCTGGAACATATTGGCGACTAATATTTAATTTACCCAAACATACTAGTATCCCTCAACAAATTGTGACCACAACGCCGTGAATTTCTTCTGTATACAAAATACACCTAAAACTATATGCAAACCTGGTCGACGTCCTGGCCACGAAGGACAGGTTCCTGCGTATCGACCGTTCAGGCGCCAACCGTGAATTCGGTGAGAAGTCGCTGTATTATGCTAAGGGAGACCAACAACAGGAATGGTCTCGCTAAAATGTTATAAAATCTCTCTAAAAAAAATGAGTTGAGATTTGCTACGCAAAAACTAAGGTCTATTAGGCTTAGCGGTATATTACGGCTAGGTTCGTAATACCAATGAACTAAAAGGTAATTTCTCTACAACGAAATTACCAGGGTGTTAGGAACACGATCGAAAGGTCAAGGTTGAAATGCCCTGTTCTCTTCCGCTTTAGGGAGCGGCCAAAGGCGGCCGCGACAAGACCTTTTTGAAAAGAACAATTGGATTTCCTTCGCGAGTGTCGATTGGCCTTGAAGATTATTCCTCGGTCCAGTGACCTTTCCCGGCCCGGAGAATCTTCTATCGGGAATTAGTGTAGGAGGCCGCGAAGGATTTACCACGTGAGCAGCTCGGCTTGTCGGAGGAGGAGTTTCGCTTCTTCTGGTCTTGGGCGCCAGCAGCGGATTACCTCAGCAACCCTGGGTTTTCGCTTACCTGGCGACTGGTTCGAAATACGCTATCTTTCAATGACATGGCCTTCATATAGAGATTAGCGGATTTGCTCGATTGTGAGCGATACGACCTTGCCACAGAAGAAACAGCTTCGCACACCTTCTACCATTGTTCTCGGGTCCACCCCCTATGGGACCGTGTCGGCGAGTTGACGGCTCGTCTCGCTCCCGAAAAGCTTGTGCTCATTGATCGTGCATACGCGTGTGACAATGTGTCGCCTCCGTATTCTGGGGTGAAACGAATGGTGTTTCTATCGCTGCTGGCCACGCGACAGAAGGAAGTCTTGCGAGGCAACTGTCTTTCTCATCAGGATCTTATCCGATTCTTTGAGCATCATTTCAAGATGAAGATTAGAACTGATAGAAAACGCCAGGTTTCGACAGAATTTAGCGAAAGGTGGTTGACTGAGGCGAGCTTGTTTTGTGTGAACGGGGCTATTTTTTTTTTTTTTTAGGTATACCTAATTTAAATCGGGTGCCCTCCCCCGGTCAGGCTAGACAAGCTTTGTGTACCTAGTTAATGTGAATAAGTGTTGTTCCCGGACTGCTCCCGGCTACATCTTTGGTTATGATCTAAGTTGAGATTCCCAACCTCCCCAGTTTGTTTTTGGCCTCCTTTCATCTCGATTGGGTCAGCTTTATTTATTCCCCATGTCCGTATATATTTTCTTCTTTTCCCTCTCCCTTAGCGAGAGAGCCTCTTGATTCTGTCGTAGGGCAGAATACAGCGGCCTCTCTTTGTGGGCTAGGCGGGTCCAACTAACATCAGTTATTTTTAATTTAATTTGTTTGTTTTGATATTTTAGTTTGATTTTTTAGGTTCATTTTCCTCCCATCTCATTTTATATCATGTACAATTTTTTATGTATAGTATTTTTTAATCATGAAATGAAATTTTTATGGCATGGGGTTCGTTTTGTAGACCAAAGTGCATGCGGTATTATGGTATGTCCTCCACATACTGGCGATTGATGAGTTTTTGTGGTGAATGTGTCAATTGTAACGAATGAATGGGTCATGAATCGGATTAGCTAGGATAGTAAATGACGACCGGCCTCAACCCGATTCCCCCCTTTTCGACCTTGTGCCACAATTGTGTATTTAACGCAATAAATCTTAAGACCTTTTTGAAAGTCAACAAGATACGTCGCCGCCACGCTAATAAAATTTTTCCAGGTTTTGCAAATTTTCACCAGCAAAAAAAAATACTTTAAAAAAACCTTCTGTAGCTACAAGTTTGTATCAAACATATTTTCAGCTTTTCAGAATTTACTTCAAGGAAACTTTTTCACGCATTTTTATTTAACGGAATTTATCCTTATGGTGGACATTTTTGTTAAGCGGCAAGTTGTACATTTATTTCAGAAGTGCACAAAACCTTCGTTTTAAAACCTCTTGAAAAATATTAAGTGATGATTTAAAGTTCCTTTTTCATCAAGCAAAATTTCATAAAGTTCGTGTCAAACAGAACTTTTAAACTTGCAACTAGTTGACACAGAACGTTTCTTGTTAAAACTAAATTTATTTCACAGACAAACTTTTTCATTGTGAGACTAGTTAAATATTTTCTTTCAAAAAGTTTTCGAATACTCGAACTAACAGTTACGGGTGAACAACTTGTAGAATCACACCACCACCATTACATACACACAGTATATACAAATCATGCGACAAACATTCATTGGTTAATCTACTCAAAACTAGCTGGCTGATTGGTCAGTTCTGACCAATCAAACCGGCTGCACGCTAGAAATCTGTTTTCCCGCGCACAAGCTTCTGAGCCTCCCACGTGATACACAAACATATATAAACAAAACACGAATAAGCTCCCTCGTGTTCTCTTCGTTTTTTCATTCATCTTTCTCCTTGCTTCCAAGATGTAATCTTCAAGAACTCTTTACGCACATTTAAAAACAAGCAAATTAAAACGCCAGAACTTATACAAGTTCTCATTTTCAATTTACGAGCATGGCTGAAACACACACAGAGGCAGCGATATCTATCAACCTACCAACATACAACAAAACTAATATGCAAGTGTGGTTCGCCCAGTTAAATGCCATTTTCAACGCGAAGAAAATAACATCACAGAATTCTCGATTCGACCTTTTAGTCGAGAAGCTTCCTACTGATGTAGCCATTGAAGTTTCCGACCTCCTCAGTGAGATACCCGCCGATAAGCCTTATGATGTACTTAAAGATGCTATTATCCACCCCAGAGGCGAATCAGAGGAGAGACGGCTACACGACCTATTCAATAACTTGCATCTTGGACAAAATAAGCCTTCACAACTATTAAGGAAAATGAGAGCATTGCTGGGAGGAAACACGATGTCCGATATTATCTTACGCAAACTATGGATGGACAAATTACATGCGCAGACCACCCAAATTCAGAGGCTAGCAGAAATAGCTGATAAGATCGTTGATAATCAGCCATCTAATACTATTTTTAATACTGGATCGTCACCCTGTGTAGCATCTATCAACCAGTCACACGAAGTAAATGAGTTAAAAGAAAAAATATCGGAGCTCACCTTACAACTACAAAGCCGTATTTTATAACGACCGTTCCAGACATTCGTCGTGTCAACACGGATATAGACGCAGATCGAACTCAGCACCCAGACATAGGCAACAGCCGCAACACTATGATACTTGCTGGTATCACTTCAAATTTGGTAAACAGGCGCGGAATTGTATCCAACCGTGCAAGTACGGTGCAAACCTTACAAACAACTGTCCCCAACGACAGGCGGGAAACGACCCTCCCGGCAGCACGTGAGGACGGCGTCCGCTGCCGGGGAAATAATGCAAAGCCGCCTGTTTTACATTAGTGATAAAAATTCTGGATACCTTTTCCTGATTGATACCGGAGCCCAACTCAGTGTCATACCACCCAAGCCAGGCATGACAGCCAAACAAGCTAACTTTAACTTACAAGCCGCGAATGGATCTCGCATCGATACTTTCGGTGAAACTTCATTAACGTTACATCTTGGCTTACGTAGATCGTTCTCTTGGCTTTTTACTATTGCACAAGTTAATACGCCTATTCTAGGGGCAGGCTTCTTGTCTCATTTCAACTTAAGTGTTGACATGGCATCTCGATCGCTCACAGATCAAACTACAGATTTTTCAATTAAAGGAATTACGTCAAAATTCACAACTACAGGCATTAGTACAGTCTTGCCTGCCGCTAATGGCTTGTGAAGCATCCAGAAATCACAACACCCTTTACATACACAGAGCCAATTAGACACAGCGCGGAACACAAAATTCTGACGACTGGACCTCCGGTATTTTCGAAGTATTTTCGTATTTTCTGACTACACCCAGAAAAATACAAACTGGCGAAAGCTGAATTTCAGCATATGTTGAATTTAGGGATTATTCGCCCTTCATCTAGCCCATATGCGTCCCCGTTACA
This sequence comes from Acanthosepion lycidas, assembly GCA_963932145.1. Lineage (NCBI taxonomy): Eukaryota > Metazoa > Mollusca > Cephalopoda > Sepiida > Sepiidae > Acanthosepion > Acanthosepion lycidas. The sequence goes on from OZ010584.1 coordinate 40,818,367, forward strand.
TATGGTACCTAAAAATCAAGCAGGATCTTGGAGACCGTGTAGAGATTTTAGGAGACTTAATTCTCAAACGATTCCGGATAAATCCTGTGCTCCACCTGCAAGACTTCGCTGTTACTTTGGAAGGTGCAAAAATCTTCACCAAGTTAGACTTGAGAAAGGCCTTTTACCAGATTCCAGTGGCTAAAGAATACATCCACAAAACGGCTATTACTACACCGTTCGGATTATTCGAATTTGCCAGAATGCCTTTCAGTTTAAGAAATGCGGAACAGTCCTTTCAACGCCTCATTGATGAAGTTTTACGTGGACTATATTTTACTTTCGCCTACATAGACGATGTTTTGATCGCTAGCAAAAACGCGGCGGAACACGAGGAACACGTAGAACAGGTTTTCCAGCGTTTAAAGTACTTTGGACTGAAAATCAATCCTGAAAAGTGTGTATTTGCAGTTTCTAAACTTACATTTCTCGGTCATGAAGTCGACGAGAACGGAATAACACCAATCCCTGAAAAAATTAAAGCAATACAAAGTTTTCCACAACCAACAACTCTTCGTCAGTTACGCCGATTTCTCGGTTTGATTAACTATTACAGACAATTTATTCCAAAATGTTCTCAAATTCTAATTCCCTTGACGAACTTATTGCGGAGCCAACAAAAAAAGAATGCAAAAATTACCTTAACTGGTGATACTTTGACAGCATTTACAAACGCAAAGGAAGCCCTTGCGAATTTTACCAAGTTATCATACATCTTTAGTGACGAAAAAGCTGTACTAACCTTGACTACAGACGCCTCAGCAGACTCTACATCAAGAATATGGTGATTTTAAAAGACCACTTTCCTTCTTCTCTATTAAATTAAATTCCGCACAACGGAAATACAGTTCCTTCTCCCGCGAATTACTCGCGATCTATTTATCAATTCGTCATTTTCGACACCTGTTGGAAGGTCGGAATTTCGTAGTCTACACAGACCACAAGCCACTAATCTACGCTTTGCATTCCAGAACAGACAAATACAACCCACGAGATATAGGGCAGCTAGATTACATATCTCAATATACGTCTGATATCCGTCACATTCACGGAGAAGATAATACTGTTGCAGACACCTTGTCTAGATCAACTTTAAACTCTATTCGTTCACAATCCTTGGACTTGGAGTGTTTAGCCAGGAAACAAAAGAACGATGTAACACTTGAGAAAGTAAAGCAGGACACGTCACTAGGAATTGAGCAACGACCGCTTCCTTTCAGCGCAACACACTTGTATTGTGATGTCAGTACCGGTCATGCACGACCCTACGTCCCACCTTCAATGCGCAAACAAATATTTGAATATTTTCACTCCTTTTCTCACCCTGGACGCAAAGCTGATTGCTGAGCGATTTATTTGGCCAAATATGTCCGCCAACATTAAACACTGGACACAATGTTGTACTAAGTGCCAAAAAACTAAAGTCCAGCGGCACACGAAATCACCCCCGGGACATTTCGCAGCACCAGATGGTCGTTTCAAACACATACACGTCGACTTAGTCGGTCCTCTAACTGAAGTCGATGGTTGTCAGTATCTAGTAACCATTATTGATCGTTTTACACGTTGGCCAGTGGTTGTCCCACTCAAATCGATCACCGCAGATGTAATATCTTAAAGCGATTCTACGCGAGTGGATTTCTATATTTGGATGCCCTTCTGTCATCACCACGGACCGAGGTACTCAGTTTCAATCTGTTCTTTTTACAGAATTCACAAAATTGCTAGGTGCCAAATATGTGTCGACTACCGCCTATCATCCATGTGCCAACGGATTAGTCGAACAATTTCATAGGCAGCTTAAGGTTGCACTTACAACTACTGAAGACTCTCAAACATGGATTGAAAGATTACCACTGGTAATGCTTTCACTCCGTAACGTAGTAAAAGAAGATCTACATTGTACCACAGCCGAACTAGTTTTCGGGAGTTCGCTTACACTCCCTGGCCAATTCATTGAAAAAGATATCCCGACTCGGCCAACAACGTATTTTATTCAGGACTTGAAGCAACGCATTTCCGATCTTTCGTTTACTCCTACTCGCACACAAGACAAGGAGATTTTTATTCGAAAAACTTTGGAAAATTGTGAATACATATTTGTTCGCAGAGATGCAGTAAAAAAAACCACTTACGCCAACATATTCTGGCCCATACAGGGTAGTCTCCCATTGCCCAAAATATTTCACAGTTCTTGTCAATAACAGAGAAACTAAAGTTAGTATTGACAGATTGAAGCCAGCATTTCTGGATGTACCGACACAACCTTTCTCCAGTTCAACTCAAAATCTTACCCCTCAACAGACACAAACACAGCCCAGGGAAGTTACTACAAGAGCTGGGAGGCACGTTCATTGGCCTACCAAGTTAAACAAATATTATACATATTGAAAAAAATCTTTAAAATTTTTTACAATCTGCGGGAGGGTATTATAGAGCTTAACCTCTAAATGCCAGTGGATCAGAACCAATTACTGAGTGCACTACATCCTCATTGGACAAGAAATGTTAAAAACATTTCTAATTTACATTTTCATGTTAGTTATAGATTTTTGTGCAAGCTAAACACAATCCAGGCTCCAGACGCAAGTTTTACAATAATTGCTTCTGATTGGCCAATATATCTCAAAGTAATACCAACGCCTACGCACACGTGTTTAAACACAAATACCGCCAAAAATCTTGAAATGTGTTCGCGAGCCACACACGTTACCAGGAATGTAAATAAATACAATGTACGAACACAAGTTTACCAGTGAGCTTCGTGACGGATAACCAATTGCTAAACTACTCCACGTCACTCATACTTTTAAAGTTGCAAAGTTAAATTTATTTAACATGAAACAACTCCAATACACTCACTCACCAACCTCTGAAATCACTCCTGAACTTTTACCAATTTTAGAACTCACAATTCCAAACTTTATTTTTCTAAATTACAAGTTCAATATTACTTCTTCTTAATATGAACTCTGGTACAACTATTACCAAATCAAAGGGACACGACTCTGTCCTACCTTTTCAGTTCGCATGCTTGTACATTAATAAATCTAATTGTCATGTTTTGAAATCATTCCGTTGAGTTTTGTATCTTATTCTATATATGAATATAGAGATTTTAATGTTAGTGGAAATCGTTAATTTTCACGCAGCCTATTCTCAACAAGTATTTACCCATTATAATTAACACATCCACTACAGAACAAAGCAAAAATCTAAATAAACTTGACATTATTCAGTATTTAGAAATTTTCTTAAATAAATATTTAATGAAATTATTTGTATCAATTAAAATAATCAACCACTTAACAATTCATTCTTTTACCAAACCCTTTTTTGTTTATAACCTTTTTTTTTTTTTAAAAAAAAAAAGCATAAATAGAGATTATTTTTGTATTTTATTTTTTATTTCACTTTCTGTACATTTTGTCTCTAATTCTCCGCAAATAATCTTGTTTCTTTTCTTTAGATATTTCTTTTATTACGCCATCTTGTCACAGGAGTTGTGCATGCCTCAGTTTTAATCATTTTGACTTTGTTATGGGGGCGTGTTCATTGGTGCATATATCTTTTGTATTACTAATGATTCAAGAAAACAACGAAACTCCAAATGTGAATCAACAAGTATATATTGAAATAACATACAAGAACAAAATATACAATAATTTGTATTCAATGTATAGATTAAGGGAAAAGAAGTTGCTCCCTTTTACCGTATTTTGATTTGTAATTGATTGTTCGAAAGAAAGTTCTCTTTAGAGAGAAATGTTCAGGAATCAATGTTAGAACAAGCCTGCTGTTAGAATAGATAATACAAGAATACTGTGACACCAAGCCGTCGGTCCGTGGTCAACTCCCAGTCGCGGCGCGAAACTGTAAGGTTTCTTCTACCGGCGTTTTGGGGTTGACTCTTTGTCGCTGTCATCAGCCTGTGTCCCGGTCGTTCGGTGGTCGTCGCTACTCGGCGAAATCCCCAGGATACCAATACGAGATACTCAGCCGTCCAGGGTCGAATCCAGTGGTTGTGGCATCAGGGTCGAGTTCTGGTCGTCGATGTTAACAGCTTCACCAGTTGTACCGGTTCAATGCCAACCCTGTTGTTCACAGCTCACTTGCAACGTCTGGTTACTGGAGTAACTGCCTTGATCTCAAGACTAACCTACCCACGTTGTGATTTTGATCTTAGGTAGACAAGATTAATCAGGTGTCGGTCCGTAATGTCAGCTGAGTCCAAATTGAAGGTGGCATTGCACAAGCGCAAAGAAAAAAAAATAAATGAAAGAAAAACCCAAGAGGTTCAAGTATGTCAAGAAATAACAATTCAACTTTATCCTTCTGTTATATACAAGTGCGTGTTTTTCTCCCAGCTCGTTTCCTACGAAATGTGACACTTCTATGTTTCAAGCAAGTTGGTCCTCTAAGTCAACAGGTTTAGTTTTAAGTGCTGGCTTAACTTCGTTCGTCAGTATAACTTGTTGTTGGTAGTATCGGCGAAGTCGGAGGCCATGAAATCTCTCGGTCAGCTTCTGCGAGGCAACACCCTGGTTCAAAACTAGCTCAACTCACCTGCTCAACTCAACTTCAACTCAACTGCTCCAACTGCAACTTCTCTACTACTGCTGAACGACCTATCGACGGTCGTTTATATGAGTACCGACCAAAGCCGGTGTGTGTGCCCGACGCGATCTGGAGTTCTCGGTAATCTCTATTTCTAACAAGAAATCTCTTTGTTGTCAGGACAGGAAAATTGATTATTTCCCATTTTTGGAAAATTAACCATTTCCCATTTCGGGGGAGGAGGTCTCCGTCGTTCGTGAGGGAAGGTTGGAGGAGAGCTATCTTCTTAGACTCTTTCTCACTCACATTGATATCTCATACCAATCCCTTCAGTGGGCATTAACATCTTCTCCGTCTTTCTCATCCATTCACCTCCGCCCTTCACCATGCTACCATACGACTAATGATCTCTCAGCAGTGCGGGTGTGGCTACGCTGGCCTCCTTAAAATTATAACCTAGAATTTTTGTTTACAAAATTCTCCTTGCCAATTAAATTTTTATCACATGTTCTCTTTTTCCTGGGCCACCCAAAAGTCACTTATCCAGCACTCTTACCGTCTCATTAATCACTGTCAAAGTTTGCCATCTGGCTCTTTACGCCAAGTTAGTTTATCATGGAATCCTTGACTTGTTAAGGAATTAAATTCTTTTATCTCATCAAATCTCAATTCTCCACTATTTTCTGGGGATTGCCAAAAGTTTACAATTGCCACATTGCCATTCGACGTCTTAGCGTCTGTTGGCAAAGTAAATGATAACAATCCTCTCACCTATATTGAGACAATGCCAAAATTTTATAATTGCCACATTGCTTCTCTTCGCCGGTATGCAAGAAAAAAAATAAAATTAAACAATATCTTGGAAAGATAATTAACATTGATTCTCACTGCCTGTATCGGCACGTGTTTTGGCCGATAATTCCATATTTGCCTTTCTTTCTATCTCCCTTGGTCATACATGAATTAACTCAACAGGTCCTCACACACAGCTCTCTCCACAGGTTTTTTTGTAAACAAATTAAAATCCTTCTTTTAACGTCGATCAGTCTATTTTTCGTTATAGCTCTTTTACCGCTTTAAGAATATCTATTTTCTGTTTTAATTTCTATGGTTAATTAGTTAGCCAATTACTATAGCTAAATAGTGTCACAATACAATTGATCAGAAAGTGTGTTGTGTTAGAGAAATCAACAAAGTCCTGGTTGATTGAACTTGGCTGAGTCACAGAGATATGTATATATGCATTTCAAAATTCTGTGTCTGTGTGTGCGCTTGAAATGTCGTGAGTAAAGTCATAGGTTTGTGTTGACAGGCGAAATTTACTAGACTCTACTGGTGGCTTGTGAAAAAGTCGCCTCTTTTAAAGCTACAGATAGGCTTCCAGCGAAACTGCGGGAAAAGTTGACTTTGCACTAAAATATGTGATTGGTTAAAATTTGACCAATCGCTAAGTTTGTACTAACGAAACAAGTAAGCAAGTTCAAAACCGAAAAATTCAAAGCAATGACTGTGATGGCTAAATTGTCCTATAGAAAGGCAGTATTGATTTATTAGCCAATAGTAGACAAATAAAATGTGGGCGTGGAAAAACATAGCAGTCGCTATAACTTATCTGGTTAAATTAGTTTTTCCTTTTTGAAATACAAACTTTACTACCTCTTTTCATTTTTAAAAACAATTTTTATAAAATCTGTTTTGACTATATTTAGTGTTTTCACTTTCTCTCCCCCTATCTCTCATTTGTTGTCTGGCGCCTACAAAGAATTAGACGATTTGAAAGAATTTTTGGTTCCAGATACAGTTAATGAAATGAATAAGTAAAATTTTAATTTTATTTACAAACAATGTTAAATTTGTGATTTTATACTAAGTAGTTGTTAGCAGGGGATAAACATTTTACAGAGGTGAACCCATCACCAAACATCTCTACTACGAACACAAGACAAAAGCAGGTGAATTTTTAATTCAATGTTTCTATTTTTAATGTAATTAGAGTTTTAACAATTTCCTTGGAAATTTACAAGATTTGCAATATGCAGTTGTATTATTGTTGCAATATTTCTTTCAAGTGTTTAGTGCCAAGGCAAGAATTGGTAAGAAAAATTTAAAATTTAAGAACAAATTATTTATTATTCAGTTGCCTATCACCATAGTTCTGCTGGAAATTAGAAGTATATCAAAGAGTAGATATGAAGTAATGGGTGTTGTGTAAAAAAAAATGTATTTTCAAAGCAGTCATATATGGGTAGCCAGAGTCAAAAAACATGTGACTACTTGGCAGAGTGTGGTGTTCTCTCATGAAACTAAAACATGCATTTCTTCATAACAGATATTGATTAAATACTTGAGGATAAATACTAGGAACATAAAAACAGCTATCATCCTGGAGCTGCTGAAAGGACAACATGTATATACTACATGTACATTACAACTTAATTTTTCAGTAGATAAAACTTTAACATCATTTGTTCAATGAGAATTCTTATCAATAATGCTTTGATCTTGCCACATAACTAATATTAATCTGGGGATTTTCTTCTAAAATAAAAATAACCAGGTCATGTATCAAGAGCAAAGCTGTCTCCAGAAAATCACTCTACTCAAGATTAATATTCTTTACATTAGCATTTATGACTATAGCACATCAGAAAGAGATTTTGGAAAGAAACTGGACAGGAAAAACAAAGTTAAGCAACAGATCATAAAAAATCAATTCCAAGTTAATCAACTATTCTCAGCTGAGCTATTCCACACATATACTCAATGTTGATCATTGCAAGTTCAGAACAGACAAGAAGAAAAACATTTGATTTGATAGGGGTGAGTTTTCAAAGAATCTTAAATTTCTACAACAATTTAACAATGATTTTCAAAAAATCCTTTCCAATAAGCAATAGATTCTGCTTGCAACACCTGATATTATTAGCAAATGGTCTTCATTTTTCCATTCCAGAAATAGATAAATATTTCAACAAAAAAGCAAGAAGTAATGTTCCCAGCAAGTGAAATACACATCCATATATAATAACATAAAAGGTTTTTGGTGGTTTTTTTCTTTTAAATTTTATTTATTAGGATGTTGCATTAATATGAAGAGGTTTTGTAACATTCAAAAGAGTTGAGTTCTGATGCAAATGTAGTTGAAGTTCAGGTAGATGTGATTTGTCTGTTTCATGATACAAGGAAGACATAATTGAAAAATAAATATCATAGCCGATGGCAAATCCAAAAAATAAGGGAAGAAGAAAGATGAAAGGCATCACCCTGTTGGATAAGGGAAGAGGAATCTTCAATTTGCTGCAAAAAACAATTTGTGAAAAGTATAAGTGAGAATTGGAAAAGATGACAAACATTTTATTGTATATATTAACACTGACTTAACATTAACATTTTCTCTCTACATTCATCTGCAAATATTTTTGTTTGGTGATTTTAATGCTCATCATGTCAATGTTACTGATGTTACCAGTATTCAGACTTTCAATTTTTTGTTGCCCAGTCTCTCAGTCAAATAGTGGATTTCCCCACTTGTTTCACTAATAAATCTGATTGACATTCTTTTTTACTTGATTTGTTCCTTACCTCCTCTTCTAGCACTTGTAGAGCATTGCAACTCTGTCTTCTTGGCAATTAAGATCACCCTGTAGTATCTATTGATATTTCTTTTGAGTTGTCTATTAGAAAAGAACCTCCTATTCACAAGACTTCTTTCTGTTACCAGTGTACTGATTGGGATTCATTTTGTGGGTTTATTCAAGTTGCCCCTTGGATTGATAGTCATAACTTTCCTATTGAGAATTGTGCCACAGAGATTTCTTCCTGTCTTAAAGCTTCTATTGATGCTTTTGTACCTTTTTGAAAATACCAGGTGTAATCACAAACTTCTCTTAGGTTCACACTAGCCTGCTCAGCCACTATAGCCCATAGGAATCCCTTTTCAAGGTGTACAAGCATCATACTTCCAATCACAACAGAAGCCTATTTGTGTCTGAGTGGAGTAATTGTAAACATGTTCTGAACTCACAACACTTTGGGTCAAGTCACTGGATTCAACCAATGCTTTTTTATCCACTGGGCCAAGAGTCCTTGAGAATAATACCTGGCTACAGCAGAGGTGAACAAAAAACTTGGAGAATTGAGTTAAAAGGAGATAACTGATACTGAGACATTCAGAAGAGACTTAGCACATGAATCTAGAACAATCTACCCCAGTGGACGAAATAAAGAATTCAATTCAAAATTCCAATCACCTGAACAAGGCCAGAGTATACAATGGCTGAAATGTCATAAATGTGTCAATGAAGATGAGGACAACAGTCTAAACAATGTAAATAGTGTAAATAACTCTAGATTGGTTAAGCATCTCACCTCACAGTGTCTTCTTTCAGATAAGTAATATGGTTTTTGCTTTTCTAGGTCAGCTGCTGATGTATTAACAATTATAGCTGGAAGAATCTATCAAGCCTTAGATGAGAATAGTTAAGCTTGGGCTATTTGGTGGGCGGCATTTTGAAGGCATTTGACAGGGTTTGCCACACTGGTCTTCTTCACAAGTTGAAAGGCGATGTTATTTTTGAACAAATTTTTGAACTGATTCAGTCTTTCTTATCAAATCATGAAATTAAATTTTTCTTGAATTCTAGATCTTTTTATCTTAATGTAGATGTTCCCCAGGACTCTATCCTTGAACCTTACATTGTTCCTAATTTTCATACATTATCTTCCTGATGTCATCAGTTCTCAACTGATGACATGTATGCTGATGATGCAACTATTTACTCCTGCTTTAATAATAAGTCTGATTGGTTCAATAGGATCATATTGGCAGTTGACCTAAAAATAATTTATCTTGTGTTGTTAACTGGGGCAATGAATGGTCTGATAATTTAAACACATCCAAAATAAAACTGTTAACTTTTAATCATCTGAGAGAACCCTTTTAACTTCTATCAATATGGCTGATGCTAACCTCCAGGTATTCATTGTGCCTTTTCATAATAATATTTTCAGCTGAAAGAAGTGGAAAGATTATATTGAATCAAATGCTACATTTGCAACTAGAAAGGCTGGTTCATTATGTCGTACTAAACAATTTTTCTCAGCAGAATCTATTTTACATATTTATAAGTCTATCATTCGTCCTTGCTTTGAATATTGTTGCCACATCTGGTCTAGTGCTCCTGCTATATATTTAAAAGAAGAATTTGTAATGTTATTGGTACTGACCTGGCATCTTGGCTTCAGACACTTTCCCACCAGTGTAATGTAGCTTCCTTGTGCTTTTTGTATAAATACTTTTATGGTAATTATTCCAATGTTACGTAAACTTTATGAATTTAAGTGCATTACAAATTGGCAGGAAGGTCTCATCATTTTACAGTTGAAATGTCTAGATATAACCATAAGTTCTATGCTAGCAATTTCTTCTATTGTGTTTCTCGCTTCTGGCTTCTTGTTTCCCAGTCAACCTTGATTTAAAAAAAATTTAAATGGAATGTCAATCATTATTTACTGTCTTCTTAATTCTTGTTTTTTTTTTTGTTTTCTCTCCCTAATAGTATTTTTCTCATTTTTCTAACATTTTTCTATTTTTTCTAACACTCAGTAACCCCCCTTCTGTCTTAGTGGCTATATTACCTTGTTTGGTGTAAAATGAGTGAAAAACAAAACCTTAGTGGAATTTTTTTGGATAGGAAAAATTTCAATTATTTGATCAGAAGCAAATCCCAAAGAATGGTGGACTATAATATGGGCAGAATAAATACAATCAAATCAAATTTCCAAAGCAAAAACATACAACTTTTAATAATTATTATATAGAGCAACATTTTGTACAAATTTATTTTATTAATGTTATTTACTGGATAAATGGCTTAGAAACATTTGAGGTTTTAGCGAACACACTTGAGGCCAAACTTGTTCAGAGTTAATGTTTGTGTTGAAGCATCTTTCTGTATAAATTTTTATTTAGATTCTTTTATTATAAGTATTTTTGTTAGAATTTGAAATTTTAAGGCACTTGCCAAGAGCAGAAAGTGATGTACTTACAATATAAAAAATTATAAAAATATAATTATTATTTTTCATCGGTCTAAAATAAAATGGAAAATTTTATGTCAACAGATGTATTTTATGAAACAGAAAAAGGTTTTGTAGTAGACTGAATTGCCATTAAGAAAGAAACAGGGAATTGGACGAAAGGAAGATGGGAAACTTCCTTTCCTTCAATAATTAAAAGAAATTCAGGAGAAATACTGTCAAATTAATGAATTGTTTTTATACTTACTTAATTTCCTTCTTTTTCGTAGCAATAAACATCATAGCAACTAAAAGATTCTCACTGTTTTTAACACTTGATGCAAATTTCTCAATCACATCAAGAAATCCCTGTAAAATAATAAACAAAATAAATCATAAAAATTCAAAATTTGCCTACTTGTTCCTTACCCTCAACAATGATTATGCTTGCAATTTTTTATTAAATACTTATTGGTTAACTTTCTATTCCAGCCTTTGAAATGATTAGGAACAAAATTCAAAAAAACGATTTCATACATTTTTTTAAAAATCTTTTTCAGATTTGATTAAAAAACAGAAAAAAATCTCAAGTTACTTTTTTACTTTAGCACATTTACAGAACGTTTAAAGAAAAAAAAACAACTTCAACAACTTGGAAAAGTTCCTAAACTTGGAAAATGGGTGCCTCATGAATTGTCTGAAAACAACCTCAAATTCCAAGTTGACATCTGCTCTTCTCTCCATTCTCGCCAACTTGTTTCACCTTTTTTGGATAGACTTGTGACTGTCGACGAAAAATGGATCTTTTATCGAAATGTTAAGCGTTGTAGACAGTGGCTTGGTAAAGGGCAAGGACCCCAGCCACAGCCGAGAAGGGAACTTCATGTGCAAAAGGTTCTTCTTTCAATCTGGTGGGATTGCCAAGGAATAATCCACTTTGGATTCTTACCACCTAAATGCAACAATTAATACTCAAATATACTGTCAGCAATTAGAGCATTTGAACCAAGCTTTGAGGAAAAAATACCTGCTCTAGTGAATCGAAAAGGGGTGATGTTTCATCAGGACAATGCGCGACCACACACAGCAAGAATCACGTCACAAAAGCTCGAAGAACTTGGTTGGGAGAAAATTCCTCATCCACCTTATGCTCCCAATCTTTCTCCTTTAGACTACCATTTGTTTCGTAGCTTACAGAATCATTTGGAAGAAACAGCTTTTGTAACATAGGAAGAGATTAAAACTAACATTTGTGAGTTCTTCGAATCAAAGCCAAAATAATTTTACAGTAATGGAATTAGTAAGCTTGTTAATAGATGGAAGGAAGTCATAGATAATCAGGGAAAATACATTGTTGATTGAATCTGTAATTAAATGTAACATTTGGTCACTTGTTTTCTTTATTCAAAATTCGGACAGAACTTATGGGATGACCTGATAGTTTGCTGTTGTTGTTTGTTTTCTTGTGGAACATGTACAGATCTCTGTCTTCTCCAAGATAAGCATTGAAATCTCTGCACTCAATTTTTACATGATGCCTTGTAATCTCATTAATGACATTTGTTAGCATCAAATAATACATCATTGTTACCTGTCAACTATTGCAGCTCTTGTGTATCCATTGGAAGTGGCTGATAATAGACTGATGTTGACTGACTCTGTCTTTTTTCTGCTTTACTATTTGCTACTATACCTAGTCCATCTCCTTGGGACTTGTCATTATCAGAAAACAGCCATCAAGTTTTTCAATTAACATAGGATCATCTCTGTGTACTATTTTCTGATTTACCACATCAAGACTATTGAGTTTGCATTTTTTAGAATTGATTGCCAGTTCCAGACATTTGCATTTGTTCATTAGTATTCTACCTTTGGTAGTTCCAATTAGTAAATACATTTTACAAGATAATTGAATTCCTTTGTTTCTGCCATCAGATCCTGCTTTTCGATTTGGATTTGAGGAAGAATCTCTGTAGGACATGCTAATGAATGAATGATTTAGGTTGTTTATATAGGCCATCAGTAATGAATTTGGTTGTGCATATGTGAAGACACAAAGTAATATTCTGTGTTCTTGCAGTTTCCATCTGACATTTAATAATTAGGTCATATTTGTTGTCCAGTATGAAGCATCTTTTGTATGACACCATTGCAATTCAATTCAAAATTCGGGTCCATTAAATTCTGCTACTATCCACATTCATGCTGCATATGAAGCTTTTTGAAGTGAGAAAAACTTTGTACAGAACCAATGCCCATCTTTACACAGGTTCATGCTGTACATGAAGTTTTTTTTAAAGTGAATCCCACTCTCTGAACTTTTATACATTTGTCCAAAAAGAAAAACTGTTCTATATAATTGGATGGAATTGAAGTTGCAGATATTATATGTGAGTTTTCCTTTTCTTAGAGAAATGTTTTAACGATGATTAGGGGGTCTCTTACTCTCAGCAGACTTACAGCATAACTAGATAACAACCTATGTATTTCAACCTATAACAACCTATGTATTTCTAAAATTCACTTTCATGTATATACAATAGAATATTGTACATTCATGTTTTTTATGTGTGTACTAGATGGCTATTGACCCAGCTAAATTATTCATTCACCCTTTGACAGGTATTATTTTTCATCCTACCACATATCTACCCACCCACTAGACATATAAAATAGAAAGATTATTTTAATTAATGCCTGAAGTAAGTAAAGACAACTGGTTCATTCTTCCCATATTAAGATGGTTCTACCATCCTGACAAAAATTAATAATGCAGTCTTGTTTTGTAAATGATAGAATATTAGGATCATCTTTGATTAATGCCTGAAGTGGACAGCTCAATGTTCTTATGTAAAGATGGTTCTAATCTTGATTTCAACAGGTGAAAAATGGATACTTCATCTCAAATAAATATTTTTCACTCTAAGAAAATTTTTTAAAATATTTTAGAAATTTGTCAACTTTATTTTCTAGGTGTTGGTAGCAAAAATCAAAAGATAAAGTAAAATTCATTTACCTTTGGGTTCAACATAGCAATTATAAATATTATTCCAAACAGTATTAATGAGAGGAAACTTGGGCCACATCTGAAAATGAATGAAACATTTACAATAAATAAATACTTGAGTACAGTTATTTACCAATGAAAAGTGACTTTCCAACAAAGGGAATAGTGTTCCAACTTTTAAATTGATCCTATGGAAAAATAAAACCTCAAAATATTTATAGCCCCTTCACTATAGCAGCATGTAAGTTGAAAGAAATATTTGAAATATTTTAATGGTATTATAAACCCTCAGTGAAATCTAAAAATAATGTGTTATTATTATTTTATTATTATATATTGTGGACATTGAAATAATTTTTTATTCCATCAAGATTTCAGATACCACTTTTATGCTATAAAATATAATTAACAAATAACCATTCCAATAGATCAGAATTTTTAAACATTTCATAGTTTTGTACTTTCAATAAAAGTAAATCACATTAAGGCAAACTATGTCCAAGAGGGTCAGTGAACAGAAATAGATAATTCTATAATGGGATGAGAATTTTAAACTTGGTTTAATACAGTTTACTCAGATTTTGGTCCTTGGAACAATGTCTATGATAAATTTTATAATGAAAGCCAAGACAACAAAAGAAAAACAACTTACTTTATGCTAATATCCACACTTTTTTTTGATTCTTCTTTATATTTTGACAAAAAGCATTTTGGTAAATTCGATTCAACAATGCCACAAACTGAACAAAATAAATAAAAATGATTACAAATAATAGGAAAATGAATGAAATATTTGAAATGAAATTATAAAAGAAAAAATATCTAATAAAAAAAGAAAGTGAAGTGATTATATTGAATCAATTGTTAGGTTTGCTGATAAGGAATTTGGTTCATTGTGTCATGCCAGACAATTTTTCTTGTCAGAATCTATCTATTTATAAATCTACTATTCCTTTGTGCATTGAATATTGTTGCCATATCTGGTTTTGGGCTTTTGAATTCAAAGAAAGGTCTGTAATATTATCAGTCCTTACCTGGAATCTTGACTTCAGTCACATTCCAACTGCAATGATGTGTCTTATTTCTGTCTTTTCTATAATTATTTTCATGGCAGTTGTTCTAATGATCTCCAAAAATTCAAAAGCAATGTCAATTACCATTTTCTGTCTTCCTGTCTTTCTCCTCACTAAAGTCTTCTAATTCTCTTTTACTCTCAACAATCTCTTGCATTTTAGTGGTATTATCACCTTTCTTGGAGTGAAATTATTAAAATAAAAAAAAATAAAAATGTAGAAATAAAAGTGGAAAGTCAACAGTAAAAATGTAGCCATTTTATTTTGCATAAAAGTAAAATAATCTGTTGCTGTTTGGCAATGAGGAACATTAACAATGAATGTTGGTTACTCACTTGTATGATGCAAGGCTGTACCAACTGTCAAGTAGGAGACAGTAAGGTTTATTACTATAAACACTTCAACAACTGTGGACACCCAAAAGAAAGAGGGATATTTATGGCGAATGATCTGACAGAGAGAAAAATAACAAATAGTTTAGTTTTTGTAAAAATAAATCAAGATAAATCAATTTGGTGATAATACATTCTTTTTTTTTATATCTGCAGAATTTTATTCAGGTCATTTTCGTAAATATTTTTGCAAGATAAAATTATAACTAAATTTGGTAATAATACATTCTTTCCATTTTTAAAACTTCATCATTTTATTCAGGACATTTTTGCAAATATTTTTTGCAAGATAAAATTATAGCTTAATTTTTTAATAATGCAACTTTTTTACATTCCCAGAATTTTATTCAGGCCATTTTCAAATATTTTTCACAAAATAAAATTATAACTGATGCATATATTCATTACAGTACTCTGATAACCCACTGTCAGATAAAAACTTGGAGGACAGAAAACAAGAAATATTTGCACAGTGGTTGAGAGACCAAATGTTAACAATTTGCAAAGGTCAAATCTTCATATTTAAAAAAATCCATTCATTCCTTGGTTTCCTAATTCAGCTATTGGGTCGTGTGTACATCATGATATAAAGTGAGAATGTGATATTAATATATGGATTTTTAGAAATTCACTGACTATTGTGACAGTAGTAACTGGTGTTATTTAAAAATGCCAAAAAATTTTCTACTCCCGTCTTATCAATATCATCATGATTGCTCAGAAGATACAAATCAATTTTTCTTCATTAAAATCTTCAAGAAATATCAAAGGTCATCTTGAAATGAAATGAAATTGGGAAATAAAATTGACAAAAGATTATCATTAATGATTTGGGCCAATTTTTTAAAATTATTTGTATGAATTATCATTTTTTTTATTTTTAAAAATGAATGAAATTATAATTTGAGTTAAGACTAATAATTTGATTTTGTGGTAAAGAAATCATTAAAAGCTAAAAAAAAACTTTGAAAACATGAAGTGAAATAATTTTCACTTCATGAATATTTTGCCAATAATATCTATGGTTTGGATTGCATGAGATAATGTCAGTGGATTCATGCATCAGTAAATAACCAAACTTTTGAAAGTAAACAATAATAATAATAATGAAAAAGAGAAAAATTCAGAGTAGAAACAGTGAGTGGAACTTGTATAAGGATCCTAATGTAGATTACTTGACATTTATATGGTCACCAACTTTGACAACTATGATGGGAATAGAATAATTTTTAAACAACACCAGTAATGTTGTCATAATGGTTGAGAGAAGATACTAATCAATTGGTCCTCATGAAAATCTTCAATAAAGATAAAAGATAATCTGAAAAGGAAGAGAAATCAGAAAACAAATTAAAATTAAACAAAAAAATGGACACCAGTGATTTGGAATAACTTTTAAATGAATTTGGATTTTTTATATTAATTTTCATATGATTTTTTTTAACTTTTGTAATACAAATAAACATACAGTCTTCAGTTAAGTCATTAATTTGATTTCAGTTTTGGCAGAACTTAGTTGCTAAACACTGAAACAAAATTTGAAAAAAATTTTTCTCTCA
Organism: Acanthosepion lycidas; assembly: GCA_963932145.1. Classification (NCBI taxonomy): domain Eukaryota; kingdom Metazoa; phylum Mollusca; class Cephalopoda; order Sepiida; family Sepiidae; genus Acanthosepion; species Acanthosepion lycidas. The sequence goes on from OZ010584.1 coordinate 40,835,012, forward strand.
GTTTACAACTGTTCATATACATGCATGTATTTATAAAGTTATATACCTTTATAAATATATGTATATATATTTATACATACATATATTTATTTATAATAAATATTTGTATGTATAAAATTATAAATATTGTTTTTTTCAACAGGTTAACTCTGAGAAATTTTTGACATACATACATATATATATATATATATATATATATATATATATATATATATATATATATATATATATATATATGTTTGTCTGTGTGTTTTGCCAATAATATCCAAGATATTAAAAAGTAAGAAACTCACTTTTATTAGTGGTACTGTTGAGATTTCTCCATTTTCTTTTGCACTAAAATAAATTAAAAATTGAAAAAGTTTTTTAATAGTATTTTTGTATTTTGACAATTTTTCTTCACGACTCAAAGTTTCTTTTAATTGTCATCTTTGAAATTTGATTTTTCAGTAATTTATTATTTTAAATAGAAAATAAATACTCAAGAAATTGAAAAAAATTAATTTTTTTTATTTTTTTATATATTTTACCTTTCCAGTGAGTTGCATATAACTGGAGGAATAGAGGACTGGTTAGTTCCAACCATGGGTGTACAGTGTTGGGGTACAATTTCAACCACAGCCCAACACCTGAAAAATGCAAACAGCTAAGACTTGCAATTATAACACTTAGATTGAGAACAAACATATGCAGTTCCTTTAAAAAGTATCCAAGCTTTGGGCAGAACAAAATCAATTTTGTGCATTTCACAAATTTTATACTCCTCTTGAAAATTCATACGCTTCTCTCAATGGTTCTGCCACTGCTGGTAATACCTCTGGAGTTCCACAATCACTTTTCTCATAATTTCCTCTTATGACTCAAATTACTTCCCTTTCAGTAGGGGTTTTCAGATTGGGGAAAAGCCAGAAGTTGCACAGTACAAAGCCAGAACAGTAGGGAGCCTATTGAACAAGTGATGTGTCATTCTTGACCAGGAAAGTATGGATTATCTGAGTGGTATGAGCAGGCAAGCACAAATCCTCTATTAAAATTGGATGCACTGATTCATTGCTTATTCCCACTTTGTGTGTAATTTTCCTGGATTGTTACATGATAGTCTTCCATGACTATTAACTGAATCTCTTCAATCCGCTCCTCATTTTGGCTTGTGGATGGCCTGCCTGGGTGTGCCTCAGTCTGCACTGAGGTGCAGCCATGTTTGAAGCACTTATACTACTCCTTGATCTGAGTTTTGCCCATGGCATTATTGCCAAATGCCTGCCAAATCTTCTGTATGGTTTGAGCTTTACTATCACCAAGCTTTTGGCAAAACTTGATGTAATATCTCTACTTCATGTGTTTAGACATCTTATGTGAATGTACTCCAGGCATACTCAGCCGGGAACTAGCACCATCTACTGACACAGAAATTTTCACCCATTTTCAGGAAGGATGGTATCATCTCTTACACTAAGGATTTTGCCTAGGCAGCATTAGTTTTGGTGGGAAAAAATAAAGTTGGATACATTTTGCATGTACCTCATATAAAACCAGATTCTGTATCAAGTACTATCTTCTAAAATCTTCAATTCCTCTATACAGTATAAAGAGTTCTTCTCAATATAGTGCCCAATAAGAAAATGGTACAAAGAAAGAAAGTTTGAAATTCTGACATTTTAGCATTTTCTCTCAGGCAATAAAATTAAATAATTTAGAATCTTGCATTCAGTAGAGCCTTTGCTAATGAAAATCACCAATTCATTTTTTATTACACTAAAGAAACATGTTTCTTTGGTGGTACAGATGAATGGAGGTTGATGTATGTTCTAATGTTTCCTTTTGCCATTCATTTTCTATTCATTTATTTCTTCAGTAATTTTATGAGGATTAAAAAAGGCAAAACACAAAGATTTCAGATTGACTACAAACAAATGAAACAAGTATCATGATGAGGTGAAAGGAAAAGAAGACAAAAATTGTTAATATAAAATTCTTTGTATTGCTGATACAGAAGATGTGAGTGGAATGTCTCTTTGTGGGCAAAGAAAACAACTTAGAGGGTAGAGTTTGTTGGGCCTGAAGTAAGTGTCAGGTCAGTTGACTGAGGTCAATGGTGGTGACAAAAGAGCTTGATGGTGACGTTGCCTGATCATGGTGATTCTGTTTCAGTTGTTAGAGTAGCATTCTTAAAAACAAATGTGGTGGATCATGAACTCATCTTTTTTCATGTTTTTTCTTTGGCAACAACATTCATGATTGACTCTGTTTATATTGTCTTTATATTTTTTTCAGTGGGTTTGTTTAGTGAGTCATATGTGATGCTTGAAGCCCCTGCAGAGAAGATGACATTTTATTTTTGGTTTTGCCCTCCTAGCATTCACATCTGGCTGACATGTAGACTGAATTAGAAAGAGATCTAATTTGGAACAAAGTTTAACGCTTATTATTTAATGATCATTGAAGATAAAGATGTGTAACGATTCATTTAAGAGTAGCAAAGACTTCTTTATTGCTATTGAATCTCCAAATGTACTTAAAACATCACAAGAACACATTGTGAAGTGCTTAGGAAGATGCACTAAACTCATTGTTTGGCCTCACCTGAAGCCAAATTAGAAGCCTGGTTAAACATGTTTCCTGGGTGGAAATGTATTTAAAGTTAGATTTCCAGTATGTGTTATTTACAGACAAGTGCAAAGTAATGCTAAATGCTCCTGGTCTCTAGTGAACAGGATCATGCCTGAAAGACAACCTTAAGCTTTTTTGATTGAGGTGTCAATAAGGGAGTGGAGGAATTATGTTTTGAGCAAGGACTATTAGTGCCTGGAGATATGCTGATGGTATCAAAATGAACTCTCATGTTTACATTGAATTCCAAAAGATCAGTGTTCAGCCATGGCTCAAGAAAAAGATTCTGGAATTCAAATGAAATGTAGTATTTATACAATCATTGAATACATAGGTTAATGTAAGGTTAAAAAATTACTTATGGAGTGTGCAATGTCTCTGCTAGATCTTAACCAGATTGAAAATCTTTGGAGAATTGTCAATAGATGTTTTTATAAGAGCAACAAACAATTTTCATCCAAGAATAAACTTTGGGAAGCAATATCAATTGTTTGTGAAGCTGTCACATTTGAAGTAATACTGAATTTAATATTTTCTATGGATAATAGGTTGCATCAATTTGCATCAGAAAAGATGGAAATTCTCATCCAGATTTTTTTATGCCATGTTATTTAACAAAGTTTGCAATTCTTTGCTTCATGTTTCATTCTTTTGAATAAATCATTGTTTTGTTTGGTTATTGTCATTGTTTCATTGTCTTCCTCTCATTTCAAAATGATATGTTTGTCATAATTGCATATAAATTGGAACGGTTTAAATAATCATTTAATCATTAATTTTGCAGTTATGAAATTCTATATTTTAATGTGATCATAGAATTTATGATATACTTTATAAACTTACAACCTATATTTGATCACTCTAGGACCGTTAGATATCTACAGTTGATATAGTCTTTTGAAAAAGTCCTTCATATTAATCTAACAAAAAGAGATCCTAAAATTTTGATTTAAAATATTGTAATTTACTAAACATAAGTTAGATATAGCACAGAACCATAAATATGGATTACCCAGTGAGGTGGTTTCAAATATCTAGAATATAATCTTGCACTGTGTATTTTCCTAGTTTTCCATTAGAACAGCAAATAATGACCTTTTCCACTATTGTAACTGGCAATATTATCCATTTACTCGATTTTATTTGTACCATTTTTAGCAAAATACACAATTTATCATTATCCCTATAATGAGATAATATTTAAACTACTCTGTGTTAAAGGAAAATTTTAATATTCCTTCAGAATTAACAAGTTACATAAATTCTTGGCTCTATCACAGAAAGTAAACAACAGTAAAAAAACTTTATTTTTTATTTAGATAAAAATAAACCTGAAGTAGATTAAATATATATGGATACATTACTTACCACAAAATATTCAGAACTGTACAAGTGACAAGACCCAATACAACTGCAATTCGATATTTTTTAATCTGAAAATGGATGCCAAACAGAGAATATAAGAAAAACAATTACTTCAAATTTAATTTACATAGGGATATAAAAAAAAATACTGTTTATGTTAAGAATAACAAATGAAAGTGTAAAATTAGAGGAATGAATGGATGTATTTATCAGCAATTTGGTAAATGGTATGAATGAAGTGAGCTTGAATTTGAGTTAAAGCAAATGAAGTTTCTTTTATGCTAATACACATGGCGGGTGGTGGGTGCAGGCATCAACTGATTTCTCTCTGTACTTTGTTATCTTATGCCAATGACAGAAATGAAAGGAGGGCAAGTGTTGGGCAAGTTACCTTCATTATAACTCAATAGGTATGCAAACTTTATTCCTCAGTAGAATGAGAACTGATGCTATGACTCAAATGGTGGATTATGCATTTACAATTATCAGAGGTAAGTTTTGTTCCAATAAGAAAAAAGAATCTTTTGCAGACTGATTTAAGTAAAGATTTGTTTCAATTATTGAAGTATTTTTAAATGAAGGATAATAATAATTATATTTGTGTATAATAATTTCACTGCAAACATTCTTCTTACTGTTAAAATCAGACATTTTCCACACTACAGAAAATGTAGAGAAAATGTTTGTATGAACAATAGATATTATGACAATGTAATATAATCCAAACAAAATATTGTACATTCATCTAAAAAAGACCAAAGAAAAACCATAAAAAATAACACAATAATATGAATAGAAAATGTTTGAATGACAATGTAACCTAATCCACAGAAAATATATATTTATCTAGTAATGACCAAAGAATAGACCAGAAAAAAATGAACAAGACAAATTATTCATTACATTTACCAGAAAACCTTTGCCATTTAAAGTATCATTGCAATCTGGTATGCCTAAAATATTCTGTAGGTAGCTAGGCTTTTTGCACAACTAGGCATCATAAATATCTAAAATATTACACAGGTAAATGTTATAATAACTGTTTGGTTGCAATGGAAAGGAAAAAACAAGGATTAAAATTTCAACAGCATGTATTCATCAATTTCAGAATATGTATTTAGTCGTGTGAAGGTGGCTCAAGTTGTGAATATGTGGTTCTTCAGTTGCTGTTAGTAGGGAAAGCAATTATGTGTAAGGGTATCGTCCATAGTTGACCAATTTCTTGGGTCAGTTGTTTTAGCTTGTTGTTAAGATTGACGAATACCTTTCTTCAAGGTTGCTATTGCTACGAGTGAGGTGTTTGATGAGATGGCAGTCATATGATGAGGCTGAATTGCTAAAGCTGAACTGTGTGTGTTACTGGCAGGATGATTTGTGGTAAGGCCCAGTAAGGTGCGTTTGGCAGCTTGATTGATCAAAGTCATGGTTGTGGGTTGATTGATTGTAAGGTCTAGTAAGCTGTATTGGTGGGTGGGTTGCTGAGGTTACAGTGGTAGTGAAAAGGGAGGCCTGAAGTGGTTACTGAAGCTACGAATCTGACTTTGCCAACACAGAGGACACAAGCTTGAAGAGTCGGGAGAAGTCACAAATCTGACTTTCTTGATATAATGGATATGTTGGTGGGTTAGTAGTGGAACGTCTCTGTTGAGTTCTGCTCAAATGTGGTATCAACGAAAAATGGGGTTACAGTAGTGATAACAAAGAAGGCCTGGAGTTGGATAGTGAAGATGCTGTGGTGTTGAAGCTGGCCTGTTGGCTGCATGATGCATGGGACGTGTCAAGTGAGATTAGTGAATCTTGGGCAAAGACCACAGTGGTGACAAGAGTGGCAATCATGGTGGTGAGAGCAACAGTGTGATTGTGTGTTGACAGATTCTCTCAATCTGCTACTGTGTCAGTCATTTATGAGGGGCTTTTTTTTTAAACAAATCTGGTGGTCACCAGGGTCATCATTTTTCTGACAAGAATGTTTTCGTATTTTATTGTGGGGATTTGTTTGGTGATCCAAATATGATACTTGGAGCCCCTGTCCAGAAAACAACATTTTTATTTTCTTTTTTACTTTCTTAGTGTTCACTTCCATCTGGTAGAGTGAATCAGTCAGAGATCTAATTACAGTGGCGTATAACATAAATAATACAATAATTCAATAATAGTCATAGATTTTTCATTAAAAGAAAATACCTGTGAGGCATTATTTTCAATTTTTTAAATAAAAATGGCATTACTAAGAAACTATCACCTGCAAAAATTAGAATGAAAGAAATAGGAGTAGGAAGATTGACAAAGGGAGAAGTGCTACAAAGTGCTACTGGGGATTGGAAGCTGTGGAGAGCCATAAAATAAGAGGAAGCCAGGCTGTAAGCATAGTAAATAAATGTACTAATTCAATAATAAGTATAGATATAACATCAAGAAAAAATTTTTTAAAAATACCTGTGAGGCATCATTTTCAATTTTTTTAAATAAATATGGCATAACAAAGAAACTCCCACCTACAGAAAATTGGAAAAAAATAATTTTAATCGATACTGTAATAAAAATACAAAATCAAAATTTAACAGAAACAACTCAGTTACTTCTTGAATGTGTTGTTAAATCAGTTGGTTTCATCAAAAACGTGTGTTAGGTGGCTTTTTTTTATAAAAATTCAAGCATTTCCTACCTCTTTCTCTCATTTCTTCTTCTTGCTCTAAGATGCAGTAGCTCATAGATGGGTTATGTTCTTTTCCTTGGTCAACTGACTATTGAACTCTCAAACACATATGCACACATGTCTATAACACATGCTTGTAACACACGCAAACATGCATATTCTAGGTTTTTCCTTTACTTTCACTTGCATACACATTTATGTAATTTCTTTGTGTTAATATAAGCATTAATTACCATTTGTTCCAAATCTGATGTTTTTGTTTTTCTTATTTTTACCCAGACTCACATATTTTCCAAATATTGTTTGCATGTCAAATGCTTCAGAAACCCTTAAACATTTACTGAAAAACTTCTACACCACACAAGTAGGGAATTCTACAACATGTGTGTGCAAATGTTCCTGTTAGCATCTCTTTTGAAAGTAGTAATTGAATACATAGTTGAAAACCATCTAAAAGTTAACTGTTACTTAACTTAAGAATGAAATACGACAGATTTTTCTAAATACAATTTTTGTCGATTAGAAAGTTTAATCTAAAATTTTAACAAAAATTTTTAGCATGCATTCTTGTTTTAAAAAAGAAATAATTTTTATAAAGGAAAATAGGTAACCGAGCAAGGGAGACAATTCTAATATTTTTCGGATGACGAGAGAGAAAGGAATCAATAAAAGTATAATTATTTCCCCTTTATTTCCCCTTTAACTGCATATAATTTATTGCTCAGTTTACTCGGTACAAAGCCACAATAGGAAAACACCTCATGAAGATTAAACTCACTAGTAATGCTTCTCACTTTGATTACACGGCAGCTGCCCAACAGAGTTATCAATAAATTAAGGTTCAGGAAATTTATGTAGATACTAGGATGAGGTGGGCCTACACCTCACCAACAATGTTTCAGCTCATTTATTCTTTATAGTGTTGCTGCACAGTTATTTTGATGAAAAGAATTTTGATTGAAAAATGAATCATGCAGCTGTAATAAACAAAGATACTGGATAACGTTAACTTTCATACAAAGTCAAAGTGATGATGTATTAAGTGGGGATCAAACACAATAGCAATAACAAATAAAACATGAAATCTAACAACACTTCTATAGCAGATTATCTGTTGTAGAATGTTGTTGGTCAGTTATTTGACCAAGATATTGCATGAAATCAACAACAGTTTTATAGCAGATTATCTACTGGATTAACTGATTAGATTTTATAAATTTAAATCCCTTTTGGTAAAATTCAACCATTTTTATGATTTTTAATCCTAGTTTTCTCCAGTTCATTCTTTCTCATTTTTTCTAGCATTCATAATTATAAATAAAATATTTTCTTTTCTGTCAAATCATTTTGCAGTCAAAAAAATATTTTATATTTAAAAAGTTTTAAATTTCATTCACTAAAAGAAAACTTTTTATTCAGTCATATGATTTGATCCAGTTATTTTCTATAGTAAATTTTCAATCACTTAAAAAGTTGCAATTACTTTATTTGGCAAACAAAATGTTGTTATTTTTTTCATTTTAAGATATTCTTTTTCAGAAATTCCAAATTAATCTTTACACATATAACTTTACAAATTTTATCAGAATGTTAAAATATTTTTCTTACCTAAAGCAACCGTACTCATCAGAAAAGAATCTTGAATATAATTAAAATTATTTTGGATATTTTCTTGTACATCCATAATCACAAGGAATGTCACAATCACCTAAAAAGAAAGTTAAAAATGAGAATTACAACATGATCATGTAAGCTCATTTGGGATATAATTTTTGTGGTAACAGCCAGTTACTCTCTTTACTATCATGAATGGATTGATCCATTCATAAGAAGTAGTCCTGGTAATTGTTAAAGAAAGATCTTGCTATTGCAGTAACTTGTCAAGCTGAGTATTGAATACTATTATCACAGCTGACACTGTTGAGTTAAGTGTTATGTCTTGCCAGAATTAATAAAACAACTGCAAGAACAAGAAGAAGAACAGCAACAACAATTCCAGGCAACATTGCTAAGGCAACAAGAACAACAGAGAAAAATACTAGAATTTTATTGTTCAATACATGATGGCAATGCCTAAATATTGTAAAGCATACTTTACAAAACAAATACATATTATGGATGCAGTGAAGTACATTTCAAGAGGAACTGCCCTTTTAAGAACAAAAAATGTTTTGAATGGGGAAATGTGGGACAGAAGAATTTGCATTGTAAAGTTAGAAAAAGGAATAAAAAGTCAAAATTCAAGAGTACTGTAAATATAGCGTTGATAACAGACAATGGTTAAAAAAGAAAAATTTATAACCATAAAAATTAATAGAAGAAATATGAAGTTTCAGCTAGACAAAGTGACAGATTTTAGCATTAGCAAAAAAAATTGTTTGGTGTGTTGGAAAATTTGTCCTGGCTTTCCCACATCAAAGGGTTGAGGTTAAAAAATTGCGACAAAACAGCAAGATTAGAGCGGAAATCTCTCTTTTAGGTGCAGACGAATAAAGAAAAAACTCCTGCTCGGTGTGTAACAATAAAAGAAGAAAGTGTTTATTTACATATACAGAAAAAAAAGGGTAATGGGATAAAGGCAATTAGGAGAGAAAGAAAGCAAGAAGAAAATGTCCTTTAAGGGAAGAGAAAATATTTATAAAAAGGTCTGCTCAAAATACTTCTCTGAGCACCTAAAAGTTCTTTAAGTGAGTAGAAGTTTGTTAATGGTTAGAAACACTCACAGTTTTCTTCAAAGTTCCTGCAGAGCAGGAAAATGTTGGTAGATATAAGAATCTTTCAGTTGAGTGAGTTCATAAGTTGACGACAATAATCTTGTAGGGGAAAGGAGGCAGCTTTCAACTGGTCTTTAATAGTGGGCTGACGTTAATTCTCGGCAGCCTTTTAATAGGCGGTTCTTCTTTGGTTAAAAGTGGTTCCAAAGTTGACTGGTGCTCTCTATCGCCAACCTCACAGACAGTGGGCTGAATTCTCACAACCAAATAGGCAAAGAATCTCCAAATTTATGGAGATTTGGGAGGCTCAGAAGAATGGGGGATTTTTCCCTCCAAAATCATTATACAAATTTCTTGGCCACTTCATTGGTCAGAAAATATATTCTTATCTCTGATAAGAATCAAGGCTTTGGGAGCCGGTTTTGAAAGTAAGGAAAAAGGTTGGAGTGGGGAATGGAAAAAATAGGCTAGAATGTGAACTTGTAAAATATTGCATTCATGGTTCTTAAATTAAATTCCAATATGTGTGTTACTAGGCAGAAATTGAAATTTATAGGTGAGTTCACATCAGATGTATCATTTTATGGAAAAATGCTTATGACTAAATCATTCATGATGGAAAGAGCATATAACATGTTCAGAATAGATTAGATGCAACTGTTCAGTTTATAGGATTTTCCCATAAACACTTTTTTTATTAAGTGGATGGCTCTTCTAGTAACTCTAAAAGGCTAAAAATGTGGATAAATTCAAAAGACCATTAAAGAAACCAACGGAGGTGAAACTAAGGATATGTTATTACAACAGTTTTTATGTGTATATCAGGTGACACCTAATCCTAACATGGTATCAGGTATGTCTCTGGCGGAACTAAAGTTCGCAAGGAAAATTAGAAAATTAGATCAATGTTCAAACATTGATCTAATTTTCTAATTTTCCTGCTGCTGAATAAAAAATAGGTTGAAAACAAGAAAAAATTCAATACTGAAAAATACTTCAAACCTGGTGAAAAAGTATTCTTTCAAACTTACAAAAATTGGAAGGAATACTGGGAAAATGGGGTAGTCGAAAGACATTTCAGAAAGTTATTGTACATGATAAAAGGGTTTACACGAATAAATAAAAGACATCTAAATCAAATAGGAAAAATGTACTTGGACGAGCAGAACATCCAAGAGGAGGAGCTGATGGCTGTTCTGTATGATGTTTTCAATGTACCTATGCTTCAGATAGTTCTGGAAATCACATGCTCTAGTAAAAAGAAGAGACAGCCTACAAAAAGAAAAAATGAAGTAAGTCTCAAAAGGGGAGATGATAAGAGCCCGTTACTCTCCCTACTATTATGAATGGACTGATCCATTCATGATAAGTAGTCCTAGGTAATTGTCAAAGGAAGATATTACTATTGAAGTGACTTATCTTGCTGCAGTTAAGTATTGTGTCTTGCCAGACCCCACATCACAACAATAACACAAGGTACTAGTCAAGATAGACTCTGCTCCTCCTTCTAGTTTTGCCACTGACTGAAGGCATCACTGTTGATAGAAGTGCTTTGGTGTCGCTGCTGATGGCCTGGGTAGTCATATAGTCTGCAGTGTTCAGTTGCCTGCTGTGAGGTCTGTTACTAATGACAGCCTGGCTGGATCTTGCCCATGGGTGAAAATGGTGTTGGCTTTATAGTTGGTGAATGATTCAAAAATAGTTGTTGAGAAAACTGTGCGGACCTTTTTCTGATTGGTCAAAAATATATTTTGGGGCTCTTTTCCGGAAGTGGGATGAAAGTAAACTCTGTTTTTGTCATATGAGCTGCAGATGTTAAAGTGAGCCCTTCTGATTAGGCTAAAGAATGTGTCATTTGGAGAGTTAATTTAATTAAAATATTTACTACATTGTATTTACTAATTTATTTATATAAGTGGCATGAATGATTGAACTTTATTTATTTGCTTATTTAATTATATTTTAACATTTTTTGGGAAGAGGACATATTTTTAAATGAGTAGGAGAGACATTTCAATTTCTATCGTTTCATTTTAATGTTTATTATGTATAGCCAATTATTTTCTATTATTTAGTATTTAAAAAATTGTTTTAACAGCAGTAGCAGCAGCAACAATAATAATAATGATAATTGGTCTAATAAATATTTGACTTATTTTGTATTATTGTCATTTTTATTTTTATTATTTATTACTTTCTATTATTTAAAAAGATGTAGTAGTAGTAGTAGTAGTAGTAGTAGTAGTAGTAGTAGTAGTAGTAACAACAACAACAATAATAATACTTATATTTGATGATGATTTGCTTACTCTAACATCCAAGAGAAAAAAAATCCCTTCATTGACTTTGGCATGAGGGGGAACTCTATGTATAGTGGATCCAGGGTTCTCATCAGTGAGGAGTTCACCTGAGAGACTGTAACTACAGTGAATTTTGACTGGCTGGGGACTAAATATGCTGCACATGAGGCTGAACTAATGGCAATATGTCTAGGGTGGTAAAGACATGACATAGGGCTTCCTAGACTGATGTCAATGGCCAGGATGTAGGGTTTTCATGAGGGAATCAACAAGCATATGTCAGTGACCAAAGCAAACCTTCAAAACAGAGAACATGAGCTGTAGCCTAATTTACCCAATACACACTATACCAAATAGATCCAACATAATAACTTGCAGAAATCCCTAAGCTTCTTCATTAAAATATTTAGTGCCATATCATCAAAACAGAAGCTATATTCAATTTAAAAAGGCAATTTAAGTGTGAGAAAGAGAGAGAGAGAGAGAGAGAGAGAGAGGAGAGAGAGAGAGTGAGAGAGACACAGAGAGAGAGAGAGTGAGAGAGAAAAAACAGAGAAATAATTGCAAACCTGGTAATAGCAATGGCTGGCAGCTCATGTCTGAGTATGCTGGTCTAATAGGGGGGCAGCTAGCCAATCCCTATTTCAGACGTTCAACATCCACACCTGTCGTTTATACTACAAATATGCTGAGCAGACCATAATTATATTTTCTGGGAGAGAGCGGATTATTACTTTGACTCTCAATCATGATAACTTGTGATTTCATATGAGTACAACTATTGAAGGCACCCAAATAGTTCCATCTACCCAATTTCACTCACAAGACATTGGTCAACCTGTGGTAAAGATTTCAGGCAATTTCCATTGTCATATGCTGGGATCACCTCCCCAGGCTGATAACAGTGAATGAGATTTGAACCCAGGTTTCATGGTTGGAAACCACTAACCACTCGGTCATATACCAAACCTAATGGTATACCATACCTAAAGAAACTAAACATTGACAAACAAAATAAATAAAAAGAAAATAACTTTTCTTATGCTTTAAATGAAAATACTTACAACCATAGTGAAAAGGCTTGCAGTGATAAAGGTAAGTACAGATACAACAGGTCGGATGAGTTTGAAAGCAAAAACTATGAAGAAAGTAAGACTCCAGTTGAATACAGGAATTACATATATATACCTGAAGTTTAAAAGAAAGAAATGAAACAATAAATAAGTGATAATAAGTAATGAATTAACATATGCTATTGTTTTGTAAATTATTCAAATTTTTCTGGTCACATGAAACATTTTTATTTGCCATGTAAAACTAAATTAGTGATAATGGTAAGTTCAGGAATCTCCTCAATTTTGTTTGATCTAAAAAAAAAAGATGATTGGCTCTCAGGTAAATTCTGAAATGTTTTTAAAGGAAGGAGATAATATTACATACAAGTACAAGTTATGAACTGCTGATACCAATTATAAGATTTTATATAAAATTCATATTGAATAATAATAATAAAATATGGATTTATGGCAGAAACCAGCAGAAAGAACCAAACTAATATTGTGATCTACAGTGTATTACTTAAACTGACCAAATGTTTATTGTAAATTGATTTTTAAATTCATATTTATTTCTGAATTTTATATTTTAGATAGAATGAAAATATCAATATAAATCTACAGAACTGTTGAACATTTGTTAAGTGCCATTCTTTTATATCTACAATGATTTCTCATTTGTATTCTTATAGTTTAAGGGTTTAATCTAAATACAATCATTTTTAAAAGTGGAAATATTGACTTATAAAGATGAAATTGCAGTGGTAGATAAAAAATATGAAAAAAAATTTAATACTCGATTCCAAGTATTTTGCTGTAGGCTCCACTACCTGCAAGTGAATAACCAATCAACAGACTTCCACTAAAAATATAAAAAGAGAAAATTATTTTAAGGTGAATTAAAAAAAAATAATTTTCTTACCACTACTCTGTTAAATTTTAGGACTTGTTTTATTTCTGAAAAATTTAATTTAATGAACATTCAGTTCTCTTTAAGTTATTATCTTCTTCAAACATTTCACTATTTTTGTGACTTTTAAGAATAAATGTTTTATTTATTTAAAATCAAATAAAAAGATCCACATTATTTTGCATAATGAGCCATGATAGTCTACTAGTAATCCTTATTTCAGTTACATTGCTATTCCATGAACTACTTCCTTTTTTTATTCAAAGCTGGTAACATGTATTTTTGATACATTTTCGAAATTTTACCCATTTGGTGTGAAATTATGCAAATTGCTTTACTGCATGAGAATGAAATGTAAACAAAAATCAATTCAACAGGATACTTCTTGTTGCAAATTTTAACAAAAATGTTGAAAAATGAGAAAATATAGGATTTAAATTGATTATCTTGAAATATAATTTTTACTCGCCAATAAAACATATAAGACTGAATTGGGGGACTAGACTGAGAGAAAATAAAGAAATGATTATATTGGGGAAAAGTTTGAATGATGCAAGTAAATTTTGTTGTTTTGAAGAGAATATGTATGTTTCTTTTATCTCTTTGAGCTTATGCTTGTTAGTTGACTAAAAGATTAAAATCTGTTCTTTATTATCATCACAACAACTTTTGTTGTATATATTCATACTCACGTTTCAAAAACAATGATGATGTCAAAGACATGTCCTATACCATAACCCAAGAACATCTCCCCTAAGAGATGCAGGTCAGGTGACCTTATATCTTTCTGTTCTGTAGTTATGTTGTGACCTGTCAGAATTGGACATGAACAAAAAAATATAGAGTTCTTTAAGGAATTACATTAAACTCATTGTAAAAGACAATATTGATTAGAAATAATATGGAATTGTTTTCAGCTTTCAGTACCATATCAGGATCTTGTTTATGAAGTGATGAGTACCAATAGATTCAAGTAAAAAACAGTAGAAAGCATAAATATACAAACTTTTATTGCAAATATTGTATCAATGTTTACCATTATTCTCTAGTTGATTGTCTATTTCATCGAACATCTTTAAAGGCAACATCTCAGTCTGAAAAAACGAAACAAAACTGAATTTATTTCTAAATAAGTGTGCAACACTCAACAGATGACTTCAGAGAATTTCAGTACCAGATTATGTGAGTAACTTATATGATTGAAGAAAGACATTGTGCAAATCAGACAAAACTTTTGTCAGAAATTGTGAATATCAGACACATTCTATCCATGTTGACAATTGACAAAACAGTGAAAGAGATGCATCATTGTGCTGATGAATCAAAAAACAAACATTTCTAACAGATTTTAGTTAGTTTGCATAAATTTCATTGCCTCTCAATAATTTAATTGACTCTACATTCATTACACACTGCATTTATAAACATTTCCTCACTTAATTATTGTGTAAAAATACAGAAATAATTATCTGTCCTTGCATATAAAGTATCATATAAAACCCCAAATGAGTGGGAAAATAAAGTAGGCAGATGTCACATGACTATCTTTAATGAAACACTGTGACATTTAAATTAGGGGTTTTTTTCATTCTTTCTCAGCATTTCTATTTTTTTTAATTATTCCCTATTAACTTTCCAAATAACTTCATTGGCAGCATACACAATTTAGTTTTTAATACTCCCAACTAAAACTCTAGCTCTTAATTTTTTTATTTGTATATAAAGGTTTTATTGCCAACTTAATATGGAGTTTTCTTGTCTCTTCATACCAAATATATCAGTGATATTTTAGTCTACCAGTTCTACTAATACTAATTAGGAATTGTTTAGTGGAATATTAATTTTTCTCCTAAATTCTTAGAAAGGTGAGCTTCCAACTGAGATGAGAAAATATTAAAATTTAGAGAAAACACAAATTTCAAAGTTCTCTGGAGGAATATGTTGAGAACCAGATGTGCCTATAATCACATATGAACATTATATGCAAACAATGAAAAAAAAAAAACAAGTTTACTTCTGACAATGAGTGAATGATGTCAAGTTATACCCAACCTGCATATCAGATAATTGATATCTCAGAGTGATCTCATTTTCTTCCTTTATTTTAGCATATCAAATTCTTAGTATCAACTCTGAATCAGTGTTTTAAAAGAAATGTTTTTTATATGCTTTTTCTCTATGTATTGTTTCAATATTACATATTTCAAAGAATCTATTTCAACAGATATACATTCTCACTTTTGTTTCATCTATTTATTGATGTTACTGTACTGCATTGATTGGTTTATTTTAAAGTTATCTTTACATGATGCTTCCATTTCATTAAATAATTCATCCTTTTATTGGTGAGTAAATTGAAAATATTTCATAGAAAGGAATATGAATCATATCATCTGAAGATGAAGAGAAATTAAATTGATTAAACATTGTTATAAAAGCAGCAAAGGTAAAACTCAACTTCTTGAAGCATAATGAAAAATACTAGTCTGTGAATGAAAATGAAGATAGTAAAATATTAAATTTAGTTTTTATAAATATTACAAGAATGTTATGATTACAGGAACTAAAAGACCAAAATTTTATTTTATTTCTTGTATTATGAGATTCATTGTTGGACTGGTGAGATGGTTTCCCTCTCCAAGAACAAGCACAACAATAAATAGTTATTTGTCGTGTAAAACAAATGCTTGTTTGGTTGTGAAGATATTGATGTACATTCATAATTCTTAAAGGTTATAACAATATTATGAATAATTCATGTAGTTGTACAATCCCCATTTTTAAAAATAAAATATCCTGCTACCACAGAATATCAGGAGAGAAATAAAAAGCAAGTTTTCATTTCAGTAACTAAAAATTCGATATTAAAAGTTAAATAATCAGTAACAAACACACACTCCAGAAAAAAATTATTTTTAAAATGGTCAGTTGAATAGGAATCATTTTAATAATAAAAACAACAAAAAAATGCATTCAACTTTTCTAAATTGCTTGGAGGCCGAAAATTGATATCTTTTTAAAAAAAAATTATCTATGTCGGTTTTTGTTAATTTTAAAACAAATAAGCAGTAGTAGATTTTAAAAATAATAATTTACTATATCCTTATTATTCTTATTAAACTATTGACTAATTCAGTTGCAGTTTGTCACTACTTTTAAACTGTAGGAAATGAAAGAAACAAAATGTATCAGAATGTATGTTTCTGCTTTATGTGCTATATCATTTCAGGACATTAGCAATCTTGGCTCTCCACAACTTCCTGCCTTTTCTTTCTCACTTTTGGCCATTTATCATTCCTTTTGTCATCCAAACTTGTTAAATAGGTCTCTCACAATTTGCTTCCACTTCTTTTGCCTTCAATTGTCATGTGAGTATTCTCTAAGCTGTCTTTCCTCATTAGCTATTCCAAAAATTTCAAATGTCTCTTTCTTATTTTATTGTCTGTGTTTCCTTGTTGTTCATGTTTGTCTTAAAATTGACTCATCCCTCACATGTTCTGCCCATGATATTCTCATCATTTGTCAGTTGCACCACAATTCAGTTGGTTCAAGCCTCTTCTTCTGTGATGAGATTCTCCAGCATTTAATGCCATATAGGAGGAGTGATGTTGCATTGTTACTACACTACACATATAGATAAATGTGTGTACCTGTTTGCTTTTAATATCTCCAATACATAGGTCACATCTTCGGTTGTTTATTTTGCTATCATGTAAATTTTGGTGCAAATCCGTCGAAAATTGCGGCTGTGCATTCGTTACACACACACACACACACACACACACACACACACACACACATCCTGCCTTTTATTGATAGAGATACATCAATCTCTTCATTTAAATCAGACAATGGAATGATGATTATTTCTTATGGCAACTGGAAAAGTTCAGTTTTATCACCAGAGATGAAACATCTAGAAAAAAATGAATGGGAGACCAACCTTATTACATTCAACTTGAATAGCATGAGCTTTCTGAAGGATCTCAACACCAATCAATATTAAAAGAGTCTGAAAGGAAAAAGAATCAAAAGCTTCATTTTTTTTTTTTCATTTCAAAACTGTAAGTAATGTCTGCAATATCCCAAAACAGTTCAATCTTTTTGATTAAATGAAAATAATCAGTGCGACAGGTTTAGTCAATATTTTAATTTTACTGTAATGTAAAATAATCCAGCAGATTTTTAAGAAATGAAGTTGTCTTATGAGACATAAGTCATAAGAGAAAATTAATGTTATGTCAACTTATAAGTAAGAATTTGTCACATATTATTTTTTACATATTTAAGTCGGAATTTAATCATAGTTTCACAGTAATCAAATTAACACATGACGTTGATGTACTATATTTAAAACAAGTTCCATATTCTTTATTACCCAGGATTCCTTTTGTGTCATAATTTATACAAATTTGGAATGTAAAATAGTGAAATAAACTGAGCAATAATATACAATATTTTCCTCCATCTTCTAAATGAGAAATTCAATAACTTTATTAAAACTCTGACACCTGTTATAATCTTGAGAGTTCAAAATTTGTATCACACTATTTATTTTTGACACATACTAAAAGTGTCCTTCTTAAAATATGGTAAAAAGAATACTGTTGTGGTGAAACATAATAAAATATTCATAGATTTCTAAATTTAACTTCTTAAGGACATGTCTTTCCCTTACTGGGTATCTCCTTGAAGATGTTGGCAATGGTCCATCTGTTTGCTGCACTGACATCACAGGTAGTGCTAAGTGTCCATTTAAACCAAGGCACTCTGCATCTGCTGACAGTTCTATACCTGCACAATTATCATATTATCTGTCTAGGTTCTGTACTGTTGTTACCTCCCATTTCATTTCATAGATCTGGCACTCACTGTCCCAGTGCTACTCAAAACTTAGTATACTTGGCACTGTCAGTGTTTCTGATCTTCACAGCCATTGCATGTCAATATCAGCAAGCTGAAAGATAACCATATTTCTACAGGGATTGTGAAAATTTCAGGTGTGAAATCCTTACAGCCATGGTAACTAACTCTGTTGAAACCAGTTTCACAGCACAAACCAAGAAACTGTTGAGAGCTAACAACAAATTTAATAAAAATAAATTAAAGAATTTAAATATGCATAAGAAGTAAAGAATTATTATTTTTTCTATCTAACCTAGTTGATTATCTTTTGACAGGAAATTTATTCCAGCAGTAATTCATAGTAATTTGTGAGACCTCGGTCTTGGCACTGTCTTGTCTGTCTGTCTTTTCTGTGAATTCATTGATGGCAGAAAGAGGTGGGATTAAACAGGATCTATCTTGTCATCTGGTTTCTTCATCTCTATTGGGAAGTGTGTGTTGTCCAGTTTATATAAGAAGATTTGAGCACTTCTGTCATTGATATATTGCTTGTCCCTCACTAAGATATTAATGACCTTTTTTTGTCTTAAAAACAGATGGCTTTTCATGGAATCTTGTCAGGCCAAACCCCTAATGTTGAAGTTTTGTTTTGGTAATGATATATATGTTTGTGGGCCGTAATAGTAATTTAAATAAACATAGCAATAATTCTTTCTTGGAATTTAGGAAATTTTAGAAGACTCTAAATTTTGTCATACAACCCTGGGAACAATTTTGTGGGATGGGGAAGATCTAGTCTGGCTAAATTTTAATGAATTCTACTTCGTTTATTTCAGGTAAAAATCTTCCTAGAGCTTTCTCCAAATTCATTTTTTGGCCTTTAATTATTTATTTTTATTTGTTCTTTTTTTCCTAATTTTCCTCAATGCTTAATTAGTTTCACTGAGTTTTTTTCACAGTTTCATCTTATTTCCAGGTTCAAATCGTCATTAGACATTCTCATGTATTAAATGTTGAACCAAGTTTACCACCCGGTTATATCCTTCATCGGCCAAGGACTTGGAAAGGAAATGGGCACCGCCAAGGTATCTACAAGCTCACTGAAAGGATTATGAAGCAAGAGAAGCAAAATATAACTATGCCGAATCAATCGAGGTCCGGATTAACAACGACCACGTCTCCCATTGATTCTCTTCGAGATGGGCGTAAACATAGTATCAGGTCATCAATTTACAATAGGAACCTGGGACGTCCACACCTATACGACCCCGGAAGAACCCAAGAGTTTACCCATGAACTGAAACGTTATCCCTGGGTCTGAAGTCAGATGGATTAGTTTTGGCAAAACAACTACAAGATGGACATAAAATTTGGTTTTCTGGAGAAGTGGCATTTATTGTAAGGAAAGAAATTACACACAGTGTCATCAGCTTTAATCCTATTTCCAGCAGACTTATTTCCAACCATGTATCAGCCAGACCATACAACATAACCATCATCCAGGCCTATACTCCAACATTAGAGCACAATGACGAGGAAGTTGAGGAATTCTACGAATTATTAGAATTTACTCTGAGAAAAGTCCCCCGAAAAGACACCACCTTCATACAAGAGGATTGGAATGCCAAAGTAGGACCGAGTGCGTACATAAACTGGGCAGGAACAGTCGAAAGATTTGACATTGGGGAGATGAACGACAGAGGTCTCAGACTGCTCGATTTTGACAGAAGTAATCATTTCACCCTGGCCAACACTCTGCAACCCCATAAGCTGTCTTGAATCGCAACCTGGCACTCACCTAATGGGAAGATTCATAACCAGATCGATTTTATTTTGGTCCCTCAACGCTATTAACAAAGCAAACACAAGGACATTTCCATGATCTTGTCGTGACGATTTTTAAATTAAGCGCTGTTCAAAGAACTCTCGCATCCATTTCGACCTCGAGCAACTAAAAGACCCTGAAGTCACTCAACTGTTCCAGACCAATGTGGGCAACAACTTCTCAGCCCTGAACCTACTTAACAGTGACGTAGACACGTTTTCAGATCACCTTAAAGAAGTGTTACTCACAACAGTTGAGGAGGTTTTGGGTAAACGGCGAAGAAAAAATCCAACCTTGGGTCAATAACAAAATCCTGAATTTGAATGACAAGAGGAGAGAGCTTAGGAGAAAGAAGCACTCAAGTGCCAAGGTCTATTCCCAATATCAGGCAGCCCAGAGTGACGTGAAGATAAAAAGGCAGAAAGAGGAGTTGATACAAAATAAGTGCAAAGTCATTGAGAAGGATATGTTTACTGGAAATAACAAACATAGCCTCAAATCTTTCACTAAGACCAGCCAACAGAGAGCAACCGTCGTGGATGATGAGAATGGTAAATTGCTGACGGACGGTGAGGAGGTCCTCCATAGATGGACTCAATACTGTAATGGTTTATACAATTACCAGCTCCACCCAGACGTGTCCATATTGACCAGCACTTCACAGAAGAAGACGAAACCAGTCCGTCAATACTGAAAGAGGTTGAGTTGGCAGTAAGGAGACTGAAACCTGGCAAGTCAGAGTGGATTATATTCCCTCTGAGATGATAAAACATGGAGGTAAAGAAACCTTCAAAGCCATAACATCACTCTACTAGAAGATTTGGGAACAAGAAAGTGGCCTAACGAGTTGACTCGGGCATTGGTAATACCCCTGCCATAAAAGGATGCCTCAGGCAGTGTTGAAATTATAGGACAATAACTCTGATCAGAGATCCTAGTAAAGTCCTACTCCGTATCATATTGAATCATTTTAAATCCAAGGCTGAAGAACTGCTATCAGAGGAACAAGCCGGACGAAGTACAATGGGACAGATCTTCAATTTTAGGAACACCTGCATCATAGGAAGGACCTGTTCCATAACTTTGTCGATTTCAAGAAAGCATTTGATCGTGTATGGCATGACGGTCTTTGGCACATCCTTAGAGAATTAAATTAAGATAACAGAATTATCCAAGACATCCAGGCTATATATAAAGATGCCATCAATATAGTTCTTCTGGGAAAACAAATGGGAGGATTCTTCCGGACAACTGTCGGCGTGACAGAGGGATGCGTATTTTCACCCACATTGTTCAACCTATTTCTAGAGAGAATCATGCAAGAAACCCTGAGCAACCATGATCTTTCAACTTCTATCAGTGGTAGACTCGTCTGTTACCTACATTTTCAAGATGACATTAACCTCATAGCAGGTAGTAATAGTGAGCTCTAGGAATGACCAACAAACTTGTTAAAAGAGCAGGAACACATGGAATGGAAGTCAGCTCCTAGAAATCTTAAGTAATGATGAATAGCACAAAGAGTAACGCCTGTGTCAACATTACTATGAACGGGAATTCACTGGAGGAAGTGTTCAGTTTTAAAGACTTGGGAGCAATTTTGCCTAAAGGTGGTACCTGCAGCTCAGAAATCCGTACACGAATTGCTGCAGCTATAGCAGCGATGTCCAAATTTGTAAGAATATAGAAGAGCAAAGTCAGCTTTCAAATCTCCATTCTCCTCTATGGATTTGAAACGTGGACACCGTTGGCAGAAACAGAGAGAAGGATTCAAGCGTTTGAGGGCAAATGCTTAAGAAAACTTCTTGTCATATTCTATTGGGGACATAAAAACAATGAGTTTGTTCGGGAAAAGGTTGAAAGTTTTGTGGGCCACCAGGTACCTCTTTTCGCCACTGTCAAACGGGGGAAAATGGCGTGGTTTGTATACGTTACAAGGCCCAACAGCCTGTACAAGACGATCATGCAATGCACCGATGAAGGTGAACGTAAGAGAGGCCGCTAACGCTGGCTGGACAATGTCAAACAATGGACAAATATGACTATACCAGAATTGCTGATGGCTGCCATTGATAGACCGTTATGAAGGAGATTCAGTATGACTTCTGCATTCGGACCCCCTCCTTACGATTACAAAAGTCAAGGGGTGATGATGATGATAACGATGATATATCCCTCATGAATATACCTTTGAACTAGGATTACCACCTTGTTATATCCCTCATGCAGTTAAACGTTGAACCAAGTTTACCAGCATCTTATAATACGTCACTGTATTCTTTGGTGAAATTTACTCCCTGCTACTGTTTTTCACCAAGTACTCAATGTGAAAATGCCTCAACTGTCATCACACTCAAATCAAATATGTTAGTGAACCTAGCAAGTCTGTGTTGCCACACACCTGATTGCACACATTCACTGAATCATGTGGTTCCAACTCCCGTACTTTGACTTTATATTTATCATGCTGCTTTATGTGTTTCAGTTGTTACTTTGAAACATGTTGTTTCATTCTGGGCTGTAATATACTTAGTCTAGTTCACGGTATACTCAAAAGAAACTTCTTAGCTGACGTCTCATCTGTAACTGAATGCGGAATATTTCTATATTTTATCAGAAAGTTTGCTATTTAATGTTAGTTCTTAACTTTGGTTGTTGTTTTGCTGACTTGTGCAACTACTGTTTAAGTATTTGCACACTTCTTTCCATTACACCATTTGAATCAGGATGATAAAGTGGAATCAGATTATATTTTATTTCATTCTGTTTACCGAATACTGCAAACTTTGAACTGAGGATGCCACTGGGATCCCGTATATTAACCATTTATATGTGCACAGTCCTCTGTGTATGCTTATAGTAAGGTACTGTTGACTTTGCTCATCAACACCAACTTGTTGATATGTATTAGACAAGTTCCCTATACTGAAATAAAATGGCAAACATGTCTCCGAATATGTAGTGTTGAACAGACTCTGATTCATATTCTCCACAAATACGTATGAGTATGGTGAGATCCAATCATTACATGTCACTGTTTTTTTATGATATCATTCTCTTTATGTATCCCAACTCAGCTTCCACTTTATCTTACAATGCATATAGTATTGGTTGTGCATTATCCTTTAACCGTAATTAAGCTATAAATTCAGTAACTGTTTCATTTTTCTCATCAAATACTGCCTTGTGTTTCTCCAATATGCCTTCCACCAAATAATGGTTAATCGTTTTATATTCTCCCACCTTCTCCTAAAAATCCATTTTAATCTAAATTCTGACAAACCAATCAGTTCCGTGTTAATAACGGTGGTACCTCCTGTTTTAATATTACTAAAGAGAGTGTTTCCTGTTGATTCTGCCATTGAACTTTAACGGGAATCTGGCTGCATATCAAATCTGGCTACCACCATAAGCCTGCAGCTTTAGTGAATCCTCGTTCATGGTGATATTCTTAAATACTTTTTATACAACTGGTAGTATAGATATGCTAGTTCCTGTGTCTAGTTACATCCGTAAATTATAATCTTCTACAATCAATAATACTTTAATCAGCTTATGATAACTGTTAAGTGTATATTTTTTGAAAAGAGCAAATAGAAAAATGTGGAGTAAGTTTTTGTAAATCTAATAGACTGAGTTTTAAGCATATCAAGAGAAATTCTGTTGTTTTATTCTATTATTTCAACTGTCTTATGTGTTGAGATATAAAGAAAACCCAACCAACTTTTGCTTCCTTCATCGCTTCTTATAGTCGCCATCTTGAAAATCAGTGTGTACATAAAAGCTAAGTAGCACCAATTGATATTGTTTCTCTCTCTTACATACCCTTTTGATAACCATTGATCTCAGAAAGAGATTAAATGGATCAAATCAAATGAATATATCAAATTAAGTATATGCAAGTATTATTAACCAAATCAGTCAAAAGAACACGACACGCCCACTTCACTACTGGAGCAGGGTATCTGTTCACGTGACCCGATTATGATGATTGACCAGAAAGTGATAAAATTTAACAAAATCCACCCCACTATTTATGTTGTTTGGACTATCATCCTTATCTTTGTTGCCATATTTATCACAACATTTCTTCAGTTGTATACTCCAGCCTTCTTCAGCTTCCTACTACCTGAAGAAGGCCTGGTCAAACTGAACACACTTTATTTTGCTCACTGGGGTAGACTGTTTTAGTTCCACATGCCATGTGTAATTATCTCCTGTTAATTCCCCTCTCCACCGCATTAACCAGGTATTGAACTCACACTCTTTGGGTCCTGTCACTGGATCTAACTAACTTTATCCACTGTGCTATGTGTCCTTGAGGACATCTGTAGATGAATTTCTGAGTATTACAAACCTAATGTCTAATGATCTAACCCCATTATCTATCTGTCAAAGAAACATTGATTAATGATGTTTTAATTTTAAACAAATCTGATAGACACAATTCAAAAATAAAATATATATCACATACATACAAGAAACATTTACTGATTTTATAAGAGACAGAAATATAAATAAAGACAAACTTACCTCCATAACAAAAACAATTATAGAGAGCACAAGAAATGGATAAAAACCAGAATTGTTTAGCGTCATTGGCAATCCTAGAATTAAATAGAATCAGACATTTTTGAAAACTGTTTCAAAAATCATTTTAGTTACAATAATTACAATTATTATGGAACATTTTGTCTTTATGAAGAGAGAAGATGAACTGAGGAGATAAAAGCCTGACATAGAGATATTAACAAACATACTGACTCAGATACAAAAAACTAACATAGCAATAAATGTTGTTTTAACAGAACTATTTCAGGCCTCTCAGTTTTGAAAGCCCAATTCAGAATTATATTAATAGTGCTATTTCTAAATCAACCTACTTAAACTACTGATGAGAAGAAAGTTAGTAGCTTCATCAGTTACAGCTGACTGTATCATTGTTCCGAATATCAAGGAGAAATATATTAGCAGTGTTAAAAGTGTATATAATGGACAAAATGAGAATGGAAACTCAAAGTGGGACACTTTAGTAACATCAGCAATCGAGATCATCTCAAAGAAAAATAAGCAAGGGAAAAATGAGTGGATGACAGGTGAAATTCTCGACATGATGAAAAGGAGGGCACTGAATATAGGATTCTGAACAAATGTAAGCAAGTTAAAGAGGGATGGCTTAAGGGAAAATATTCAGTAATAGAAAGAATAAAGCAGGTATGCATAGAAAATAAAGGAACTGACAGGACAAAAAACATGCTCATCAACAGAATGGATTAAATCCAAAGATGGAATCCTGATATTAAAGAAAGAAAAATACTTCAGCGATAGAACAAATACATCGGAGCACTCTTCCATGAAGAAAGAGAACAACCGACAATACACAGAAATAATGAAGGGGCAGAAATATTGAAATCTGAAGTGAAATCATCACTGGGCAAATTGAATAGAAACAAAGCAGCAGGACCAGACAGAATCGTAATAGAGATGCTGGCAGCCTTAGATGATTTTGGCATTGATAAGATTACAGTATTAAATGAAATATACAATAGTGGTGGTATACCGGAAGACCTAAGTAGATCCATATTCATAGCATTACCTAAGAGGTCAGGTGCAAACGAATGTGAACTCTATTGGACAATCAGCCTAATGAGCCACATGACAAAACTTATCATCCGACTCTTGATGAAGAGAACGTACAGCAGTGACGCTGCTGCACGTTTTGTCAAAGACACAGGTACAAGTAATGCGATATCTTTGCTCAGGATGATAACAGAAAGAGCAGTACAAATGCAAAAAGATGTATACCTATGTTTTATAGATTATGCAAAAGCCTCACAAAGAACTGGTGAAACTGATAAGTAACCGAAACATATATATGGGAAGGATATTAGAATAACCTACAACCTATAATGGCAGCAAACTGTCTGCATACGGATATGAAATGAGTTCAGTAAATATGCAAAAATAGAAAGGGGTATAAGACAAGGTTGTGTCTTCTCACCGGACTTATTGAGCCTATACAGCGAGGCGATTCTCTAGTGAACTAGAAGTCCTATTAGGATTCATTATTGGCGGCCAAAATCATAACAACACAAGATATGCAGATGAAAAGTGTTGATAGCAGACACAGAAAGAGAACTATAAAAACTCCTACAGAAGGTAGTAAAAAAAGTGAGAAGAAAGGACTAATCTTCAACTGCAAGAAAATTGAATTCGTGGTTGTTAGCAAATGCCCAGTATGTAAATTAGAAATTGGAGACACCAAAATCAAGCAACAATATAGATATCTGGGAAGTTTATTGAGAGAGAATGGGAAGCGCAACATGGAAGGCGCTTTGGGACAGTGAAAGATGCCTTCCAAAATTTAAGCAAAGTATTAAAAAACAGAAACATATCGCTAGAAACTAAGAAAATAATACTGAATTGGTAGCAGTTCTCCTATATGGCAGTGAATGCTGAACAACCTTCTCACGGATGAAGAAGAGACTTGATCCAACAGAAATACGGTTCTACACAAGGATGCTGGGAATACCATGGACCGATCATGTGAGCAACAACAAAGTTATAGAAACAATAGCAAAAAAAAGGACACTTATGCTTAATATCAGGAAGAGACAGTGGAAATTTCTGGGGAACATAATTCGAAAAGAGGGCTTGGAAAATTTGATACTCACAGAACAGATTGAAGGTAAGAAAGACAAAAGAAAGCAACGCATAACTTATCTGGTGAGCTTGAGTGAATAGATGGCGGGTTTGGGACAGATGACGAAAGGACAAAAATTATTAAGAGCTATAAAGGACAAGAAACTGGAAAAACGTCTTGAAGGGACACTGAACATGGCAAGTGTTTAATAAATACATTCCATAAATGAAACTTTATTTAAAGGAAGAAAACTATTTCCTTTTTGAAACCTGGTGCCACAGAATGGAAAAGTCAACTAAATATAAACGAACAGCCAATTTCTGTTAGATGTGTGCAAAAGATTCCAATATGTTTGTAAATTCAGTTTCTAGTTTCAAAAAAGAGAGTATTAGACACTTTTGCCCACTCCTATTACCTTTTGTGAAAAAAACATGTTTCCCACCCAACCAGTAATTTTCAAACTGAGTGTCATGCCACCTTGATGGTTTGGACAGAGTAGTTAAGGATGTTATAGGATTTTAAATTGAAATAACAAAATTTTCACATGAGTACAAAGTTTTATTAGAGCGATAAATGCAGACATTAAAAAGTAGTTTATAACAAAAAAGTAACAATTCATAACAAAAAAGAAACAATTCATAATAAAAAAGAAACAATTCATAACAAAAAAGAAACAATTCATAATAAAAAAGAAACAATTCATAATAAAAAAGAAACAATTCATAATAAAAAAGAGGAAGTAACACAAAATATATATTAATGCAAAATAGCAATACAGAAATATAACCACGATTAAATACAGGTGGGATTTTTCTTTTTTTCTAGATTAAATACAGCTAAACCAGTTTATCGGTCTTCTCTTGTCAAAGCAAAAATCGAAGACAAAAAAATGTGCACAGTGGCTAAAAATTATGCAGCTTCAGACAAATGTTGCATACCAGAAAATATAATATTTAAAGTTAATTACATTTATCTTAGAATGTTATATTTTTTGCAAATTTTTATTACTCTAATGGAATCTCTTGTATACCACCTGCACTGCTCACTTTTCAATTCTTGGTTGTAAAAAGCATGTCTATATAAAGATACACTAAGCTATTTGTTGTTGTTTTTTTTTGTTTTTTTTTTGTTTTTTTGTTTGTTTTTAATTATTACATTTCAGAATTGGAGAAAAGTCTTTAATGAAAACATAAAAGAGAAATTTTTTAAATAAAATTTCAAAATTATTTCCAGAATTATGATAATTAAAATGTTTTAATTTTTCCTTACCTAAAATACCAGTTCCCAGGATGGATGCTATTGTTACAAAATCTACAAAATAAAAATAAAATTTAATAAAATATAAAAGTTATCTAAGAAATTCATTCATGCATACAGGGGTGTGTTTTGAAAACGTCTTGGTCCAATCATAATAAATCTGAGTTCAAATGTTCAGATTTTGGGAAGTGGGAGAGACCGAAAACTTTTCAGAGCCTCCTGATGAACACAATGTGTTTGTGTTGACAACAAAATGTACTTGTTATATTTGATGTAGTGATATATTTTAATGTGAGAGGTTTCCTGATTTATATATGCAACAAAGAATATATACGGTCGACATGAAGTAGCAATAGCGCTAATCTTGACCATGTGAGTAGAGGTAATAAAGAACTTGTGAATAAGAACTTTAACCAAGATACAGTATTGACTTTAACAAATCACAATAATGATGTTTTGCATCAACAGAAGACCTGGAGTTTGTTGAATTATGGCTGAGATACTTTGCATCTAGAGTAAGAATAAAGAAGATAAGAGACAACAAAGTAGAGGGTGGAGATAATGAAATTGTGGCAGACTTCACCACAGTAATTTAACTTTAGATTAGGAAACAAAACTGATGTGGAAAGGGATAAGCAAAAGACATCGTTACACATAAAATATGTATTTAACAAGATGTACAATCAAACAACGATGTGAAAGAAAGCATACATTTAAGTAAGAAAAGGTTGAATAAAACAAGTTATCTCTCTTTATCTATTATTTTTGTATTTCAAAGTTCACTGGAAGAATGTTTGTGAGAGTTTCTTATAATGACTGTTCTCAGAAAATTTTGCTGTGTAAAAAAATATTATGTGAGTGTAAGGAATGTTCAGCATGTGAGTGGTGGTGTGAGTGAGAAGGTTGGCGCATGGTTTCAACTGTCGTGGATTCGTTTGGTAGCTGAATTCTCAGTAATTAGCTAAGAAAAATTTTTGCTTATATAAGTGACTACTGACTCCAGATTGCCGCGTGGGAAAAGTTACTCTTCATGTGCAGTCGATCTGATTGGTTGGCATTGACCAATCAGTGAGCGAGTTTTGGAGAGACTTAAGAAAGCTTCTGGGATTCGTTTCTCCTATAAGATGCTTGCTTAGTGTTGAAGTTACCAATGTAGTTGGTGTTTGGTTGAAAGGATTAATGTGGCTGCGTGTTGAATAAGCATTTAGCATTCATACATATTTTAAAACATCAAGGAAAAACAATGAAGAATCAATTTGTTTCAACGAATAAACATATATATTAAAATTAACAACAAATACAGGGTAGTTTGCATAATGTGTGAATAGTGAGAAAAAAGTAGTTTCCCTTTATCTGTTAGTCAATTTAGGAAATGTTTTTAAGCAAGTTTTTCTGAGTATAAAGTTCAGAGTTCTGTGTTAAAATAGAATGTATCTTCAGAAGATTGTACAGTTGTGTGTTTGTAACTAACAGAGTTGTTTCAACTTGGTTTGTTCACAGAGAACTGATGATGTATCAAATTCAAGTTCTGTATCTGTGTGTGTATGTGCGTGCGGAGTGAGTAGAATGAATAACGCGTGTGAGTAGTCGAGATCTACTGTCTCTGTTCTGTACTCTACTGTGGTACTGGTACTACTGGTTGATTTGGGAATGTATCCGAATTTATATTACTATCGGTGGCTCCCAGCGCGAACACGGGATAAATTTTTGAAGGAATACGAAAAATATTCGATTGGATGAAAAATGAACCAATCGGTGATTTCATAACAAAACTTGTTTGTGAGCAAACTGTAGGAAAAATTTCAGTGTGGTGAAATGCGATCGGTAAATTATCCTATTATTTTTAGTATATATTAATTGACCAATCACAGTTGAAGAAATGTAGGCGTGGCACTACACTCCCAAAGGTACACAAAATTGACTACATGAAAATAGAGCGATTACAAAATTGTCGCATTGCTGCTATTTGTAAATTGTCTATTATAACGTAGTGGTGATTTATTAACCAATGAATGCTTGTCGTTGTATGTGATTTGTATGTATGTATGTGCGTGCGATATAGATCGGCACAAAATAATAGATATGTTTTTTTTGTTTTATTTTACTACAGCCGAATGCGAAGTAATCATACAAGTTTAATTAATGGCTTATTTAGTGAAGCTAGAAAATCTGATTTTTCATGAAATAAGTTAAATAATACAAAAGAATATGTGGTCTAAAAGAAAGGTTGATCGGTGCAGAAAAAAACGAAATTCATGTGCATATGACAAGAAACTGACGAATCTGTTATAAAGTTTCTACATCGTCTAAACCAATATAGCAAGTTTGAAAAACTCAAGTGAATGACAGCAGTCTACTGAAGACGATTTGGTTCAACTAATTGATGGGATCCCTACAAAATGCGTGCAAATGTTCGGTAATGGCGGGCGGATGAACGCGACTGAGTCCGAACTTTATTGTCGATAACTCCAAAATTGTAGATTTTATCAAAATTTCTTTGTCATTTTCGAATTAATCATATAGATTTACATCTAGATATGCCGATTCCAGAAATTTTTATTAGATACTTAGCGCGGGGCTTAAAAAGAAAATTACCAAACGTAAATTTCGAAATATAAAATTTAAAAACAGGCGTAGAACGTCTTCGAAAAGACGTATGTGTGTTAAAATAAACAAGACATTTAACTTTATTGTAATATTGTAATTAATGCCATGTATTTTCTTTAATTTTAATAAGTAAATCATTGCAGTTCACTCAATAGCAAAAAGAAAATGTGGTAAAAAAAAGGAATCATACTTTTTTTTAACTTTTAGAAACAAATATACAGGACGTTAAAAAGAGAATTCGTTTTTGAAGCCTGAAGCGTAACTGTTTGCTTTTTTTTTTTTTTTTTTTTTTTTTTTTTTTTTTTCAAGAATATTGAATAAGCAGACAATATGGAATAATAAACTTAAAATTTTAACAGAGAAATGCTGATTCGGTGATTATTAACTTTTTTACTTTTTAAAAACTTTAGAGAACCGTGGAAAAATGATTGAGCAGCAAAGATTAATTTTGTTTACACTCACAAGGTTTTACTATCTCAAAAATAAATACTGAATTAAATATTTAAAATTTAATTATCATTAAATTTTATGTAAAAACATTTTAAAATGCTTTTCCATTCATTTTTGTAATACAAAAATATTACATTTGCTTCCATTTCGTTTAAAGGTAGCTTTTGTACTCATAAAATAATATAGCAACTTAAAATAAATACTTACTTCAATTAAATAAGGTAAATAAATGATATTCCAAACATAAGGAAAATTTTCTTTAAATTAATTAAGCTAATACTGGTGGAATTGCTAGCTCAAACTGAAAATGTGCCACTGCTCTCATCGGCCTCCAGTTCTGTCCTTTCACTCCACTATGACTTGGCTGTCTAATACAGAACGCTACGGCACCTCCCCGAAAACAATAAATTTCTTTTCCTTCATTTTAATTTTCTCTTCCTCATCATTCCCAATCTGTTCTACACTAATTATTGATTTGTCTTTGAAATCATTTGTACAAAAGTGGGGCGTGTTAATACAACTCTAAAAAACATTTCAGTCTACGAATGAACAGCTATATATGAATGCTTTACTCTATACAATAACCTATAAAATGAATTGAGCATCTTACTCTAAATTTCAATGTATAGGATCCAGATCCTATATTGTTATCAAAACTTCAATAATTAAACAAAACATATGCTCCAATCAAATTACGTTAGTTGTGTAATTTAATTAAATTACACAACTAACGTAATTTGATTGGTTAAAAATATCACATGGCATGTCGTCGACTACGTCCGCACGTCTAACCTTAATTTGACCCGATCAAAGGTACAGTTGTGCCAAAATTTTAAAACATTTTCTAGAGCCTATCATGTGACTTATATCGCTTATATAAACAACAAACAATTAAGAAACAAGAGTGGGGGAAAATGAGCCGAAAAAGCTACACGCTACGTAGCGACACTCATCATAAAATAACTTTCAACTGAAGTCCAGACTATAAGTTAAAAATCATTTTTAATATAACCACAGTCTATTTCCTTCATTCAATGCAAACTACACTCACGTCGGCAATCAGCGACGCGACAGACACTCAAACGTCAAACAACGTAAGTCACACTCACACAAACGCTTTTTCCACAAACTTTGAACTGCTTATTTTGAATACAAACAATATTACATTGAACTGAATTTTTCCAAATTCACACAAATTACCCTACAACTTGCAGTCTGTCAAACTGGAACATAACCTCACACAACAATCTAAAAAGACAAGTTTATTTCACCATTTTAAACAACATTCATAACTATTGTTTTGTACATTTGTATAAAAATCTATTTATTTGTCCAATTTCTCTGGTCTGAATTTTTGATTTTAGTCGTTGGCTAAATCTAAATAGATTAGCGGAGCAAACGGCTTGTGAGGAAAAAGTAAATCAGGCAAATAGCCTTAGCTAAGGCAGTTTTAAAAGAATGTCCTCTGAGGCGACGAATATGACCGCTGAATTGCGTGCAGAGGAGTCTCGGAATGCGTCTCGGCGGCATATTGCATGCGCCACATTGCCGGATAAGCGGACAGTGACTACAAACGCGGACATATGTGAGGCCCTTCGTGATTACTTTCAGAAACTTTTCACCAGGGAGCGACGTCTGAGCCTGGTCTGAGCCCTGCTCAGTTCGACGCCTATTTAGCCGACTTTTCTTGGCTTGCGGCAGTTGAAGCGGCTAGAGGCGAGGACCCCATCACAGAGTCGGAAATGTGGGAAGTGCTGAAGCAGGTTGGCCTGGATAAATCTCCGGGATTAGATAGTCTTCCATACGAAGTTTACTTGAGGAAGCCGCCCGTTTTTTAGCGAAGGTCTTAGCCAACTGTTTGCAGGTTGTCCTCTCTAGTCTGATTAGCTCCGAACAGACTTGTGCCATGAAGCGCAAAACTATTCAGGACAGCCTTCATATAGTCCGCTTGATCCTTGAGAAAGTCGACAGTGAAGCCGCGTTGATGAATTTAGATCAGTTCAAGGCCTTCGATAAGGTTGACCATCGATTCCTGGAGGTTGTCTTTTTCGGTGGCCGGCTTCGGGCCGTACTTCAAACCTGGATCCGACTTTTGTATACGACTTCTGGTGCAATGGTGGAAGTGAATGGGGTACGATTGGAACTTTTCGTATTGTCTCGTTCCATTCGTCAATGTTGTCCGCTTTCGCTTATGCTTTATGTTCTTCCGTTGGAACCTTTCCTTCGCTAGTTAAAGGCGAATCCGGTCCTACGCGGAATTTCCCTACATGGTGCTACCACCTCGGCTAGGTATTCTGCCTATGTTAATGTCGTTTCGGTTCTTGTCAAACAGGACCGAGATTGAGAAAGTCAGCAAAGAAATCATTGGTACAAGATGATGACAGGGGCGATAAATCTGTTGGCTTGAGATTGAGTGCGTGGAAGGGAGCCTCTCTTCCCGAATCTTTCCACTGTTCGGACCGGCCGATCAAGATACTCGGCGCTTGATTCGGTCCCGATATCCAGTTGGAAATGAATTGATCGAAGATACAAGGGAAGGCCGAGATTGCATTTAGTCTATAGTCTCGGAGGAAGCTTTCTTTAAAGGGGAGGGCGGAAGTATGTATATTGCACATCTACCCGATTCTCCTTTACCGAATCTCTGCACATTCTCCTCCGTCTGTGTTGTGACCAAGTAAATGGTTAAGTACACCAGAAGAGTTTTACACGACTAGTGAGTGTGTATCGAATGAACTATCGCTCAATCTATTCACAGTTCACTATTCCCCGAACCTTCTCTCCTACTAAACTTATAGTAAGCGGAAGAGTCTAATATAGACTCTTAGAGGAAGAACATCACAGCACCCCACTTTCAGCCTGACTCCGCGTGGAGTCTCTTTTTTTATATAATTACCACACAATACTTTTTATACAATCCTTTTCTACAAAAAAAAAAAAGAAAAATCAGAAGCAACCACTTTGAAAAAGCTATATACAGGAATTATGTTTACAATTTTTTTTAAATGATATTAATTTCCAATAATCCAATGCGTATTGTGCTTTTCTTGTAATTCAAAGTTCATAAGTGAGGAGATGTTTTATCCTTTTTTCCCTTTTTCTGTTGACATGGTATGAAATGAAAGATATTCAATATTTTTTCTTTTTCGAGTTAACTTCTAAAGGTTCCGTGAATTTCCTTTTTCTTTTGGGCCTTTTGATCCCTGGCACTGATTGCGTTATTGGAATGTCAAATTTGACGTCCATAGTGTCATCTTATATGGGATCCCTGCCGTCTTTCATACCGTTTTCTTATTTGGTTTACATGACGTTTGTATATAGATAGACCTGCAAAAACTGCTGTATAACCGTATCGGTGGGTGTACCTCTTGCCTTCCTCAGTGTCGACAAAACGCTCTGCTTGTTCATTACTTCTTGGATGATATGGCGCCGTGGTAATATGTTCGATCAGGAATGACTGACAAAAATCCTTAAATTCACAGGATGTAAACTGTGTGCCATTGTCTGTTACAATAAAGTCAACCAATCAGAAACTGGAAAATAGCTCGTGCAAAAACTTTACTGTCACCTCCGAGGTCGGCTTCTTACATTTCAATATTTCTGGCCACTTGGAATGACTGTCAACTACTATAAGGTAGTAAAAACCATCAAAATCAATGTGTATTCGCAACCACGGACGGTCGGTTTTAGGCCACGGATTGAATTTTATCGGGGGCGCTTTAGCAGCCAAAGCACATCCTTTGCACGATCTTACAGTGTTTTCACTATCTTTTTCCATGTTGGACCAGTAGACGTAACTCCTCATCAGACTCTTCATTCTTGAAGTTCCCAAATGGCCAACATGAAATCCTTTTAAAGTTCTTTTCTGTAGTGTAGATAGGATTACTACTCTATCTGCATACATTAATATGTCGTTACAGTGCGAGTAAACTTCAGAGATATTCTGGTCTTTACTTTTTAGTTTGTCCTTCACTTCCTTTATGAACTCATCATCGAATGCTTTGTCTCGTCCATTGTTACAGGAAAGTTCCTGACAGCAATACACAGTGTGCTTCTTACTTTGACCTCTGCTCTTATAGCAGCAATGACTGTGTCTTCCAGAGGTTCAACATACTTAGGTATCAATCTAGACAACCCGTCTGTATGATAGATTTTAGTAGATGGGAGAAACTCCATTTTGTAGTTTTAATTGAGGAGAATGGTTCCCCATCTTTGCAGTCTATTAGCTGTATGTGTTGGCAGACCCTTTTTTGATCCAAAGATGAGGAGTGGACGATGGTCTGTCCGCAACAAAAAGTACTTTCCATGAATAAATCTATGGAATTTAGTCACCGCAAAAATGATTCCTAAGGCTTCTTTTTCTATTTGCAAGTAACTTCTTTCAGCTGGTAATAGCGTCCTAGATGCATGGGCAATTGGCTTTACCGATCAGTCCTTTAACTTGTGTAAAATTCACGCCCCAATGCCGTGTCGTTGGCTACAATGATGTCAAGGTTTGGATCGTAATGTCAGAAATAGATCTGATGTAGGGGCCTCCTTTATTTTCTCAAATGCTTCCTGGCATTTGGTTGTCCCTTCCCACACTTTATCTTTTCTCAATAATTCATTAAACGGAGCTCTCAAACTGCATTCTTGGTACAAAAACGTTGTAATAATTGGCAAGTCCTAAAAAACTTTGAAGAGCCAACACATTTTCTGGTGCTGGCATATTCTTTATTTCCGTTACCCTATCTGGGTTGGGACGTCTTCCGTCTTTGTCAATTATTTAACCCAAGTACCTAATCCTCTCTAAAAATTCACACTTCCCGTCTTTTAATTTGAATTCGTAATCCTGGATTCTCTTGAACACCTGCCATTTGTGTTTCTCGATGCTCTCGCTTTCCATTAGGACATCATTGAGATAGGCCACCGCAAAATCCAAACCATTTAACATCGTGTCCATGACCTGTTGAAAAATGGATGAAGCGACCCTAACCCCGAACGGAAGTCTTAAAAATTTGTATAAACCCTTGTGTGTGCAAAGGAGCTTCGAGCATTCCTCGTCCACGGGTATTTGTAAAATAAGTTGATCTTAAAGAAATATTTTCCTCGACTGGGCTTAGCGAATATCTCCTCTAGACTTGAAAGGTGATAATGATGATCCTTTAGGGCGCTGTTCAGCCCCGTTGAGAAGTCAGCACATCCATAAATTTCTTTGCTCTTTTTCTTAATATAAACTGTGGGAGATGCCCATTCACTATATTCAACCTTTGCCAGGAATCCTATTTCCTCAAGTCAATTCAATTCTTCGTCAATTTGATTTAACTAGGCAAATGGAACATTACGTTTATTTCTTAAAAACTGGGTTTACGTCTGGCTTTAACTCAAACTTAGCAGGCATTTTTGTGCATTTTCCTAGTCCTCCACTGAATACGCCGGGAAATTTTAAGTTCACCTTTCAACTTTCTGCTTCGTCAGTCACATTTTCGACTTTTTGATATAATGAGTTAAAAGACATATCCCAATGTTGAAACTATTCTAACCCATCAGTCCCGAACATTTTACTCATATTCTTCATAATATACGCCGCCTTTAATTTTAAAATTTTACCTTTAAATGACACGTTCGTTATAAGTTCACCCATAAACTTAATAGGGTCGCCAGTTATACTTTTAGCTCTTCGGTTCGTTCTTAACAAAGTCGGCTTACCCAGTTTTTTTCCATGTTTGATAATTAATTATGGATAAGTCTGAACCCGAATCAAGCTGTAGCCTTATATTTATGTTAACTATTTGCACTTCAATATATTTCCTGATGTCGCGACTTTCTGCTTCATCAGACTTGGTAATTTTTACAACACTTTTTTTTGTCTTGTTCTTAATCCTGCAGTGGGAACTTTTATGTCTCAATTTATCGCAATTAAAACATTTTTTTTTATGTTTAAAAGGACAATCACTATAACAATGTAAATGAACACAGCCGAATGATGGTCTTGAAGGCAAAGTAAGTTTATTCGTTTTTGGTTGGCGTATTTTTAAATTTTTCTTCGGCGTAATTTTTTTAATGTGAGCCACGCCACTCTGTTCGATGTTTTTCGAATCCTCTCAGACGCTCACGTTGACATTCACACTTGAAAACGAGCCCGACGTTACTTTACAGCAAGTTGCCGAAGCAACTTGCTGTAAAGTAACGTCGGGCTCGTTTTCAAGTTTGTTTAGCACCCAACGACGTATTTCGGCGTCTTTCGCTGAAATCAAACCCTGGCCGAAGATTAAGCATTTAAAATTATTGGCGCTTAACTCTGCCAATTTGAAATCATCGCAGTGTTTATTGACTACACTCGCGAAAGTAGTATAATCTTCGTCTTCTTTGCATTTCCAACGCTTGTGGAACAGTGAAGTTTTTGGACTGAAGAGTTCTGTTAATGAGTGAACCGCTGGTTTTCTTAGGCAGAATATAGTTAACAAACTATATTCTGCTGTGCCTAATTTCCTGAGGAGTAGGTAAACCTTTTTATGGTCAGCCCAATTTGCATAATCCGTATTGTATAAGTCCTCGTAACGTTTAAAGTACGAAGCGAATGTAATTTCTTCTTCAGATGCAAACGTGAAGTTTTCAATAGCACTCCATATAGCGTTTTGAGAGAACGCGTTATCGCTGTCCTGATTTTGGTTTTTACGGACATATACAAGTGCCTTTGCGCATTCTGTGTTTGAAGGAGCATTTCTTCCAGTTTCTGTTGTCTAATCTGAATTTCTAGATGCAATTTCTGAAATTACTTCTGGTATTCTGCTTGTTCTCGTTGGAATTTCTCTTGTCTTGGTATTTATTCACACTTTTAAATTCGTCCAATTTACTGCGTGAAACTAAGAAATGAGAGGGGAATTTTTTTTCTCTTTACCTTCTTAAATAAATCTGCTTGACTTGGATTCTTTTACTGAAAAATTTAAAAACAGATAAGGGGCAAATTTTTACTTTACCCTATCAGCGAAAACAATAAGTCTTGTTTGACTTGTACAGTTCTTTTATTGACTTGTGGAATGGAAAAAACAACAAAGTTCACCAACCTTCTTCACAACAACTGAAATGAACTTGTAGAAATCCTCTTGTTTTGAAGAGTTTCTTTTTTTCACTGTCAGTTTTATAATTACCACTGGACACCTTTTGTCATAGAGTTGGATTAGAATTCCTTTCTTCACCACTGTTGTAGACACTGGCAAAAAAATAAAATTATGATTTAACGTGAAGTCCGTTTCTTCGTCGCCAAGTAAATGGTTAAGTACACCAGCAGAGTATTACACTAGTGAGTGTGTATCGAATGAACTAGCGCTCAATCTATTCACAGTTCACTATTCCCCGAACATTCTCTCCTACTAAACTTATAGTAGACGGAAGAGTCTAATATGCACTCTTACAGGGAGGACACCACAACAGTCTGCTACACTAATTTCATTAGTGATGCTCTTTTTCTTCTTGTGGTGTGGCAAGGCTGCTATGGTTCCTCGGAAGATCTGCTGTCTCCACCTTTCTGAAAGTGGTCTCGGTATGCCTAGCATTGAGATTCGTCACTATATGCTTCGCATCGCGTTCCTAGATCGAATGTGTCGCGATTCGGATGAGGAAGGCGCCTTCTGGAAGGACGACGCCCATAAGAACTTCCCTTCCCTGAGAAGTATGCACTTGTGTGAGGAGGAGGCCGGCCGTTTACCCCAAGCCGAGTCCTCCTATTGTAAATGCCGCCTTGCTATGAAACGACTTTTACGTGCGTCGGATGACCTATCCAAAGTCCAGGTGTTGTTTCATAGGGCATTGTATCAAATGTTAATTAGTGGAGGTGGGGGCGTTCGTGATGAGCTGATTGACGAGTTCGGTGTTACGAAGCAGGAGGTTCGCTCAATATACCCTTGGGCGGCTGGGTTGAAATGTCTCAATAGCGATGAGGCATCACTCACCTGGCTGATGATTCGTGGGGTCCTCTGGGTCGTCAAAAGACTGGGATTCGAGAAATCTCGAAACTGCCCTCGCTGTGATCGAGAGGTCGAGACCATGGGTCACGTCTTTTCATTGCAGGATCGTAGCATCGTTGTGCAAATTTGTTGACGGCCTCATGGTTCGCATGATTTATCCTTGAAGCCAGTTCTGTTTGTAGTAATGTGGTATCACCGATGACGAAGTCCGAACACTATGCGTTCTTGTGCTTGCTAGGTGTTATGGGAGTCGTGATTTGAACGACGTGTTAGAAGGGATTCTATGGAGGCGAGAAGTTCACTTCTTCCCAACTGATCTTGTTCTTTAAGCATCAGCTTAAAGTCAAGATTAGGACGTAAATTTGGCAAAAGGTGGGTGAATCTTGCGCGTTTGTGTCGAGTGAAAGGGGCTGATTTGGAGTGGCACTTTGGTGCCGGTTAGGCATCAGGATATTGTTCTTCTTGCGTTAAACATAGGCTAACCCATCCCAGATTTAGATTATTTTAGGTTTTCGTTTTTGTCCTTATTTTTTTCTCTTTAGGTTAACTTAGCTAGAGAATGTTTGCTCATTGGCCCATTTTATTTATGTCCCTATTTTTCTTTGATTTAATTCCCCACCCCCTCCTTCGTTAGGTGGTCAGTGACGTCAGTTCTGTGGTGGGTAGGGCTGCCTTTCGTTTCCGGTGTGTTTTTCGTATTTGTTGTTGTGTCTGAATGAGTGCATATTCTAGTGAGTGACTGTATGAATGAATGTTTTATATTATTAAAGTCCCGCGTTGATTTCGTCCTGTTAACTGATGTTTCTGCTACTTTTAGGGACTGTGTGGGTTTTTATTACTAACATATTGTTTAGTTTCTTGTAAATACTTTTGTACATCTTTGTAAATAATCATTAGGGCAAAATTTTAAATTTGTTGTTTTATTCCCCTTTCTCCACAGACAATAAATTGTACATATGCGGCCAAGTTTGGACTTTCATAGAGACAATGTGGCATTATGGTGGATGTAGTAAGAAAGGTAAGTAAGAATGTGTTTTTTTTTTTTTTGTTTTTTTGTTTTTTGGTGGGGGTGTAAAGAATACTGTTGTCTGTTTGGATCAGTGTTTGTGTCAATCTAAGTTTTAAGTTAAGACAGATGAAGACCGTACCTTTTCCCCATTCTTCTTTGTAACCTTGTGCCACATTTTGTATTTATACAAATAAATATCGTATTGTTCGAAGGCGTTTGAATGTCGAATGGTTTTTCAGTGTTGATTAGTTTTCTCGGGTTGCGTGTTGTTTTGATTTAGCCAAACTTCGCCGAATGAGAAATCTTTGGACTATACGTTAAATTTTATATTTCTGCTATTTTTTTTTTTTAACCTTTTTGGATTTGATTTTCAGTTTGTTTTTCTTTGTGTATTTGTAAACTTTCATTTTTAGCGTATTTTCTTTTTGTATTTTACCTCACTCCCGTCTTCCATTTATTTCTTACGTCTGACTTGTTTTTGGCAAGCCAAGTTTGTTAATTCCGTTTAATTTTGTTTATTTACCCTCGGGCACTAATTCGTTTTTCTTTCTTTAAATTCTTTTCGTTTAAATATTCTTTAGTTTTTTATTTTGTTTTGATGGATTTAAAAAAGAAATTGTATTACTATCATGGTGGATTTGACACGATCAACACCCGTGCATGATGAAGAAATTGAAGCATCTAAAAAGTCGGCCTGCTCAGAAACCAGGCCGAAAAAGATGCTGTTTACAACGCAGATTTGCAAAAATGTATCAGGAATTTACCAATGGAAATGAGTTCCTCACGATACCGGAGACCCTGGATGCGGTAAATACGAGGGTAAATATCTCTTTCATGGTTTCCCTGCTGACGACCGACGTAAAAATTCGGAAATTAATTGGCGTCACCAGGGAAACCATGGAAGAGACATTATAGAGTTTAAAAATTGGGCCCAAAGTAAAGTTAGGAATTGTTACTGGTGACATTTTCCTTGAAGTGACACTGACCCGTAAGGGCTTTGCAGACATCCCCAACATAATAATGTATAGGAAGAGAAGAATGTTGGTGGTGGTCGAAGGCCGGTGACCCTGCTGTTTGGTCGTGTGGTGCTTCGGGGCACATGGTGAAGGGCTGTCCCGGAAAGAACGTGACCCCACAACCACGCGCAACAGCTACGGCAAAAGCAACAGTGGTGACAGAGTCTGGTAAGGCCCCCGACGGTGTCTTGAAAGAGGTGGTGACCAAGGGACGAAAGTCTACAACAGACACCACGTTGCCTCAGCAGGATGTCCCACTGAAACAGCAACAACCACTCCAGAAGCAACCATAGGAGCAACCGGGAGAATGGATTA
Source organism: Acanthosepion lycidas (assembly GCA_963932145.1). NCBI lineage: Eukaryota > Metazoa > Mollusca > Cephalopoda > Sepiida > Sepiidae > Acanthosepion > Acanthosepion lycidas. The sequence continues at coordinate 40,876,532 of OZ010584.1, forward strand.
AACAACAGGAACCGGCACAACATAAGGAAAAAGCGCAGACAATGGCATAGTTGAGGTGAGCAGTCTAAAGCCCAATCCAACATGGAACTCTATCTAAGGAATATGTAGGAAAGGAAAATGTCAACATATTTTATAAAGAAATTCTTTCGTACCAAATCTAAGTTCTTGTGTCAAACACAAAAACTTAGTAGAAACAGCAAAATATAATAAGCACAAAATTACAAATAAAATTCAAGCATTGCATAAAAAGTTAAAAGGAAAACACATTTATTACACAATTACGAAAAAGGCACAAATACAAAGTTTGCACAAAATTTCGTTTTGTGCGCCTATCAAGGCAGGATAACAATTTCAGTTGAAAAGATTACCATCAAAAATAGAAAAAAAATACAATTTAGGAAAAGACAATGATTTTGAAAAAGACAAAAAGAGAGAACAATGCAAGAAGGAGGTAAAAAAAAAAAAAAATGAAAAGACCTACTTTACTTACCCGACGAGCGTCACTTAGACATATAATAATGTTAGAAAAGTCCCTTTTAAATTCACAGTTCGTGGTTAGGGAAATTTCTAAAAATTCTTTTCCGTTCTTCGTTATCCAGCCGTATATTCACTTGAACTTCAAAATTCTTTAGTCTCTCTGCAGCTGGCTGGTATCCTTGTGTCTTCTTTGATGCTCATTCCTTGATGTCAAAAGATTTCTTTTTCTTCGGTGTCAAAAAGTCTTCTTCGTCGCATCTACTGATCTAAGCTCTATATATTTGAAATATTAGACTCACAAATGCTACCACCTCCATTCGGGTCATTACTAGAGCTTGAAATCACGTTTCTCATTGGTCAGTATATGCGAAAAAATCTATAAACTTGAAATGGATCCTTCACAACTTTTGGCGGGTTTTAACCGCTTAGCCGAAAAAGATATACAAGTGTAACAATTTTTACCCAAACCGTTTGGCCTTCATACACTTCTCTCAAAAAAAAAAAAAAAAAAAAAAAAAAAAAACGTGTATTAAAAAAGCTAGACGATTAAATATTTATTTAATGCTAACATTTTTAAAATAGTAAAAATAAAATTTTGATATCTTTTAATACCAATGTTTACTTGGCGTCTCTTGGTACCATTTACATTACATTATTTTATAGATTGTACTTTGTAATCAGTTTCAATTGATGTACCTTTAATGTTTGATTTAATATTAAGTGTTTATAAGTATTCAGCATCTGTTTCTATTTTTAAAGGATATAATGATAATTTGTAAGACAAAAGATAGGATGAAAGAATGGAGTTGATGAAATAAACCCAGTTTAAAAATTTAGAAATTAAAATAATAATAAAAAGAATCATTTAGTTGTAAAAATATATTGTTTATTATTTTATTTATTCATGTGAACCCTTTTTTTACCTCGTGTTACCTGCCCTTACACTGTGTCATTTATTATTGTAAACTTAAAAAATAATTCATGTCAGCAAACTACTTATTACCTCTTTTTCCAATTTAATCCCTTTGCCTTTCATTTATATTCAGCATTCGACTTATTTGCCATATTTCTTCTTTCCCTTCCGTTCTATCACTTTATTTAATTTGTTATGCTGAGTAAACTGGTCTCAAATTTGTATTTTTTCCCTAGTTTCAACCTTTAGGCTTTCAATAAACCTGCTGATGGTCAGAAGGGTCTTTAGGGTTTTGATTGCTGTAAGGTGTTTGTCTGAGGTGATGGGTATCCGGAGTAATACAAATGATACCGAAAATACAGATGTTGGTCAAATACTTCCCAATCAATATTGAAATTCACAAATTACTTTGACATAAAGAAAGATTATATAGAAGTTTACAGTAGTAATCATTCTCCTGAAAGTGGAGTCTATTTGGAATTGTTAGTGGAATTGCCTTCATGAGGCGTTTATACAAAAAGCGCCAGAAACACATTACAATAGATTTGATTTAAGATGTAATTTATGTGTAAACAAAGATGTGAATTCCTTCAGAAATATGTCGTATATTGAAGTAGGCCTCCATGAAAGATGGTAGATGTATTTTTTTAATTTATTTAAATTTATTTATCTATTTATTATGGTGATTAGTATGGTATATATGGATACCTCAGAAAGCATCAAAAAACAGAGAGATAAGTTTTTAAGAAACTAAATAACGTCAAATTCCAAAGCAAGTCCCAAGAAACTATTAGAATCGCAAAACCATGAAGAGACCAAGACAATAAAATGGTTGATATGTCAAGACTATGTATTGAACGCAGAGATAAATGATTTCAATGGTGTCCTACAAATGGCCAAATAATAACCAACACTTGGTTTGAAGAACAGCAAAAATATTTATGGATTTGCAAAAGCCCTGTAGATAGGCTACTAAACAATAAGCAAACTATTCATAAGTCCAGTTTTAGACTCTGATACCTCCCTATATGTTGACTGCAGAAAGTCATCACCCCCAAGTTGTATACAAACTAAGAGCAACACTCCAATCATTAAAGTAGCTCAAAGCAATGCTTAAACCACAATATGACCGCCTCCACTGCGACTTTTTCTCTGGTATTCCAGTTCCTTTAAATAAAGCTTTTAAAAACTTGAAGTTTCAATGTTACCATGCTAGTTTATACAAATTAACAACTTTTATTTTTTAAAAGAATCAAATATTAATGTTTCAACATTGGTATCATTAAAAGCGTTTCAATTTTTGAAAATTATTAGTGTCAAAGTAGTACATGGTAATATGAAGAAAAATAAAAAAAGGATACCAGATTTAAATGATGTCTGCCACTTTCAACCGCCGTGGTAATTCCCACGGGTCTATCCTGGTCAACACGGCACCAAATCTACCACTTCGTCTCCAGCCCCTCAACCTTCGACGTCTTCCTCTTTGGGTCGAGGTGTCCACTCGGTCCACTTAAACCTAGCATGCTTCTTAGAGCTATTAGAATGCCTGACAGCCGACTGAAGGCTGTTATGAACCTCCGGTAATATCCGATGGCTCCAATAAATCTAATCTCTCTTACGGTCTTCGGTGCGGGCATGGCTCTTATAACCTCTACCTTGTCTAGATCCGTCTTTATCTCTTCTTTATAAACCCTAAGTATTTCGTCTCTTCTTTCATAAACTAGCACTTTGATTATTTTAACTTTAGTCCATGTTCTTTTAACCTATCGAACACCTTTTGCAGATATTCGAAATGTTCCTCCGGTGACCTTGAAAACACCATGATGTCATCTAGGTATGCCGTGGCAGAGGCCTCCGTGCCATTCAGTACGATGGACATCAACTGACTAAATACACCCGGGGCGTTTGCTAACCCAAACGGCATAACGCTAAAATTGAAGAGACCCATGTGACAGGAAAAAGCGGTCTTTTCCCGATCCATTCTGCTAAGGACCACTTGCCAATATCCCGACCTCAAATCTAAGGTGAAAAAACATTTCGACTTTCCTAAAAGGGCTAGAATATCATCAATCAAGGAAAGGGGCACTGCCAGTGGTTTTGTAATGGCATTTAATTGACGAAAATCGACGCAAAATCTATGTCCTCCATCTTTCTTTTCCACAATGACTATGAGAAAACTCCAGGGAGATTTGGATCTTTCGATTATCCCTGATTCCATCATTTCGTTCACTGCGTCCTCTACTAATTTTCTTTTGTAGATTGGGGCTCTATACGGCTTTAACTTAATAGGTGGGTGATTACTCGTGTCTATCTTCATTTCTACTGTCTCTGTTTGTCCCAGTTCCTTGTCAGTAATGGCTATTACCTCCCGATTACTGTTCAGCAACCCATTCAATTTCCTCCTATGATGTTCAGGAGAGTTTATATCCTCCTCCCTTAATTCCTTGCTACCTATCTTATTCCTAGGCCAATTTTCATTCCATACTCTCACCTGCTCGATTTCTCTCACTGGGCATGCCTTTGCCAGCTCCTCTCCTTGCTTTATTTTAATAGTTTTATTGGCAGCATTAGTTAATAGTAAGGGAACAGTCCTCGACCACTTTACTAACGAATCACATACGGTTATCTCCTTTTCACTATCATCGTACCTATCAGTAGGGACCACTTGGTACAGGTCACTGCTCAGCACTCCTGTTACAATCTTGCCCTCCCCCGACACAGTGGTCCTAGGAGAAAGCGTTATATCCGTCTGGGCCACCACTGGCAATTGTTCATAATTATCCTCTCCCAACGATATCCCTACTCCGTCCAATGTTAGGGTGGCGGGGTCAAAACTGATCCATGCCTTATTCTGCTTAAGCCAGTCGCCCCACAGAATCAGCTCACCACACAAGTCTGGTGCCACATAAACCATAAGTTTACCTCTGATTCTTGTCAACTGGAAAGGTAGCCACGTCATACCCTCTATCCTCATCTTGCTACTATCAGCCTGACTTATTAGTAGGTCGACGGGATTAAGCTTCGTTTTCAGTCCCAACTGTCTAAAAACCTTGGAGCTAACCAGTGACACTGAAGCTCCAGTATCAACAAGAGCCTTCACCTTCTTGTCTCCCAGCAACACATTACAGGTGAAGTCTGGCCCTTCCTTCAGCAAACGGTACACCTGTGCCTTTCTCCTTCCTGTATGTTCCCTCCCTTTCTTCCGTTTGCTCGACAACCGAGACATGGGGGCCGGCAACAGGAGTTCGCCTTTCTCTAGGGGCTCTAATTTCTGTCTAGAGGCCCTCTTGGGTGGGGTAAGGCTCGGATGACTCTTTTCTCGGACTAGCAACCCATTTCTCCCCTCTATTCAAGTTAGGGTTGTTTCGTTCGGTGTGGTCCATCTTTCTCCTGCGAGGACAGGTTTGTCTCAGGTGACCCACTTCTCCACAGACCCAACACCTTCGCTCCATACAACTTGCCGAAAAGTGCCCAACCACACCACATGTTCAACATCTCAGAGGTCTTACTTGCACTGGGGCCACCCTGCCTCTTACTTTTTCACGGGTGGCCCATCGGCGTTTCTCACGGGTGACCAATCGGCGTTTCTCGAATTAGCCACAAGTCGTGCAGTTTGGGTCGCCTCCATAGTTTGTCGGACAGTCGCGGGCCCTATGCCCACCATACTTGCAAGTCCAGCACACCAGCCTATATCGCTCCGGTGTGGGCTTGTGAAATACATAACATAGATCCAAGACTCTCCTACTGCCTCAGCTTCCCAGTCCTCTTCCACCTCTTCCTTCGGGTCCCGTATCTGGATCTGCTCCCAGTCTTTCTTTTTCATCACTACTTTGCCCCCCCCCCGGTGGTTCATACCTACACCCCCTCTTATTCTATCCCAGAGTCGTTCGCTGTTCCGAGCCGCTTCTATGGCTGCGGCCAGGGTGACCGGTCCCCCCTTCAGAACATCGCCCCTCAGCGCGTCTGCATATACATCAGCCAACAAGGACTGAATAGGGCCACTGTCCCAGAGTCACCAATTCCGGAAAAGCTTATGCTGCTAGCCCCGCGACTATTTCTCCCAATTCTTCATTTGTCTCTCCTTCCTGTTGCTGCAGCCGGAATAATTTCCTGGCTGCCTCAATGGCCGTACGCTCACTTGCGTATTGCCGCACCGGAGCAGATTTAAGCTCTGTCCATGTCGAGGCTGGGTTTTCTTTGTACCATGCCCCTATAAACTTAGACACCTGCCCCGCTGCAGCGTCGTAAGCCAAGAGCACTATTTCCTGGTCTGATAAATCACCTGCTTCTTTTGGATGGAGAGAATCCATTTGTGCAGGTCCGCAGGGTTTCCTTTATAAGTGGGTAGCTTCATACTACCTATCAGCCTCCTGAAACCCATCGATATTTCGGGGACTCCCACGTCCCCAAGGTCAGTTGTGGCGTCTGATCCTGCTACGCTCATCCTAGCGTCTTATCAACTGCCACTTTACCACGGGAAGAGAGATCAACGACAGAACAAACGAAAATACTTCACACAGTGGTGGCGCTTCAACTGCGTACAAGGTCGACAAAAATCAACAATATTACTGGCAGATCTAAGTGCAATAAGTGAGTAAAGGAAACCAAAATTTTGTTGACTAATATCGTCCTCAGACTACAGTTCTTTCTGGTCTTAGTCGGTCCCGACTAGATGCAACAAACAATGTCTGTTTTGCTGGTGTTTCCTTCTTTTTTTTTTTTGAGTATAACTCCAGGCTTGCTTTTCTTCAAAGCTGTTCCTGGCCTTATTTTCCGTGGTAACTCAAGGCCAATCCTCGTCAATGGCAACCAAATCTGCCACTTTCAAACGGCCGTGGTAATCCCAAGGGTCTATCCTGGTCAACACGGCACGAAATCTACCACTTCGTCCCCAGCCCCTCAACCTCCGGCGTCTTCCTCTTTGGGTTGAGGTGTCCACTCGGTCCGAACCGAACTTAGGGGTAACTAGCCATACGCTCCTTGAGTACCCGTAGATTATTTTGACAGGTCAACTGGTCAAGTCCTGCTTGCTGCCCACGCCGTGTTACTTTTTAGATCCAGTAAGCGAGGTGTTGTCCATACGTTCACGGTCGACTGGGGGTGTGGACACGGCTGTGAGAGTTGGCGGTAGGAAGTTTAGAATGTGGCAAAATAAAACAAGAAATAATATCTGCAGAAGCCAGACAACAATGGTGGGGGGGAATATTGACGTCTTTTATTATAAGAAGATAACATCAGAACAGAGGTTACAGGGAGAATAAAAACATTTAGCATAAATGAGAAAAGAAAAAGTAAAAGACACAATACATCCAGCGAATTCCCAACAGAGAGAGAGTTTGTGTGTGATAAACGCGTATTGAATCGCCTGGGGTAGGTTTATGACTAGTAGCCCAGTCTCATACAGACTTCTCAGAATAGGAGGCAGTCTTTCTTCTCTAATTCTCCCGCAAATCTCTCGTCGACGGTCTCGTTCTCCGAGTCTCTCTCCCGTCTTTTGTAGCACCGCGACCCGTAATGGTCGCCTGGGGGTGCTCAAACACGTGACGACGATGTGCCGACCGATCGCGGTCTCTCCCGTCTCTCTCTCCCGCCTGGCCTCTTCCGTCTCACTCGACCGTCTGCTTCTCTCTCGTCTGGCCTCTTCCGTCTCGCACGCCCGTCTGGCCTCTTCCGTCTTTTGCATAACTACGCTGCTTTATATAGATAAATCTGTTTGATCATGAATTGACCCTTGGCCCGGCACGCGATTATCATGAGTGCCAAAAATTATCCCTTGGCATATAAACCGATTCTCCAATTATTTACCACGAGTTCACAAAGGTTAACATCAACTGTGCCGATGAAAAATAAAAAAGGATTCTCTCACATGATTAAAAAAGAGCAGTTTAATTTTGGAGGTGTTAAAATTAACAAGCTATTCAATGACCCTGTTAACAACAGATTTTAGGTCATTTTTCAGATAAACTCTCAATTTGACCTTATCTAACCGATTACACTTACTGTTAAGACAGGAGTAAATATGTGAGAACTGGTGACATCAAGAAGGTCGTTGAGTAAAATGAAGAAAAACGTATGTTCAAGGATAGAGACCTGGAGTATACCTCCATTAATATGAAAAGACTTCGAAGATTGGCCGTTGAAGACAATTTCATTTTGCTGAGGGTTGCTTCGTGCGGTCTTTATTCGAATAAACAGTAAGATTTTCCTTCTTCCAGGTCTAACGTCGATGTGTTAAACAGTTATTACTGGATTTTTGTATCAGTTTTTTAAAGAACAATGAGGCTTGGGTTGTGGCTTTAGATATCACGAACACGTTTGACAGCGTTTGGCGTTTTGTCCTTCTTCTCTAGAAATATTTGGCTTAAATCGTTTGTAGCAAATCGTGTAATGAAGGATGTGCTGAACGGACATGCTTCTAGATTTTACATCAATGTGTGGTCCCCAGAGCTTTATCTTTGGACCTACGTTGTTTGTTATCTTCATCAAAAACTTTCTCGATGTCATTAGTTCCCAACTAGGTATTTATATTGGTGACAACTATTCACTCCTATATCAGTTGTAAGTCTGACAAAGTAAAACTTGCAGCTGGTTAAGTGGGACAAGGAATGGCTGTAGTGAACGCGGGTCAGTACAAATATAAAAAAAAAGCCCTCGGATCACATGCAGACATGTTTATCAACATCAGTTATATCCAAGTTTTACCCGTCAGCAACGAGACAGTTTGGCATGTTTAGATAGAGGCCTCTCTGCAACTAGTCAAGCTCCAGGTCTTTGTAAAATGCCTCATGCTATTAAAAGCTGGGGAAAACAGTCGACAAGACACGGTGACTTGTGAAGGCGGTTCCGTGGGCATTTTGTTCCTAAAGTTGCTGTGGTTTCCGAGGCAGTGATATTTTTTCTTACTTCCCACCTCTTTCCCCTTTCTCCCTATTACCTTCGTAGTTGTTGGGAGAGCAATCAGTTAGGTGTTTCCCCACAATCTCAATGCACTCTTCGCTTACATTACAACAAACTATTTCGTCATTCATGGTTGACGGCAAGTTCGACTTGAAGTGAATCCATGAATCTAATATTTCAGACCGGGGTCTCACTATCGTTGAATGGTTTGAAAAGGCTGAAATAATCTGTAATCTGTGTGGCACGAAGAACCTTGTTAGCGTTCTGCCACTTCGATTGATGGGAGGCACGTTTGCTGTGTTCCAACAACTCAGCAATGAAGAAAGAAAATATGTAGACCATACATTGTCTTTGCCACAGATCCATTCGGAGTTAGGCGCTTGAATTTAAATTAATCTGTAGACTTCTACTTGGCAGCCTGTCAACCTTGTACGGAGCGGTGTCTGACAGTGGATGTGCATAAACAGACATCAGCGCCAGTCTCATTCCCCGCCCAGATATAAATGTGGTAATGTTTGTAGTCAATGTATTGGTATACGGGTAATGGTGTTCATCTTTCATTGAATCTGGCTGCTCCCGGTCGATCGTTAGTGCAGAGTGATGCCGACTGTGAACCGGATAGCACGTAGATGCGGAGACGATTGGTGCTGTGGTGTCGGAACTGTTAATATCAGCGCAGACAGTGGCAACCCAGCCAAAGTTGAAGTCCTTGTAGGGCGTGACAAACTTCTAGGCTTTGACTTAATTGCTGGAATAGATGCGATAAGTGCATTAGGTGTCATATATATCGCGCACACTGGAGCCAGACGCTTCTACAGCAAACAAACACAAACATATGCAGCGATCCATATTGACCAACATGTGCTTTCTGTGGAATTCAACTACCAGCAAAGGATCTGGTCTGTCGGAGTACCCCGTTTCAAAGGACGTTAGGGATGCCTATGAACAAGGATTTCAGGCATGGGTCACCAATGGTTGGCTAATATCATAACCCGAAATTGGGATCACCCAAAGGCTTAGTGCTATTAATGTCCGTCATGCAGCACAACGAAGGAAAGGTGTGTCCAGTGATGGACTATTGCGAGCTCAACGAACACGTTGGTGCGTTCACTGCAGATGCGGACGTTTGTTCGGCTAAACTTCGAGAGTGGCGCCAACAAGAGGCAAATGTGGCCATACTTGACTTGCGAAAAGCGTATCTTCAAGTACACGTACCTGAGTCACACAGGCCATATCAAAACATGATAATCAACGGGGGTGGCGGTTTTGTCGAATACGGTTGGGCTTCGGCCTCAACGTAGCACCTCTAGTCATGAAGTCCATTATTGACACCGTGCAGTTACAGGAGGCGTCGGTTAGGAGGGCGGCATCGGCGTACATAGAAGATGTGTATGTCAATGAGAGCATCACGTCTGCAGAACATGTCAGGGCAAAATCGGCCCAGTATTGGCTGATGTGCAAAGACCCAGAACGTTTGAAGATGGGGCTCGCATACTCGAACTGGAAGTATTTTCACTTTCCGGGAAGCTGGTGGAACATCTACCCGTGTGTGGATGGATGCGTGTAGCGTCAGGGGTTCAAGTGGCGGGAAAACGCAGTCACAAAAGGATGGGATGACTCAAGCAAATGGTGAAGGAAACTGTGGACAGTGTGCAATAGGAAGATTCTGCCCGGGGAGACTGTTGTGTAAACTGATATGAAATCAACGTATGGATCGATACAAGATCCCTAGCGACAGGAGTGGTGCTGGAAAAACGTTGAAGGGCGCATGCTGGCTTCGGCTAATAAGAGACGCCCATGTTATCAACTTGACTGAAGTGGATGCTACAATCAAAGGCCTCGATTTGAAAGTAGTAGCAGGCAAAGAGTCTGCACATAAAAACCTATTCCTTGTGTGTACCGCTGTTTATCTGACACCCTCACGGGGAAAGCTATGGTACATACCAAAGCAGCGAGCTAGATGCTAGTGCAAAAAAGATTGAGCACAATGAAGGAACTGGTCCAAGAATATAAATTGTCTGTCGACGTGATGCTAGTCGCGTCAAACCACAACTTGGCAGACAGGATGACCCTCATACGCCAAAGGTGCCTCGATATGACCAAAAAAGGAACTGGACCTTTGCAGAAGGTGTGTTCTGCTTCCCTCGACGCCATGAGCCCCAGTCAGATAATGGAAGTACATCAACGCATTGGGAATCCACGAATAAAATGTACCACATATTTTGTGAGGAGTTTGTCCTTTCATGACAAAGCTCATGGTAAAATCAGCCAGTGGAGTGCACAACAATAGATTCTGCGCCAGTCCATTGGAAAAAGGACAGACTGGAAGTGAATAGCACTTGGCACCGACTGGGTATGTATATCACTCACTACCGCAGCAGTCATTATCTGATACTAGCAGATTGTGGAACGTCACGTTTTCCTGTGTGGCGCCAGTTGCACTGTCAAGACACATTGATTATCAACAACAGTTTGGCATGTCTCGATACAGGCCTCTCTGCAACTGGTTAAGCTCCGGGTCTTTGTAAGATGCATGATGCCAATAAAAGCTGGGGAAAAACAGCAGTCGGTTGTTGGCCCCATATGCTATCTTGTTATCACGTGTTAGATTTTTCTTTCCCGTGGCAGTGGAGACTTCTGGGGTTATTGGGCCTCTTTCGATGGAGGGATGGCGTCTCGACTAAGGGACGAACCTTGCGAAATTGAATGGCTTTTGCAGCGTGTCTCACTAGCGATTGTGCGCGGTAATGCTTTCGCCATTATTGCGGCTGGCAGAGGATAGTAAAAAGCAAAAAAAATTGAATAATATCTTTTAGACTTTTTTCTTTTCGTTTAATTATTTGTTAGTTTTCATTCTTTTGTTTTGTGAATTCGAGTAATTTTTGGAGGAAAGTTTGAAATGTTTTTTTGATGTCATGCACTACCATGCTGACTCCTCCCGGTTGAACACGCTACACCTCTGAAAAAACGGCCTGAATTTGAAATCCGTACAAGGACAGGTTAGTTCAGCTTTAGTTATCTAAATTACATGTTAATAGTCTTACATCTTCATAAGTCTTTTGGTAAAATATCGTGTTAAAATTATTCAATTTGTGTCATTAACTTTATGTGACAAAATTCTTAATGACATTTTTAATGAGATTCACAGTTTAAAACTTCTAAAATGAGACAATGTGATAGTGTGTTTTTTACATTTTTGTTGAGTATTCTAAAGAACACATGTGAAATATCAAATTGAATTCACTGAATAGTCATTAACTTTGTGATAAATTATCACAATATATTTTTCGTAGTTAAGTTACATTTTTTGTTTTACAAAGGACGGTAAAATTAAAATTCAACATATCTTTTTAAAATATATTAGAAAATCCTTCATTAAAAATAAATTTATCAACTGATATTAAATTAACTTTGTGGTAACATTTTTAATAATGACACGTTTTATCAAATTCGTGCCGAAAAATGTTTTTAGATAAATTTAAAATACTGCAAGTTCTTAAATAATAAATTTCAATTACTCCAAGTGTAAAAATTAAATATTTGATGAAAAAAAACTGATGATTCCAGCAACTAAATTTTGTTATCGCTATTAAAATTGAAATCAGTGTCTCCCAGTAGGGCAAGTTTTCTTAATCTTTTATAGGTGTCGCCTTGCATCATATACACATTCTAAGTTCTTAGATTAAGAATAGAATAGACTAAGTGTAAACACCACATGAACAAAAATACCGACATTTATGTTTGATTGAAATTTTCAGAATAAATATTATATATATATATATATATATATATATATATATATATATATATATATATATATATGCGTAAAAAAGATTAAAAAATTGATTTGGGACATTTTTTTTAAAAATCATCTCTAGTGCAGATCTATGAGGAATTAAAAGAATTCGGCCAGGCAGAAGAAATTAGTAGCAATCTTGATGAATTTAATAGCTTGGAAGCTTGACTTCCGCCACCAAAAAGAAAAGGACAAAGTGGAGTCATATTTTTCTTTCAAGTTCAATATGATGCATAGTTTGATGTGATGTGTAGTTTTGGTCTGTAACAAATGTGCAAGCGGGAGCAAATTTCAAGATAAATAGAGACAATAAAAACTGGCGAAAAGAAACTATTTTAGTATTGAAAAAAAAATCTGTATTAAATTTACAAAGTAAAATCAAAGTATTCTTCTCATAAGCGATAAACTTTTAATGAAACAATGAAAATATTTTCATTGTATAATGTGTAAAAAAATCTTTGTAACTAAATGTAAGGAAGTTCAGAATATAAAGAAAGAGTAAGCTTTTTTTCTTAAAGTTTTTGTTTGTGAAATAAAACATTTATAAACAGCCATTTAGAATAAAAACCTTATATTGAGGTTGAAAAGGAAAAGTTCAACTAAAAATGAAGAAATAGTAAGAAAAAGAAAAAGAAAAATCTAACTTACATGTTTGAAGATAAACAGTATACATGATGATGGAGAGTTTTTGTGAAGTCAATATTTTAGATTTGTTTATGATTGATGTTCTGAAAATTCCTGTTCCGTTGTTAAAGGAATGAGATAAAAATTGCTAATTATAGAAATTATTAAATTAGAGATTAGTTTCTTGAAAATTGAGACAATTGCGTGAAAAGCAAAGTTTTTGACTCTTTCAGACTAAAATAACACGAAGTACAACATTGTGGTCTGTTGATGGAAAAATAATTCTTTTTACTGTATTTGTGTTCATCTGCTCCTTTTTCGTTGGAAGTTGAAAAGAGGGAAAGAAAGAGCGAAAAGCTGTTACGCATAGAAAATTACTTATTTTTCATGTATCTGAAAATAATATTAATTATAATGTGTGTGTGTATGTATGCATATATGTATGGGTTTCTGTAACTAGATTGTTTTTTAGTCCAAATTATTAGATTGGAACAAAAATGTTAAAAATATTTACTTAATCTAATTTTTTGAAAGCTTGAAATATTAATTGGAAATCTAAGTTTTTTAAGACTAAAAAAAATCCAACAGTGGGAAATGTTTTAATGGGAAATGTGTTAATCTGTGTCTATCTGCTCCTTTTTACGTTGGGAGTTGAAATAAGGACAAGCAAAACAAAAAAGATGTGGCAAATGCTCTACAATTTTAGTTTTTGTGTGCGGCAAATGAGATTTTGTCATTGTGTGTGCTGCTCATAAGAAAATCTATGTCGAATACAAATTCCTTTGTTAAAAATATAAGTTTATTTCTCGCGAGCTGTTCCATTCTTTTGACAGGTTTTGTGCACAAAAAATATTCAATATAATCTTCCTTATCACTTTACTTAACCCAATGCTTTCCCACTCATCAAATACTGAAAGTTTTTTTTTTTTATAAAAGCTGAGCTCATGTAAATGTGATAAATTTGATCCTTACCTTGTGCCCCATGACTGTTTTTTTCGTTGCTTAATCTTGGCTTGATGCTATCATTAAGACGATGCTGGTGGGATTTACTAGATTATGCTACCGAGTGAAAGAAAGAAACCGAAGATGGACACTGAAAAAAAAACCTGCATCGAGTCTGTCACCAAGAAATTAAGACAGCTACTTTCATTAAGGCATTGGAAGATGAAACCGGAAGACACATCTTAAACAGGAAACATGGGATAAACCTCTATTCCTCTTTAGTAAAACCGGACGATTGACAGAAAAACTGAGATTCAAGCATGGGGTAAATAATAAATGTGCGATAAACTCACAGAACAATTATTTATTAAGTAAATTATTTATTTAAATAAAAACTAATTTTAATTTCTTTTTGCTTCAATTCCATGGTAATAGACTAAATTTATGATTCCCAGAAATCAAAATACTTTGGTGTATTTCAAACCGAATTTAAATTGATTAGCTATTTTTCAGTAATATCACTAAATTTTGTCCAAATTTATACATCCATAAACACAAACTTTTCTTTAAAATGAAGAAATCTCTCAAAAATAAAAATATAATTTTTCTGAAACTTTATTTGAGGAAAATTAGTAAAGCTAATGTTTGTAGTGGGTTAGCCAATCTGTATTGGTGATAAATACAAATTAAACTGACCCTCTACTATTTTTACTAAATCAAATGCAACAAAGACAAGAGAAATAATCAAATAGGCAGTAAGTATATGAGTGACCAATTTATAAAAATTTAAAAATTACTAAGATAACCCAGAAACTATTAAGTTTCGCCATCACTGATATCAATCCAACCTTTGCGACCTCATGAGAATGTCTTAAAATATAACTAAATACAGCATCGTCCGCCACGCGGGATACCAAGGGACGCGTCCCTCGGCGACACACCAGACCGAGGTTGAAAAATCTGCAACTGGTAAGTCAACTCACCAATTAACAGCAACTAAAACATTGACTATAAAAGTCAAACATTAAAAGATCATCAAATAGAAAATAGGTCAAATCAATGTCATTCAAAATTTTAAAGCAAGTTCTGTTCTGTTTTAATGTATGTGAGCAACGAAGAACCTTTAAAGAAAATAGAAACAAAAAGGATATTTCGAATCAGAAAGAAACGGTGGACATTTCTAGGAAACACAGTGAATGATCTGGAGAATCTGATACTCACATGATATATTTAAGACAAGAGGGGCAAAGGAAAGCAGCGAGTAACCTACCTAACGTGCTTGTATCAATGGTTGGCAGAACAAGGATTGGGAGAGATAACGAAAAGACAAATATTACTAAGTGATATAAAGGATAGGAAGTTGTGGAGAGTCTTGATCACCTACCTAACGAGCTTGTGACAATGATTGGCAGAACAGATATTGGGAGAGATAACGAAAAGACAAACATTAATAAGAGCTACAAAGGATAGGAAGATGTAGAGTGGCATGATTACACATCCTATTTTAAAGTTCAGTGTCATAAATTTCGGGAGTTCTTTGAACTTATGATTTTTATTTGTTTTTATTGGATATCGAAGCAAAGATGAATGAATGTAATTTTCCTATTATTATGTATCAATTTCTAGCAGTGAAACACGGCGGTTGCGCTGCCGAACCTAATGCAAAAACCAACAGACCTTGAAGGAACAGCTGGGGTTAATAGATGTAACAGTTGGAAGACATATGTCGACAAAATGCAGAAAATACAGAAGTTGACACCCTGTAACTTGACTGATAATCAATATGTTGCGTTTATTAAATATTTGATACACTTTGCATATTCATTTTTTTTTTTTTTAGAAAATGGCACTTTTCTTGATCGTGTTGATAGAAGTGATATACGATAATCGGAAATGTGGCTTTTTGTGGGTTGGTAAAATTCCATCACACTCTATGTACCATAACTCAAATCTTCAACCCATAAAATATTCTCTTGACCATTCTGGGAGTGATGTAATGTAATGGAGTAATCTAATACGCCAAAATGTGCTGCAGAAATAATCGATACTACCATCTTTATCGCAGACAACGGTGTAGTAGGATCCTTGCTGTATTCAGAACTGCTCACAATCGTTGCAATAGCGTTCTAGAAATGCAAAGAGCAGCTATGAACAAGAAATCCAAGCCAAGGTTGAAAACAAAGACCCAGTCAGTATGTTGTCAACACTGAGATAACTGGATCAACTTAAAAAAAAAAACTCGCAGTTTCAGTATAAGAGTTCGTCTGCAGAGTTCTCTTTTATGCATTTTTTTTTTTGTTTTTTTGTTTAATCTAATCAAAAAGAATATTTTATCCCCCTACACAAGAGTGCTCTTAAATGGACAAAATTGGTAACTACAAATGTTTTCTGAAATTTATTTTCTCTCCCTTATTACGTCCAGGGGTTTTTGGTTATTTTACTTTTTTTTTTCGTAAATATGAGTATATTTCCAGTTTCCAATGTTATCTTAGCCGTAGTTTTTAAACCATTTTTTTTTTTTTTACTTTATTGGAGGTAAACGTTTTCTGAATTTTGACGTTATCCACCTAGTCAGGGATCCGACTTTTGAGTAACTTCACAGGAGAGTGTCATAGAGTAGGTGTATAATATCGGGGTTATTGTACTGCCATTTTGTGAATGGGTTCTGGATTGTGCAGTAATATCTGTTAGGTCTCTCAATTCCATAATATAGGGAACTGTTAAGTCTGTACTTCAGGACGATTCAATCCAGGTTGTTGATGCATGTATCTCCCGTGAGTGTGACTATCTCACTACCCAGTTTTCACACACTAAATAATTTCTAACATGATCACTGCAAAATTGGACAAAAAACCCAAATCTACAAAAACAAAAGTAGACCCCAGATTCACCATCTTCTACACCAGTGTGAGGAGTCTACGTTCCATCTTTCCAAGGGTGGAACTCTATCTTCTCGATGCCAAACCTCATCTTTTATTCCTGCCTGAAACTGGTATCAATCCATCTATCACTGTACAGGAACTTGCAACCCCGAGATACTGGCCCCTAATAGTAAAACATGACCATCGATATCGCCACGAACTCGGCACTTATATTAAGGACGGTTTCCCATGTGGTAGAGACCCGCCCAATCAGAGGACTCTGATGTGCCATACATGTGCTTTCGCATGGCATTTATCTACAGTACCGTTTTCATTTTTATTCTCTATCGTCCTCGGGATGACACAACTGTAATATATCTGAGACGATTGATAATATCCTCACTGAGTATTTATCAGCTAGCTTTCATATTTGTGATGACCTCAATATTCACTACAAAAAATAAAAACCGAACAAAACCGGTGAAGAAGGGAGATACTATTGCGACTACTGTGTCGCCTACGCATCAACATAGATCACTAAAGTGCCTAACCGTGTTCCTGATGCGATAGTCCATCAGGCGAACCTCCTTGATATTTTTCTTACGAGTTTGGTACGTTTCGGCGTAGCACATTTGTCGTGGCTGATTCGGCATCAGAAAAATAATTGGACTATTCGACACCAGAAAAATAATTGGACTATTCGACACCAGAAAAATAATTGGACTATTCGACACCAGAAAAATAATTGGACTATTCGACACAGCCGTTTAGGCGTTAGACTGTTTCAACGTTTCAGGAATTCAATAGGATTCAACTTTCATTATGACTTTTTTGATTCGTTCGTCAGCATCTCTTCCTTTTTTAACTTTCCGTAAGGCATCAATAAATTTTCAGATTGAAGGATGATGCATCCCTAACTTATATTACAAACGTCGAGTGGCAGCTTCGGCGTGATTGTTGTTGCGACCTTCATTATTTAGATTTCATTCATAAAGTTTCCATAACGCCAAAACATTTTTATTCAGAATCCCTATTTCTCGTTGCGTCAAAAATAAAAGCTATCCATTGTGTATCACTTTGTTCTTCCACGTTTGATAAAATATTTGCTTCAATTTTGGAATAAAAGGGCTTTGACGACTGAAAAATATGAAGCTGCACTGAAGGAAATATAATAAAAAATGCCTCCAACTACTCGTTTTCTTAAATTAGACTATTCGAGCATATAACGACGAAGTACTAATTTGACTTCTAAACGAGAGTGAGTGAGTTAGAGAGAGAGAGTGAGAGAGAGAGAGAGAGAGAGAGAGACGCCTAATCGTCCCTCTGCCGAAAAATTCCTATGTCGAATCGGCTACGCTGAATCAGTGACGCCAAATGGGCTATTCCGGAACGTCCTATTCCTTTTTCTTACATTTTTATCCTGAAAAATGCTCCACTGAAGTTTACTCCCGCTGGACGCTTCAGATTATTCATCAGTCAGTGTCGAAGACGATAACAAACCAAAGGAATCTCCTGGTGTGTCATTCTACAGAACAATTTTCGGCACACGAAAGCTCACTGGAACAGCTTCAGATCTTACATAACCGAAACTCTTCTTTCAGCCTTCTGCAAACGTACTGCCCCCAAAAGTGCCAACCTTATCTCGGAATGGATCCTTTCTGGAATGGAGAGTTTTATATCCCAGAAAAGATTCCAGCAAAAACCGAACAGCCAGTCTTGGTTCACCCCTGAATGTGCTGCAGCCATAGCTCACCGTAACTACTACTACAATATCTATCATAATTAACGGTATAGTAGGACACTTACTTCATTCAGAAATAAATGGCACTGGGGTCATCTCATCCTCGTCAAATAGATGACAAAGGCCATCCCTCTTCTGACTTCCCTCGTCTCACAGTAATATTTTCACTATAATCCGTAAAGTATCAAGACTTAACAAACGTCTTAACCCTAAGAAAGCTAACGGTCTATATAAAATCCTAGCGGTTGTCCTTAAGAATATCAACATTGGGTTATCCTGATCTTAGCGAAATTATTTAACCATTGCTTGAAGAAGGAATCCTTCCCAAGTCTGTGGACGGTGTCAAGTGTATGTCCTATTTTCAAGAATGCGGGTGGGCGCTTATCCCAGTTTCAGTATAGACCCATCAGCTTACTTAGTGCTGCTAGCAAACCTTTCGAAACTATAATCAACAAGAAGGTTGTTGATCATCTCATTAGGGACAATCTCTTAAGCGACAAACAGTGCTAATTTTGATCGGGTGGGTCCACTGTTGATATCCTAACTACCATTAATCATAGAATCAGTGAGACACTAAACTAATGTGACACTATCAGACGCTAGAAGGGTTAAAGGATAGGTCGATAGTTATACCGAGAGAGAGAGAGATGTGATACTATGAGACGCTGGAAGAGTTAAGGTATAGCCCGATAAACATACCAAGGCAGGATTTTATTAAAACTCAGAAAGTTTGTTTTCTTCAGTAAATAAACCATAAAATGAGGGAATAGGGCTGACTTGAAGTAAAACAGCTTTATTATTTTGAGGATCTAGTCGAAAAAGCCATTTGGATAATTTAGGCCCACTAGGTGATGTAAGAACATTCAAGTCAGCAGAGGATCTTACTAAGACAAGGCCGAAATGGAGACACTGATAATCTCTATTTAAATTACGGGTTATGGAATTTCCCGCAGACCGACTTCCCTTCTTGGAAAGAAGGAAGTTGATCAAAATAATGGCCTCTGATATTTTGTATACGTGAAAGCCATCTGGTAAATTTCTGGATTTTTATTTAAATATTTTAAAGGTTTTCTCGGAACAAAATCAAAGTTATAGAATTGTCAAGGTAAATCGCTAAAGAAATTTCATTTTAGATAAGAACCGAGCCCAAAGTGTTATAGGGTGAGACTGCTAAGACAGCTGTCATGGGGACACCTGGGGAATGTCCGACTCAGAAAATGAGTTTTGGGTCGAGGAATCCTGGTGACGAAAACTTTGGGCGATAATTAAAATTAATGATTATAAGTGTGCGAGAAAACAGGAAAAAACAAAACAAAAAAAAAACAACTTCTTGCGACACAAAAACGAATGCCTACTTGCGAACCTGAAACGAACGCCTTCTCTTCCGAACGAACACTTTACGACAGCAAACGAGCAAAACGGCACCCAAGACAGCTGCCGACGTACGACCGACCGCAATGGCTTGTGTCGCCCAAGAAAAGGCGCCAAACGACTCGCGCGTCTTCTTGTAATCCTCGGTTGAGTCCATTATAGTACTCTAAGGTGTGCCCGGAGACAACACACACGCAGTTCGAGGTCGCTTCCGCGCATGATCGTTACACTCCTCCCTGATCTCGAGATCACACAAATGGCAATGTCGGGCAGGCCATTTCTGCCTGGTGCTCCGTCTCAGTGGTATGGTCTCAAGCGCTTCCTCAGTGGTGCTCTCTTCAGACGTCTCACTGAGCTCATCTCATCTCATCAGGCGTGCTACTCTCTGAGGTGTGCTCTTCATGTGATTTTATATATACCATCGGGGCTTCATCATCATCATCAGAAGAAGAAGAAGAACTAACGTGGTTGCTGACGGAATAATCCTTCCTGCATGCTGGACGCACATCTTTTATGTGGAGCGGTATTCCATCAACAGAGACGGAGTGTAGACTATTAATCTGTGTCACCGTACCCTTGTTGAACTGTGTCGTACACCTTCCGTGCGGATTACACCCAGACAGTCTTTCCTATCGTATAAGGATTGGCAACTGTGTCGTCACGCACCAAAGCTGTGTCGATACCTTTAATGTGGACCCTGTAGGTGTAGGTTGCATACGCCGGCGCAGTTGAAGCTGTTTTATTGTCCTTTGGGGTGACGTTGTGCCAATATACAGCTTCCAAAACTGAACACCGTGTTCTCGTCGCAATGCGCTTTATTGTACGATGGGATCTCTCAACTATCCCATTCCCCGATGGTACATTGGCACAGCGAAATCGTATTTACACATTCCATATCTTTGCAAAAGCGGCAAACCTCTCTCCACAAAACGCTGCGCCATTATCCGCAAGCAGCTCAATCGGCAGCCCTCTTTCACAAAACACTACTTCCAACTGCTTGACGATGCTAGTAGAGTCTTGGTCGTGCAAGGGCTTCCAAATGACAAAACGACTGGGGCCACAGTCTATCAGCGTCAGGTATAGTTGAATTGTCCGAATTGGGTTACATCCATCGCAACCCTGTGCCAATTTTCCGCGACATCAACGCACTGGGACCGGGTCGATTGGCTGGCATTCCTTGCATCTCCTAACCACGGCTCGCACTTCAGCTTTTGTTACTCTTGGGTCGATCAATTTCACAAAATAGAGTGTTCTCTTCACACCAGGATGTCCGCTGGATTGATGAATGGCTCGTACTTGAGCAACATCTCGCTCTTCAGCCACAGCGCACATAGGGTTCCGTCATTTTGCGCATTTCATTTAACCATCGCTGCGGTACTCTAGTAAATCGGCTCGATTGTTACACGACTTGACAAGCTCTACATCAATGTCCATCTCGTATTCTAAGGCCAACTCTTGGAGTGTGGCTAGCCGACGTCTGATTAGCATCTCGGAGCCTGTCTTGGTGCGCACTCTCGTCCATCCGGACAGAGTGTCAGCTACCCAGCGATGCACACATGCTGAGTCTGTCCGTAAATGAATGGTTTTAGCCTTCCATTGTAATGCAAGGTTGACACTTCGCGACACAGCATCGAGCTCAGCCAAGTTGATGTGCTTGTCTTCGTGCGCCGGTCGCAGCCAGCTTGCATCTACTGCCACGGTGTCATTGCTCTCCACACCGGTGGCTAAGGAGCTTGCATCTACCCACACGGTTACATTTTGCTCACTGATACACCAGTTACCTTTCACTGGGCCGTCCTGGGCTAGTCTCTAAAAATGTCGTCGATCATCTGGGCTAGGAAAGGGTCCTGAACTTCATCGTCCCATCCAGTGGTAACAGTGTTTTCCCTCCGCTTCACAAATGCCGTGGCGACACGTAACCAACCGTATACCGGAAAATGACCAGTCAACTTCCCACACAGCGAGAAGACAATTCGGCGAGTAAGTCTATCGGGGGCTACCAGAAGTTCACATCCACGATGCC
Source organism: Acanthosepion lycidas (assembly GCA_963932145.1). Lineage (NCBI taxonomy): Eukaryota > Metazoa > Mollusca > Cephalopoda > Sepiida > Sepiidae > Acanthosepion > Acanthosepion lycidas. The sequence goes on from OZ010584.1 coordinate 40,898,177, forward strand.
ATCGCAGTTTTCCTTGCTCCTCCCAGACATGCAATCCCAACACGCGTGTGCCAATTCTTAGCCGCTCCGGGGTCTTACTTGACAGACCAAACTGCTCCAAATGTTCCTTGACGCGGACCACAGAACACACTCTCATTAACAAAAACATCGACAATATAAGAGGAGGATGCTGCGTTGACGATCTCGTCCTGACTCAAGACGGTATTAACAACGGCCCGCATGATTAAAGGAGCCACATTAAGCCCAAATCCTAAGCGGGTTAGACAATACCTTTGTCCCTTAATCTCCACTGTTTGGAATGGCCAAAGGGACTTGTCGATGTGTACCTGCAGATAGGCCCGGCGTAGTTCCAGCACTGAAGCATTTGGTCCTTGCTGACGCCATTCCCGTAATTTTTTAGAACAAACATCTGCGTTGGCCGCGTACGCGTCAATGTACTCGTTCAGTTCCCGATAGTCCATAATGAGCCGAATCTTCTGTTTGTTTTCCTGCAGAATGGCCATAAGGGGGATTAAACCCTTTGGGTGTTCGAGCTCCTCCTCCGGGTAAGGAAGCAGCCAGCCGTTATCTATCCAAATCTGGAGTTCCCGATCATACTCCTCCCGAATTTGTGCGGGAGCTGGATATTCTGCCAGTCTATTTCTTAACTCACCCGGAGGATGGTTGCCAGCCCATTTCCAAGATGCGGCCCACCTCCGAGTGGTCCCATCTAATTGTACTTTAAAGTCGGGCTTGGTACTGGCAACGACTGGTTCGACACACTGCGGAAACTTCACCTCACCGGTGCCAGTTACAGATATTCATCCCAGCTGTTTGATGGCGTCTAGTCCGAGCAGCAAGTCAAATCCAAGCAGATCTCCGTCCACGACTAGGGCTTCCATAGCGATGGACAGCTTTGCACTAACGCTAACTTGTACCATTCCGATTCCACAGCAGTCAAGTGCGCCTCCGTCTACTGTAAGCACGCGTGTTGATTTTCTTGTCCATGCTCAACAGCATGACTTGCGAACTAGTGACTGCGTGCATCCTGCATCCACCAGAGCTATACGTGGTTTTCCATTGATACGAACTGTCACTACAGGCAATGCGCCATTTACAAGGGTTTTGGGGAGGAGATTGGCGCTGAATTCTCGCCCCCTTGCCCGTTTCCCGGACAACACTGATCAATGTGCCCTTGCCGATAACATCGATAGCAAGTGATGGTCCGTCGGTGTTTGGTACCAGCACCTTTGGATGGTTCACGACCCAGGAGACAATCTCTCGCCCTATAATTGGGTCCATCATATTTATAGCACTACGTGTTCACATCTGTTTCCTTCAACTGTGCAGCCACTGCGGCCTGCTCCGTAGAACCAGTGCACTTCTTCAAAATAGCGCGAGCTCGTGCCAGCACATGTGACAAATCCAGGTCTTCCATCCAGGGTGACGCTCTTAAAAGATCATCTGCATGCTCTGGCAATCCAGCAACGAATGCACACTGCAAACACTTTTCTGGTACGCCACCAAACAGAACCGCGATTCTTCGCAGTTCTGCAAAAAGACGTCGACCGTCTCCCCTGGCTGAAGACGACGTACTGCAAACTGCTTCCACGCGGAGAAGGGATCTAAGGCGAAAGCCGTGTATAACGCTTTCTTAACGCAATTGAAGTCTCCTCACTCAATTGCCGGTACACAGCATATGCGTCACCTGCCAAACGCATCGGAATAACATGCTCGATTCGCTTCACACCGCTCAACTGACATATTAGTTCCACCTTCTCCAACCATTCCACTACCGACTGTCCAGAATCGCTTCCGTTGAACAGTGGTATCAGCTTCGGGTCGAAGGCCATAACGCCGAAATAGCTTGTGCGAGAAAACGGGAAAAAAAAAACAAAACAAAAAAAAACAACTTCTTGCGACACAAAAACGAACGCCTACTTGCGAACCTGAAACGAACGCCTTCTCTTCCGAACACTTTACGACAGCAAACGAGTAAAACGACACCCAAGACTGCTGCCGACGGACGACCGACCGCAACGGCTTGTGTCGTCCAAGAAAAGACTAGAAACGACTCGCGCGTCTTCTTCTTGTAGTCTTCGGTCGAGTCCATTATGGTACTCCAAGGTGTGCCCGGTGACAACACACACACGCAGTTCGAGGTCGCTTCCGCGCATGATCGTTACAATAAGTAAGCGCCACCTGTTCGCCTGCGCAGTCTAAAAATCTAAGTGAAGTGTTTAGGACGAAGGAATTGGCTCCACTCCTTTGATAGTGTTGGTATGAGGTACCAATTTGAGAAGGAATGAGTTCAGGTGGATCGATATTCTGCTACCACTACTCTTAAGAGTAGGGATAACCTTAAAATTGGGCATGCAATTAATTTTCCGGAGTCAGATGGCAAAGATCACTTTGTAGGGGTTAGAGGATTTACCGAAACCAGGCCCGTCACACTCCACGCTGGTTTTGAACGGAGGTCCATATAAACGGAAAGTTGAAGCGACCAAAGACAGTTGTTCCAGATGCCAGACAAGAGACGACCGCTTCACCTGATCTCACATGACTTCCTGCCTGAAGAAGAACTCCGACTTTGAGTTGTGTTCCAGAAGCCTTGTCTAGACTTAGTCACGATGAACAAAGTATCACGAAATATTCGAAGAGGGAAGGGTCGATAACTTTGCATGACGAATATATTTCCACATAAAGAATATGCATTCCTGCCTGAAGAATTGACAATTATACTACCAGGTCTGTACAAGAAACGTTATATAAAACATTTTCTTTTATACAATTTATTTTTTTTACTTGTGACTTCACTCTGTTCGGACCAAACCAGTTGAACAATTTGATCCTCGCTAGCCTTGTGATCTAAATCAAGCACAACAGGGAGTAAGGCAAGGCTTGGATCGAAGTGATTCATTCAACGGTCAGCCGTATAGATCGAACACCGAACGGACCGATGGGATAGACGTCATACTAATACATCACGCGGACGATCGCATTAGATATCCCAAAGGAATTTAACAAGGTACGACATAGAGGGTTGCTGCACAAGCTCTTAAGCTATGGAATCACTGGAAAAATCTTCTCAGTTATCCAATTCTTCCTAATGGGTAGGTCCATGAATGTAGTTGTTAACGCCGGTGTCCCCCAAAGCTTTTTACGTAAATGATCTGCTAATGAATATATTTCGATCACTTGTGATAAAAAAATTAATCATATTTTCTGATTATCTCTCCGTCATATCAAAAGCAAAAACACTCAAAATAATCAAAGCTTGGAAAAAAAAATGACATCTCCACCACCAAAAGAATTATATTCATTTCGATCCTTAGCTACACCGGAATCAAAGACAAATGAGAAAACAGGTACAGCTGGTAAACAAGTACTAAATTTAGAATCTGGCGAATACAAAATAACCTACACAAACCTAAAACACCAAATTAACAAATACACTGACCAATAGGTCAGATTTTTAATTCTCTAATGCCTATAATTTGTTTTATCCTTCTCCCTCCCTTAGAGAGAGAGCTTCTTGATTTTGTCGGAAAACAGAATACAGCGGCAACTCTTATTTTTGAGGGTCTTACTAACATCTTTCCTTTTTCAGTTTTTTTCGGGGTGATCACCCACCCACCTCGTTTCATAACTTTAACAGAATTTTTATACAATTGTAAATATTGAAATTTTAAGTGTTTTTCAGTAGGAGTCCTGTGTGTTTGAGATATTTTGATGTATGTAGGAGCTAATGGTGATGGATAGATTATTCTGGTGAATGAGTAAATTGTAAAGAATGAATGGGTCATGTTTGATTAGCTTGGTATAAGATAGTGTAGACCAGCCTTAATCTATCTCTTCCTTTTTATGGCCTTGTGCCGCAATTACTGTATTTAATCGGTATTAAATTGTAGACAAGCAACGTTTGTACAAAGACTTACAGAACTGTATTATTATTATTATTATTATTATTATCATTATTATTATTATTATTATTATTATTATTATTATTTCCTTGGGTTTCTGTTGTATACACATTTCTTTCCGTGTTCCAACCACAAACCTAATTTCAGAAATATCTTCATGAGATTTTCCGCAGATCATTTTTGTAAAACAAAACAAAACAAAACAAAAACGTAAAATCGCACACATTTTATATAGGTTAATGCTCTTCGTAATGTGTACTTGTGATTACAATTTTCTGTATTTTTTTATTTGGAAAAGAAGGAATTATGTCAATGAGTCTATCGGACCCTTTTGATTCGAAACAGGCTTGAAAAATAAAAAATGATAAAATCCAAAAGGTATAGGGTCGAACTTGCCTGCTACAGCTTCGATATTAAATACCGCTTGGGGAGAGATAATGTTACTGCAGATACATTATCCAGAGCTTATTGTTCAGCTGTAAGTTTGGACACCCTTGAGAAATTACACAACTCTCTTTGTCACCCTGGTGCTACGCGAATGATGCATTTTGTTAGGATGAAGAACCTTCCTTTCTCTATGGAGGATGTGAAGAGAGTATCTACTGCTTGCCCTGTAGATATTTACTTGACCCCCCCCCCCACTGAGTCAAGTTGTGACACAAGGTCTGTTTTATACGTGGGGACCCGAGTGTTTTCACTTGGGGCGCTGCTCCAAGTTGGTCAGAGCTTGTCATAGCTGGTCTAGACCCGAGGCGGTTCAAGCTAGTCGTATCAACCCACCAGCACAGGGCCGAAGCACAAGTGCTAGGGAAGTATCCTACTCCTTACCCTGTATGTGCCAAAGGCAAAACCTCGATTTTACCGACCTGACGCTCTGCATCTAATAAAGGCAACCATGCCTTTTGAGAAGCTCAGCGTTGGCTTCAAAGGACCCTCTGCCATCTTCCTCGCGTAACCGGTTTCTATTTACAAAAATAGACGAATATTCTCGCTTCCCATTTGCCTTTGCTTGTCCTAATATGTCGTCGCAAACAGTCATCTTTATCATCTTTGGTATGTCAATGTACATGCGAGCCACGAGTTAGCGAAAATGGAACACTTTGCAAAAATTGATCTCAAGGTAGCATACAACCAAATAGAAATTGATGAAAAATTCATGGAAGTAACTACGATAAACACCCCTATAGGCTTGATAAGATGGATGCGTCTACCGTTTGGGGTGAAAACGTAGAATCATATTTTTCAGAAAGCCATTGAAAGAGTCTTATTATGAAAAATAAAAAATATAATATACCAGGACGATATATGTATAGGGTCAAGAACCAAAGAAGTATTGAAATCTAAAACAGTAAATTTTAGTGAGATTGAACAAGACAGGCATGTCTATATGCAAAGACAAATGTTAATTCAAATATATGCTCTTAAGTAGTCACCGGAGGGAGTCGTCAGTGATGTAAATTGACTTGGTTCATTAGGGAGCTTCGAGTCTTTCAACATAATACACCCTATCACCAAGTCGACCCAATCAGGGGAGATCTATCCCTGATTCCCCCTCGCAATCAAACGCTTTGACCAATGAAAGTTCTCAAAATAGGATGATATTTTTTCTGACACTTGTTTAAATAAAAATGGAAGGATCAAATAACTGCAAAAGTCTTTTCCCTCTTGCATTGTTGAGTAAAAGAAAATATATAAATTTTGATAATTATTAATAATCTGAGTTACCCAGTCTTATACATAATTTTCAAACATTTTGCAACCTTGCCAATTAATTATTCCTTTTCCTTTTTCAGAGTGTTCAGTGGTATCTAATTTATACAAATCTTATATTTTATTCCTAACCACAAAACATAAAAATCATGCAAACTTTTTAGAGGGGAAAAGAAACAAAACCATTTAACAAAATTATTTTCAGCATTTTTTTCATTAATGAATGACATTTATATTGAATTACTTAACTTAGCTAATTTGTACTAGTGAATTGTGGATATTTTTCTCATTTTTTTATTTTTCAAGCCTGTTTCGAATCAAGCATGAATGGAACTAATCTCTGAATTAAAGTGAAGTGTCATCCTGTTAAGTAGTGCGTCCATCTATGTAAGGACTCTACGATAGCTTGGGCTTCCTTTTCTGAAGAGTGTTTATGTTCACTAGTACTCGATGTTCTTGAAAGCTAGGGGTCTACCTGATTGGTTCAATGAAGCTGCAATGGTGTGTCATGAAGCATAGGTCTATACGATGAAAGGAAGCGTTTTGTCGATAGAATACACTACAGCGTTTTCGACTTTAGTTTTCAGGTATACAAAGGATTATTCAGCAGTCCTGGGTAGTGGAAAACGATTAGCTAGTATGGGGGGTGACAACTTTTTCAGAATACTTACTAACCCACTGGGAATAGTAAGAGAACATTCTCAGCGCCTGACAAAGAATGAATATCGCGATGAACGGGAAGTTCTTTAAGCAGCCAGTCTCTTGGGATTTGATTTAATTGTACCCTCCGATGTTGTGTAGCCTAGTAGGTTCACTGTAGAGTCGGAGGAAGAGCATTTATCATGATTGTAAATTAAATTGTAATGCTTGGCTGCTTCCGTTCTCATTGTGCTCTTCCTGAAAGAGTGAATTGTCAGCTATAAACCTTATCAATTATACTTTGAAAGCAAGTTACTCTGTTCGTTACTCCAAACGGTATCCTGCAAAATTGATATAACTTTCCATCTACTTCAAAGGTTGTATAAATTTTGTCATTTATTGGGACCTGGTGGTAAGTGGATTTCAAATCTATAGTACTATAGATTTTCTATTGAGCCACCTTGTTTACCAATTCCTCGATCTTAGGTGAAGGGTAAGCATCTAACATGGTGAATCTGTTAACTGAATAATCGACCACGATCCTCTTTTTATGTCGTTCGTTAGCGGTCACTACGACATGGGGTGGTCAAGGAGAAGTGCTGGGCTCAATAATTCCTTCTGAAAGTAGTCTATTTACTTTAGCAGTAATGAATTCTTTATCTTGCTTATTGTACTTTCTAGAGTTAAAATAGCTATTGGTTTGCAATTCTCAGCAAGATTAGCAAGGATTCGGGCGGGGGAGGAATAGAAAAGGTAGTCATTCCGTACACATTTATTAATAGAACATTAGTAGAAAAATGAATACAAAAGCTTATGTAATGAAGTTAGTTATCCTTTTTATTTTGTCGGAGTTAGCTCCTCCTTGGATACTTAAACCGGAAGAGAACAGGTCATTTCGACCTTTACCTTTCGGTTGTGCTCCCTACACGCTGTTAACCCGAGGTAGAGACTAGCAAGTTACCTTTTCAGTTTAGTTATATTACGAACCTGGTCGTAATATACATCTAGGCATTTTTAGGCCTTGGTTTTCTTTTAGCTAAGCTCTACTCATTTTTTAGATAGACTTTACTGTTAGTCTCCCTTACCACAAGACAGTGACTTCTCGCTAAAAATAGGGTCGGCGACTGAAACGGTCGTACGCAGGTCCCTGGCCTCTGTGGCCAGTACGTCGATCACCGGGCTGTGTATTAAGTTACGCTCCCATTTTTTTTTGTCTGCCAACTTGACGATAGTTGGAAACTTTGCTTTCTCTCTCTACTTCGCCTCTTACTTCTGGCTCCTTGCCAATGTTCGACTCTCGGCATTCCGTCCCTACTGGCTGCCTGCACGTCGTCCATAACCTTTCCTGTACACTACGTTTGTAATTATTACGGGAGGTTACTAATATCGGACTCGACCGGCAGACATGCTCCTCTTTCCTTCCCAACACGTCAAGTTGGCATCCCGGCAACGACCAACATCAACCTCAAACTACAATGACCAGCAGCGATTATCTGCAACGACCAACATCGACTTCAACTGCAACGACCAACTGCAACGACCAACAGCGATCATCTGCATGACCAGCAGCGATCACCTGTAACAACCAACCTCGACCATCAATGCCTGCACCGGAACATCTGCGTTCCGACAACCTTTATTTCTTTATTACTTTTCTAGAATAAATTAGCTTATATCTTATATATCCTCATTCTGTCGTCTATGTTGTTTCACCTTGTCAGATTTAACGTCTTCGAAAATGTTAGCGGGCCTCTTGTGACCTCATCACCCTTTTGTGATACGGGGGCGCTCGAGGGGTCCGCTACAATCTAAATCCTTGGGTAAAACTTTAGACAATAAAGAGATCAGTTTCTTTACGTAAATCACTTAAGTACCAAGCTACAGTTGACATATTTGCTTTACTTTACTATCATCAGAAACCTTTAAAAAACGACAATGTTTGGGAAGCACTGCTTAATCCGGTGCTCACGAGGTACGGTTTTGGACTCAACCATATTGAGCCGGTCATCCAGTTTCTCACATGCTGCTAGACTTAAATCTGCGAGATCAGGGGTTGTGAAGGTCAAGATCGTTTTTCTAAGGAGCGGATAATGGCGGCCGCGACAATTCTGTCAGATGGCGCTCATTAATATTTAAAATGGAAATAAAATCCATATCTGTTGGTTATTTATCGATTCATGGGCGTCTTTATTTCCGCACACTTGTGTTCTACCATTGATTTAAGTGAGCAGTAAAGACGGAAAGTTACAGTTTAATTTTCATTTTACGTCCAAACTAGAGACGATCTTTTTACATTTAATCGATCGGACTCTTGCGAATTGAACTGAGGCCGTGGCAAGTGCAGTCTATATATTAATACGCTTCACACACACAGACACACACACACACACACATATATATATATATATATATATATATATATATATATATATATATATATATACATATATATATATATATATATTATCCCCTAAAAATTCGGTCTGCTTATGAAGAAATTAGATTGCCCGCTGAAACTAAGACATATCTAAGCACCGACTCTGTAACGAGAATTATTCCATGGAATTTATATACTATCTTACACCTTCTGGAATGCCTCCTCATCGCGTTTAACGTTGGAGTAATTATCATGCCTCTTAGAAACCTCTCTGTAAGTCAAGCTCAATGCAACGGAACTCGTTTGGAAGTGCTTCAGTTCTATAAGCATAGCATCGAAGCGTCAATTATAAGTGGATCTCACTCCCAGACGAGAGTACTGATACCAAAAATCAAACATAAACCAAGGGTTCTGCATCGGACCCAGTTCCTGGTTTGTCTATCCTGTTCTATGACAATCAATAAAGCACAGGGGCAAACAGTCGATAGAATTGGCATACGCTTGCCACAGCCACATTCAACAAGGGGTAATAATTTGAAAATAATTTGAGGCAACCCAATTTTTTAAATTTAGCCGATTTTAATTAAATTTTCTGTACTTATTCATGAATTAATTTTATAATGAATAGCTTCCTTTTATTAAAAGGAGTTAAAGTGTTTTTTGAAGTTTAATATAAAAATGTCTATACACATCACAGCGAACCTGGAACATATTGGCGACTAATATTTAATTTACCCAAACATACTAGTATCCCTCAACGCGTTGTGAATTTATTCTGGATACAAAATACAAATAAAACTATAAGCAAACAGGACTATGAATCATTTAGGTACTTTTCAAAATGGAGTACCAGTAAAGAAAAAATTCGACCAACAGAGCCTCGTACATCAATCTTTGTATCTATCGTACCATGTGGGCACACACGCACAAAATATATTCTTACAACAAATCTATGATTAAACCCGGCGTAAAGAGCAAAATTACAAATTTCAAAGTGCCCAAGTACATCTACATGACATAATTACTACCTGGATAAGATGTTCTCCAAGTCAGCAAAATTTTTGTAATATTCAACACGTGCGAACAAAAATTACTAATAGCACTACAACTACAACTACGACTATTTCATTTTAACCCATTTTGTCTCGGTCAGCAGAAGAGCGACGCTTTCTTTATCTCATAAAGCCATTGCTTTAACCCTTTCCTTCTCTCAGGCACAGTCACGTCTGGCTTTTACTTACACTGGCAGAATTAACAAAATTTAAGCACGACTTGAACGACCATCTGGAAATTTTCGTCAAACACAGTAGTATAACATTTAAATCCAACTTGACACACCACAGTGGAAATTTTTCACCAAAAGGAAGCATACGATTTATAAGTTTGAAGCACACAAAACGCGGCTCATTTTCTTCAATTGCCCACAATTCAAAGTTCACAGAAATTCACAGAGAATGATACCATACAAACATAGAATAAGTCATCTCCTTTTCATACTACACAGCAAAACTACAGTCCTTCTCAGGTTTAACAGAAAAAGATGTGATATAACGTATACATCCACACACAGACGCTTCAGAGATTAACAAGAACGACTAAGACATCTACAAATATGATTTAATAATACCGCACTTCAGAGAAAATGGACAACAACACCACATATCTTCAAAAGTTCTTATTAAACATGCTTCGACATTCAGTATCAATTTTACCAGCATCAGCTCAACAATTTTCAAAATCAAAGCCTTTTCTAACTTTTAAATTTTTTATCGCCACGATAAATCCACGCACGGCAAAACAAACGGACCTTCCAACAAAAAATCAACTGAACGTGCATTATTGGAAAACAACCACAAAATTTTAACAGTCATACCAAGCGCTGGCTTCTCTCTCTCTCTCTTTCTTTCTTTCTCTTTCTCTCTGTCTATCTATCTATCTATCTATCTATCTTTTTCTCTCTCTATCTTGTTTTTCAACGTGAAAATCACACTACTGATATATTTTCCAGAACGTGCTACATTCTGACTCACCAGAAATTCTACAGCACCCTGATGACACAATACTTCAAACAAGAACACATTCGTCGACATATTTAATCACACACACATTTCAATTACACCATCCGGCTATCGAATATCGGTTTTATTGTGATATTTTTCTTATTTAAGATTAAAGTTTCAATGTTTATTGCATTTTTTATGAATAAACATTTGTCGTGATAGTAACAAATAAATCACTAAATGACCTCTAATCCTTAGTACTAGACTATGTAGAAATATGAAACCAAAATATTAAATAATTAATAAGAGAAAAATAATTTAAGTAATAAAATTACTTTATAGATAAGAATGATAATTATAAACAAAGAAAGAAACGGTGAGATTCTAAAAAAAAAAATAGTTAAATAAATATAAAAAAAAACATGATGCACGGTAACAGGCGTTTTGCTGCCAATTGAAACAGAAATCAAATTTTCTTTCTCTTCACCTTCGGCGGCCAAACGAAGTAGATATCTACGCACAGCACTAAATATGGTGACTATCAAATTTTATCTGTATATATATATATATATATATATATAAGTACATTCAGACAAGGCTAACGTATCAACAGAACAAACTCGCAACACATTACTTCGTAGATATCGTATTTATTTACTCATACAGTATATACCCTCTTTAGGGTTATCGGTGTCCCATTTGTTATTGGGTTTCTGAGTTCTGCTCCACTATCAATAAAGTTGTAGAGGGAAAATATAACAGCTGCTTTTTAAATGTTCGTCATACGTCAGTATGTCACAAGTTGTTGTGGAGTGCCAGATAATACTTATTGATTTATGGAAGACACAGGGTGATATGTTGATGGTACTAACTCATTTAAAGTAGTACCAGTGTTTAGTTTACCAATTGTTCCGGGTTCTGTCCTGAATAAAACACTCGTAATGCAACGTACATAGAAACAGACATGACAATTTAACCAAGCGAATTTAAAATGAACCTAAAGATAAAGATTTATTTATCAACAAATAACAATTCATTTGGATCTTATATACATCGTGTGGTGAATATAAGACCCGTGAACAGAAAAATGAGTTTTTAGCACTACCACTTTTTTTTTTACCAATGTCAATTTTTGTGCAAAAAGTGGATCACAGTAGTTACCCAGCTTCATACCTATTTTCAGAAAATCTCAACTTCTGATTGGTCACTTAATATTTAAAATATGTCCGAATATCAATGTCGATTTCTGTGTAAAAAATGGATCACAGAGCTTATCAAGCTTGATACATATTTTCAGAAAAACTCAACTTCTGATTGGTCACTTAATATTTAAATCATAACATCGACCTAGTTCTTGATCTGACAAAAATAATTCCGCCGAAATCTGTCAATGCCTTTTTCGAGCCTGTCACGTTCATTATATATATCAGACACAGATTCGTTCTTAATTTTTCTTGATTTCATTCGCCTACAAAAATGTAGCCTTAAAAGAAACTGCGTTCCGATTCCTACTCCCGGTGGTTGCCGACAACATATTCACACACGCACACATATACGTACGTACGAAATTTTCCAAACTACATTACAAACATACGAAACTTTTTAAACTCCATTTCTAACTACTTATATTTAACTACAAGCAATGGAAATTTAATTACAAGCATTGCGGAACATTCAACTCTTCTAAAGCTAAAAGTTTATTCAGCATTTTCCAAGCTTTATAATTCTTTCAACTTTCTAACAATGAACATTTTGAGCGACAAGTTCGACTTTTGTGAGCTCGGATAAAAATAGCTCATTAGTAAAAACTTTAATTTAGTCAAAGGGATAACACCAACATAAATAATAACCTCTTTGCTTGTACATCATTATAAACCTCGTTTTGTGTTTATTCTTATAGTTTCATATTTTGTGATATTTTGCGTTAAATATAAATTGAGACGTCATATCAACGAACGGGCCTCTACAAATGGTAACCCCGACGTTTCAATAGGAATAAAAAAAAAGGCCACTACAAGTTCACATATACACATTTGAGATGTTTTTAAATACACACTTGAAAGGGAAAAGTTAACATACACACATTTAGGTGTGTTTAATAAAGTCCATGATAAATGGAATAGTTGGTAGACACACATTTAGGTGTGTTTAATGATAAAACCCTTTGAAAAGGGGAAATTCATACTTTAGTTTCATCGTAGAATCTACATCAGAAAAGCGGGAAATGTTTCAGTTGATTCGTACTCCGTTTGAGTTGACAACGTGGAATCCATTCACCAACTAGCTTTTGTTTGCTTTATGGTCTGTATTTATACATTCCATTAAGCAGGTTCCGACTCACAAAAAGTTCCTCAAAAAATGCGAGGGAAACACTGTCAGTGGTCAATTAATAATTTACATTATATTCCGAATATTTTCGAAATGGTATCGGAAGTGCCACTCGGAGCCGATGCGTAAATAACCGATTTTGGACATTTGACTCCTGACTATTGAGACGGTACGGTCGACGCTGCAGACCAAATCAGAGACCGTCTAGGATTACTGAATAAGGACCTATCTGAAAGATTACAATTAATTGATTTCTAACTCGAGAAAGCTACGGAAATAGCCAGGAGCAGTGAGCAAATAAAATATCAAATGGAAGAAATACACGAGAAAAATGTCAACGAACTTATAGAATCGTCAATGTTTGTCTACTCACCCCCGTTAAAAATAGACTCTAAGAATAGACTATAAGAATTAGCTTTGACCAATCAACACCACACATTGTGAAACTTGGTTTGTTATTGGTCGAGTCGACCCTAGAATGTGTATCCATGGTCAAAAATCTGTTTTCCCGCCAGGCCACGGGGAGCCTACTTTGGTTTCCCAAATCAAATGAAAGGGCGAATTTCAGTCCAATTCACCAGTCAGATCTACATTCCTAGAGAGATACCAAACTGACCCACGCAAGTCAAAACTCTGACCAACCAGGACTTTGCCGCGCAAAATATCTGACTCAACAATCCACAAACACACTCCATCTCTCTCAAGAACATCACTTACAATACTTCGAAAAGTGACATTTTCTTCTCACTACTTAATAAGTATTAATAAACAAACAATCAAATTCTCACACAACTAAAAAGGTACGCAACTCCTGCCAATTATACAAACATACTTACACACACACACTTATAACTGAACTAGCACAAAGGACAATTTAGTACGTAACTGGTCTTCGGAGAATGATAACGCTACTCGGTAACAACACTATATCCGAAACAGTATTGAAGTAAATGTGGCTGGAGAAATTGCAGCCTGACATCGTACAAATATTAGCAGAGGTAACTGAGGTCAATGTTCACAAGTTAGCATCGATCGCTGATAAAATAGTGGACACGAGACCAATTCGCCAAATTTCCTCTGTCGTGCCATCAGATGACCCGACCCCGGATGTTAACCAACAACTCCATTTTTTGACGACCGAGCTAAAGAAGCTGTCTTTACGCCTCGACAGAATTCAAAGTATTCCTGGACGAAGTCGCAGTTATTCAACTAACAGACCGGGAGGCGGCGATCAACGTCGAGACAAACTCGTCACCATCAGAGAGGCTATTGATGGTACCATGAAGTGTTTGTTGCAAGGAAATTTCAGTCACCATGTGCTTATAAAAACGCCGGAAACGCCGAACCTTTGCAGCCATTAAAGGCGTGGGCCGCTAGGGCAGATAATGGAAATCGCCTATTCTACGTATTCGACAACAGCAGCAAGTTAAAATTCCTAGTTGACACTGGCGCTCAAATCAGCGTTATACCGCTGTAACTGTAACAAGTTATACTGTAACAAGTTATCAATAATACCCAGACAAGCCCAGCTAAAGTTACAGGCCGCAAACGGCACATCCATAAACACGTATGGCGAGCGTGTCATGTCTCTAAGTATCGGCCTACGGAGGGAGTATACATGGACCTTCACTATAGCCGATGTCGAGATACCTATTATAGGAGCGGATTTCCTCGCACACTTCAACTTGTCCGTCGAACTGTCAACTCGTACGCTTACCGATACGTGCACAGATATACGACGACGAGGATTTTTATCCAAGCTTTCCACGATTGGACTAACTACTTTGATACCTAGTGCAAATGGTTGCGAAGATCTGATTAAGCAGTACAAATCTCTTTTATCACCGTTCACTCATACAGAACCCATAAAGCACAACACGACACATACAATTAAGACAACTGGACCCCCAGTCCACGTTTCACCCCGTCGTCTACACCCAACTAAATTACGGGTGGCTAAGGAAGAATTCGATAATATGCTCAAGATGGGCATAATAAGACCATCTTCCAGTCCTTATGCCACACCGTTACACATGGTCCCTAAGAGCGAATCTGATAGCTGGCGACCGTGTGGAGATTACAGACTCCTAAACGCTCAAACCATGCCAGACAAATATCCAATTCCTCATATTAAGGACTTTGCTTTGTCCCTTGAAGGTGCTACTGTTTTTACCAAACTAGACCTAAGGAAAGCTTTTTACCAGATACCTATCGAACCGTCTGATATTCATAAAACAGCGATTATGACACAGTTCGGTTTATACGAATTTACCCGAATGCCGTTCGGACACCGTAATGCTGCGCAATCTTTTCAGCGCCTTATAGATGAGGTCCTCCACGGATTATCTTATGCATATGCGTACATTGACGACGTACTAATAGCAAGTAAAACGTCTGAGGAACATCGTAACCATCTACAGTCAGTATTTGAGTGGTTACAACACTACGGACTAAAGCTGAACATCGATAAATGCTTATTCGCTGTCCCCAAATTAACTTTCCTTGGCCACGTCATTGATAAGAATGGGTTAACTCCCCTGGACGAAAAGGTCAAGGCGATTAATGATTTCCCACCACCGTCAACATTACGACAGCTACGGCGATTCATAGGCATGATTAATTATTATCGCCGATTTATACGCGACTGTGCCATTATACTTCTTCCATTGACAAATCTCCTCTCTAAGCCCAAACGCAAAAACCCGAATATTGTATTATCTGTGGACGAGCTGGATTCTTTTCATAGAGCGAAGCAAGCGTTGCAGGACTGTACCAAACTTGCGTATGTTACATCTGCACCCGACGCAAAACTGAAGCTAACTACCGATGCGTCGTCGGATACAGTTGGTGCAGTACTTCATCAGATAGTCAACGGTGTGGAAAGACCAGTGTCATTTTTCTCAATTAAGTTAAATACGGCCCAACGGAAGTATAGTACCTTCAGCCGTGAACTGTTAGCAATTTATTTAGCCATCAGACACTACCGGCACATTTTAGAAGGTCGTGATTTTTCCGTTTTTACAGACCATAAGCCACTAACATACGCCCTACATGCTAAGTCGGATAAACACAATCCGCGTGATATACGCTACATGGACTATATATCACAATTCTCATCGGATATACGCTACATTAGTGGAGCTAGTAACACCGTGGCCGATACTCTGTCTCGAACAACTCTCAGCGCAATACAGAGTACGACACTGAACTTTGATAATCTAGCTGACGAGCAAGCCAAAGATGAAACCCTGCAAGCTATTCACTCAGATACTTCTTTAAAAATTGAGAAAAGACCGCTCCTGTTTACGAGAAGGTCAGTTTATTGTGACACCAGCACGGGTAACCCGCGTCCGTACATTCCACCAAATATGCGCCGTCTAATTTTCGAACATTTTCATTCACAAGCACACCCAGGAGGCAAGGCGACGTTGCGGACCATATCGGACAGATTTATCTGGCCCGGTATGGCAGCCGACATTAAGCAGTGGTCCTGCACGTATTTACGTTGCCAAGCCACCAAAGTTAGCAGACACACGAGGGCACCTACATCAACATTCGCCAACCCAGACGGTCGTTTTACCCATCTGCATGCTGATTTAGTGGGTCCACTTGAAAATGTGAACGGATTTG
This sequence comes from Acanthosepion lycidas, assembly GCA_963932145.1. NCBI lineage: Eukaryota > Metazoa > Mollusca > Cephalopoda > Sepiida > Sepiidae > Acanthosepion > Acanthosepion lycidas. The sequence goes on from OZ010584.1 coordinate 40,914,763, forward strand.
AATACGTTTTAACAGTAATCGATCGATTTACGCGATGGCCAGTCGCCATCCCTCTGCAATCGACTACAGCTGAAACAGTGGCAAGTGTTATTTTTAACAAATGGATTACAACTTTCGGATGCCCTTCAGTGATCACTACCGATAGAGGTCCACAGTTTCAATCAGCACTTTTTAATGAGTTCACTAATCTATTAGGGATTTCCACTACAGCATATCACCCTTGTTCCAACGGCCTTGTGGAAAGATTTCATCGACAGCTTAAATACGCTATAACTGCTTCTACCAACGGTCGAACTTGGGTTGATAAACTTCCCCTGATCATGCTGGCTTTGAGAAACACTGTCAAGCTGGACCTGAACTGTACTAGTGCTGAATTGGTTTTCGGGACTCCCCTAACCTTGCCAGGACAGATTTTCGGCCCTGTATCGGACAACCTACCTACTAGCCAGAGACCTCCGACAAAAAAGGTCTGAAAAAATTTATACGCCGACCAGAGATTTTCACGGGCCTTATTACATTCCAACTGATCTGCATACAGCCAATTTCGTATTTCTACGCCGAGATATGGTCTGTAAACCACTAACGCCTAACTACACCAGGTTATTTCTCGAGCGTCAAAATATTTTGTTATAGATCTCGCCGGCAAGCAAATTACGGTCAGCATTGACCGCTTAAAACCAGCTTACATCAACAATGACGACAAAGCTGTGACCACTCAGCAAACACCAGTTTCAGAGACTTTACACAAACACCCATCTTGAACCGCAAATTAAGCCACCTACACGGCAGGCGCGTTCACTGGCCAGCAAAGTATACTACATTTTATACATATTAATGTCCAAACTACGCTGACCATTAATCTGGAGGGGGTATTTATAGAATCGTCAATGTTTGTCCACTCACCCCCCTTAAAAATAGACTCTTCTATAAGAATTAGCTTTGACCAATCAACACCACACATTGTGAAACTCGGCTTGTTATTGATCGAGACGACCCTAGAATGTGTATCCATGGTCAAAAATCTGTTTTCCCGCCAGGCCACTGGGAGCCTACTTTGGTTTCCCAAATCAAATGAAAGGACGAATTTCAGTCCAATTCACCAGTCAGATCTACATTCCTAGAGAGATACCAAACTGACCCACGCAAGTCAAAACTCTGACCAACAAACTAAAGACCCAGAGAAACCCAAGGGATACAAAAAGAAAAAGTAGAAAAAACAACAACTCCTGTAGATGTAACAGAAAACATGATTTTAAAAACTGTCCAGCGAAAGGGAAACACTGTAAGAAATGCGGGAAAATTAATCATCTCGTTGTAACCTGCAGAACTAAAAACTGTTTTTAAAACATTAAAGCCAGACTCGGGCTTAATACAGAAAAATGTGAATTAAAAAACAAAAACACGATTAAAATATTTTGGACACATAGTTTCTGGAGATGGAATTCAACCCATCAAGGAAAGACTAAAACTAAAAGTCTTACAGGAGTTGCCTACACCTACAAATGACTCAAAAAGCACCAGTTCTATCGTACGTACAGTGATTCAACCAGACCTACAGTAGTTAGTGCTGACGCTAGTAATTATAATGTCGGAACAGCTCTATTTCAAGAAATAGATGTCAATTTAAAAATAACAGCATTTGCCTCACGGACACTCAACAGCGCTGAGAGGAAATATACACGAATCAGGGTGAGTGACAAAATGGCAAAAACCAGAATGGAGAAGATTGTTTGATTTCATAAAATGAGTGAGTTATCGCCCTTGGACTGTAACCAAAACAAACTTTGATTTGTAACTATTGATTTTGTAATTGGAAAAGTAAGACAGAAATTAATAAAGAAAATAAATTACCTTAGGAAGGAGGATGTTTATGACAACATCAATAGTGTTGATTATGATGACATTGTAAGCACTTCCAGTCCAACTAGGGAATGCTGGAAGCAAAAAGGATCCAGCGAGAATTTGAATAATGTTATTGTTAATGAGTTTATTATTTTGTGTCGTCTTTCTGTTGATTCCGACTTTTCAGCGTCCATTCTCATATAATTTATCTTTCCACCATAAGTCCAGTGAAACAGTTTATAGAAGTATATACACAGGGAATGCATATGTAGAGGCATTTTAAGTGGAGTGGCCATTATTGTGGATGTTTGTTTACGGCTGCGTGAATAACATGCCCACACAATTGATATTAAACGTAAAATACCACAAAGCATGAAATACAGGAAGGAACAAAATGTTTTAAAACAAACATAACATTGTATTTATTTGTGTGTTGATGTACATGCGTAGAAGTTAAAGATCTGATGGAGTTATGTCTCTTAGACTGGGAATATTTTTATCGGAGCTCACGAAGTTGAATTAATTATTAAACTGTAGTTTTAGAAGAATAAAGTTCTTGTTGCATGTTTGGAAATGTTCTGTATGTTTGTAATGTAGGTTGGAAAAGTTCGTTACGGTTCGTACGTACGCGAATGCGTGAATATGCTTTAACGTCTGAACGTCATGGTCGAGACGAGAACGAGAATCCTTAAGATCACATCTTCGCAGGAATTTGGAAGAGTAAAAGAGAATGAGCGAACTCGTGTCTGTTATTTATAGATAATGTAATCACGTGACAGGATCAAAAGAACTTGGCAGAAAACTTGACTTGGTCACGCGCTGGAAAAATATATTGTGCGTGGGTGGATTGCAACGCCCACTTGTGTGTTTATTGACCAATTAGAAGATGATGTTTCCTGAAAATATTTACCAAGTTGAGAAGGCTCTTGGGATCCGATTCTCCCAAAAGTGCGCAAAATCGACGACATGAAAATATAGCAAAAATTTGTTCAAAATCGTCGCATTGCTGCGATTTGTAAATTGTCTATTACAAAGTAGTATTGATTTATTATCCAATGAATGCTTGTTGTTGTATAATTTAAATTTGTGTAAGTATGTATGTATGTATGTATGTATGTTTGTGTGTGACGATGATCATTACACATATACCTCTACTGAATTTTCGATACCTAAAGATATAAAATGAAATTTTAGAAATGAAAAAGCATTCTTGAAGATTTTATTTTAGCTTTAATTGAAAGTTAAATGATTAAATTTACTATTTTCTGTAAATAAAATAACCTGGTGTATTTAAAATAGAAATTATATAGAACGGAATCTCAACTTTTTGGCTGATTTCAGAAAATCTTCTTGCAAGCGACTATTTTCTTAATTTTAAGAAATTATCGGTTTTAAGAATCTCCCAAAAATAAAATATATATTTGTGACACATATGGAAGACCAGAATTTACATAAATTTAAGAAATCTAAGTGAACACATTTATACTTATTGAAACTAAAATAAATATATAAAATAAAAATATTTAGTGAAATAGTAATTAAAACTTACTTTGAAATTTTGAAGGAATGATTTACAAAAATGTAAACGATGAAACAGAACTGAATAATGAAAGTGAAAGAATTGCAGAACGACAGACAATTCTTAAATCACGTGACTTTTTAAAGGATAATATCATTTATGGCTTACCATAGAAATTAGGAAGGTTTCTACACTATTTTTAAAAAAAATTTAATTCTTTTAAAAAATACTGGGTACAAACGATTGTTAAGAGATTTTCAATTTTTGATTCGTATATGTAGTTTTACCTTAACAATATCATCGAAACGCCGCCTTGAAGTAATGCAGAATTTTAAACGAATTTTTAATATTATAAATTATTTAATAAAAATTTAAAAAACGAAAACAATTCTTGTAAAAATTAATTATTTATTGAAAAATTTTCTTCTTAAGACAATAGTGTACTTAATAAATCTTATTTATAAAAGCAATTATAAGTTTTTCTAATTAAATAATATAAGTTTTACTGCATTTTTTATTTTACAATTCAGAGCAGATTTGCAGTAAATGGGATAACTGTTTTAGAAAAAAAAATGATGATTTACATTTTACATTCTCCAAGGAGTCCTGCTCCTAAATAACTTATAAAAACAAAATCCCCGCCCTAAAAATTAAATTTTAGCGTTCTACTTCAATTTTTGAATTTTTTCTCGACAAATTTTATTGGTTGAAAAATACTGCAATGCATTTGCTATATCTTCTTCAAAATGAAAACTTTTGTTCAAAAAAGTGGATCACACAGACCTTGCTATTTTTCTGATTGGTTAAATAATCTTACTTATTATAAAATCTTTTCGTTTATATATGGGATCGGATTTCCTACATTTTTCAACCGATTTCAACAAAACTTCACATGACTACGTAAAATTACCCGGCGGTGGTTCTGACAAATACAACTAACGCTCACGCAAGCAGGATTTATCGCCAATAGAGCAAATCTAGAGTCTGTCATATGACCAAAAACTAAAGAGAGCGCGAACGTATCCCATCAATGAGACCTTTTTGAAAGGAACAATCGGATTTCCTTCGCGAGTGTCGATCGGCCTTGATGATCATTCCTCAGTCCAGTGACCTTTCCCGGTCCAGGAGAATCTTCTATCGGGAACTAGTGGAGGGGGTCGCGAAGGATCCACCACGTGAGCAGCTCGGCTTGTCGGAGGAGGAGGTTTCGCTTCTTCTGGTCTTGGGTGCCAGCAGCGGATTACCTCAGCAGCCCTGGGTTTTCGCTTACCTGGCGACTGGTTCGGAATACGCTATCTCTCAATGACATGGCCTTCATATAGAGATTAGCGGATTTGCTCGACTGTGAGCGATACGACCTTGGCACAGAAGAAACGGCTTCGTACGCCTTCTACCATTGTCCTCGGGTCCACCCCCTATGGGACCTTGTCGGCGAGTTGACGGCTCGTCTCGCTCCCGAAAAGCTTGTGCTCATTGATCATGCATACGCGTGTGACAATGTGTCGTCCCCGTATTCTGGGGTGAAACGAATGCTGTTTCTATCGCTGCTGTCCTCGCGACAGAAGGAAGTCTTGCGAGGCAACTGTCCTTCTCATCAGGATCTTATCTTATTCTTTGAGTTCAGTTCAAGATGAAGATTAGAACTGATAGAAAACGCCAGGTTTCGACAGACTTTAGCGAAAGGTGGTTGACTGAGGCGAGCTTGTTTTGTGTGAACGGGGCTAGCCTTGATTTTCTTTTTTAGGTTTACCTAATTCAAATCGGGTGCCCTTCTCCTGTCAGGCTAGACAAACTTTGTGTACCTAGTTAATGTGAATAAGCGTTGTTTCCGGCCTGCTCCCGGCTACATATTTGGTTATGATCCAAGTTGAGATTCCCAACCTCCTCAGTTTGTTTTTGGTCTCCTTTCATCTCGATTGCGTCAGCTTTATTTATTCCCCATGTCCGTATATATTTTCTTCTTTTCCCTCTCCCTTAGCGAGAGAGCCTCTTAATTCTGTCGTAGGGCAGAATACAGCGGCCTCCCTTTGAGGGCTGGACGGGTCCAACTAACATGAGTCATCTTTAATATAATTTGTTTGTTTTGATATTTTAGTTTGATTTTTTAGGTTCATCTCCTGCCATCTCATTTTATATCAGGTACAATTTTTTATGTATAGTATTTTTTAATCATGAAATTTTTTTAATGATCATTTTATGGCATGGGGTTCGTTTTGAAGACCATGCAGTATTATGGTATGTGGAGGATTAATTGGCGATGGATGTGTCAGTTGTGAAGAATGAATGGGCCGTGAATCGGATTAGCTAGATATAGTATAGTAAGTGACGACTGGCCTGAACCTCATTCCTCTCTATTCAGCCTTGTGCCACACTTATGTATTTAACGCAATAAATCTTGATACCTTTTTGAAAGTCAACAAGATACGTCGCCGCCACGCTAGTAAAATTTCTCCAGCTTTTGCAAATTTTCACCAGCAAAGAAAATATTTAAAAAAAAACTTTCTGAAGCTACAAGTTTGTATCAAACATATTTTCAGCTTTTCAGAATTTATTCAAAGAAACCTTTTCACTTATTTTTATTCAACAGAATTTATCCTTTTGGTGAACATTTTTGTTAAGCGGCAAGTTGTACATTTATTTCAGAAGTGCACAAAACTAAATTTCATTTCAAAACCTCTTGAAAAATATTAAGTGATGATTTAAAGTTCCTTTTTCATCAAGCAAAATTTCATAGCGTTCGTGTCAAACAAAACTTTTAAACTTGTAACTATTTGACAAAGAACATTTCTTGTTAAAACTAAATTTATTTCACAAACTCATTTTCATTGTAGTGTACTAATTTCTACAAGGAATTACTGTGAAGGAAGTAAATAGGCCCAAATTTTATACGTCCACCAACAAAATTCAGCACTAGATTACTTATCAATAAGCCGGTAATGGCTGACGAAAGACCAGGAAAAGTTCCGATTTTTTTCGGGTCGTTAACATCCAAAAAGGTAGGTTTCTTCAATATCTAATTGTTGATTTGAGTTCAGCATATAAATTTGCACGGAAATAAGACTATTTTGGAAAAATTTGAAGGGATATTAGCGCTCGAGTGTTAAAATAAAAAATTACCACTTTTATTTTTTACCGACGATAAATAGTTGATTACTTGGAAAATTTAGAAAATGGGATAAGTTTTTTTTTCTCTCTTGAAGAATATTGGAACAAATCGCAATTATTAAACGTTTTTTTTTTAGTTTTATAAACTTACAAATTCTTCCACGTGGAAAACAATTGGGAAGAAGAAAGCAATTTTAGAATTAAAAACAAACCCCCAAAACCAGAATTACACTGTCAAAGTAAAATTCAAGTATCGAGCTTAAGTGGTACACATAAAAAAAAAATAAAACAATAAAGATATTTTCGTGGTATACTGTTTAAAAACGTCCGTAACGAATTCGAAGAAAGTTAAATAAAGAAAGATTAAAAACATAAACTTTTCTTTTTAAAGTTCTTGTTGACATTTTTATTTTTTGAATAAAATTTTATAAAATACAGTCATTTTACATTTTAAAAAAGTTCAAGTTCAATGCAAAGTAAGGAATAAATGTGAAATCTAACTTATTTGAAGATAAACAGTATTCATGATGATAGAGAGTTTTTTTTGTGAAGTCAATATTTTAGATTTGTTTATGATTGATGTTCTGAAAATTTCTATTCAGTTGTAATGTTAAAGGAACGACATTATTATTAATTAAAAAAGTATTAAGTTAAATGTTGGTTTCTTGAAAGTTGCGGCTATTGAGTGAAAATCAGTTATCAAGACTAAAATAGCAAGAATTGTAAAACATTATGTCCCGTTGATAGAAAAGGTTTTTAGTGTTATTCTATTTGTTTGCATCTGCTCATTTTTATGATGCGAATTGAAAAGAAAAGAAAGAAGCAAAAAAAGCTGTTACGCGCGGTAAATGCTCTACACTTTTAGTTCTTGATATGTGTCAGCGTATAGGTTAGTCATTAATTCTAGTATGTATGAGTGTGTGTGTGTGTGTGGTTTCATGACTCTTTGTCTAAATTATTAGAGTGAAACAAAATGCAGATCTTAAAGTGAGTTTGATTCTCACAGTCTGCTGAAATCTTGTGACAGAAAATACTTATTTTGTTAGACAGAAAATACTTATTTTTTAATATAATCTGTTCTTATCAATTCACTTAAACAATTCTTCACCATATTTTTTAGATAGATAAAAAAGAACTGAGCTCATTGATTCTCACTGCCTGCCCACTATTGTTGATTTTTCTTAGATTTAATTTGGGTCGGTAATGTTATCATTAATTGTTGGTGGCACTTGCTAGGATAAGCTGTGAATTGAAATTATATATATATGCAATTATAATGTAAGATAGAATAAATAATGTTGCCAATTAGATCTCTTTCTGATTCACACACCACGACGGCCGGATGTGAACGCTAATAAAGCAAAACCAAAAATAAAATAAAAAGTCGTTCCCTGCACAGAGGCCCCAAACATCAAATCCAGCCCACAAAACAAATCCCCTCAAAAATATAAAATAAGCCAATCATGAATGTTACCGCCAAAGAAAAAAGATGAACTAAAAAGCCTCTAGAATTTGCTTTTAAGAAAACTGTTTATAAACGACAGACACAGTAGTGGCCAAATGACCCAAGACACATCCACTCGAGACCCACCCTCCTCCTGTACACCCACACCATGCTCACATACAAACATTTATATTTACCCCTAAAAAGATCCTGCTGTCAATTTGCCGTCTTCCTCGATTATTCTATTAATGATACTTGCATCCCTATCCGATTATTAAAATATTCTACTATCGTAATTTGAAACTGATTTATCAAAAGTTATAAACGTTTTGACCAGTAAGGATAAACAAGAAAGGACCAACCATTTTTATGGTTCATTTGAGTTGATCTGGTGGGGTATGATTCTAGGCAGTAAAATATTTTGTGTTGTTTAGAATGTCCGTAGAGGTTGGTGGTGGGTTCTTGAGCTGATCACATACTTCAACTTGATCTGTCCCATTTGTTTTCATTTGCCAAATATTACAGTGATATTACCATGTCTACAAGAATTTCCGTTTCAGTTTGTGCAAACCACTGCGCTGTATCAATGAGAGCTTTGCTTGAATAAACCACAGGCTTTTCTTTTTGCAGTAGGGTTGCATCATACTCTTCTGAGCATGCATTACATTGAATTACGAAGTGGTTCACTTGGATTGTAAAAATTGAGTACTGGTGCTTTTGTGACGAGTTGCTTCATTTCTGCGAACCCTGTGTCATATGTACGATACCATATACAATACAGATTATAGTCGCTGCAGAAATCTTGCAAGTCGCTGAAGTAGGTGGTTACAACTTGTTGGCTGCATCAATTTTATCAGGATCTGGTAGTAGACTTAATGAAGTCTTCGCATTAAACTTAATGAAGTACTTCGCATTCGTTAACCCTGGCAACGTATCATTTATGGTTGGTAAATGGTAGTGTTCGCGCTTCAGTGCTTTTTTCATTCTTTTTTTGATGAATCGTTGACACTTTCATCAACCTGTAGATGAACTTACCGAGGTCATGATCCCAGTTCACCATATCCGAATAGTCGGTTAATGTTGGTTCCGACTCTGATAGTAAGTAAAAATTACTTATTTTGTGATAATATACAATTATTAAATTCAGCGGTTCAATTGCACGTTTCTCTCGCAATGTGATTAGTTTCTCATCGACTGCAGTGAATTCGACCAAATATTTTTTTCATTTTCTTTGCGTTACGCAGCACGATCCGATATATACCGATGGACGCTAGTTCAGTCTCATTTCACATTTTGTACTTTATTGGTTGGACGTTGCAGGACAGCATCGTACACTTATTTCTGCAGGATTACATTGACAGTAGCTCTACAGTTCACTTGAATCTTCACCTTCTTTTTATCGAACATCATGTTCGTTTAGATTATTTTGCTTGACTCTGCTCTCTCTCTCCAACTTCACACATAACACATATTCGGTGTCAATCGAAGAATCTGATAACACACAGCTAGTCTTGTGTTTTGATTTTTTTTTTTTTTTGAAAAAAAAACTAGGATACGTCTTCGGGCATTTGAGTGCAAAATAATCTATGTTCTTACAAAGTCTATATTTTTGGCTCCAAACAGGACATTTTTTTTTCGTTTTTCGAGCGTCTTACCACAGAAATTACACTTGATTTGCTTACGGAATTTCAATTTTTGAACTTTGATTTCAGACTTCGTTTATTTATTCCGTATCAAAATTAAATAGCCTTCAGCTGTGTATAGTCGTGGCTTCAAAACTGCGCCATATTTCGAATGTTATTCTTTTCCGTGTTGACTCTAACACTCAGTACTATATAGTCGCTTAATAGAGAATTATGTAAACATTCACAAAACTTACAAGATTTGGATAGGTTACGCAGCATAGCAACATATGAACCGATGATCTCACCTGGTTTCTTGTCTAGTTAGCCTATCCGATAAAGTGTTGGTCAAACTTGTCTTTTACTGTATCCAAGTCATCTTTCCGTTCTGTTGCAGTGAATAGAAAAATGTTGTAGATCGACTGCGCATCCGGGCCTATAACGTGGAGAAATGGTGCAGTCTGGTCGATTGGTGTAATTTGGTTGATTAGTTTGGTCACAATACTGAAAGTCCGCATCTGTTTACAGACTTCCCATTCTTCAGAGGGATTTGCCTTCGTGTTTAGTTAGCCAGACAGCGATACATTTGACTGGAACCATTCCGCCAGTTACACACACGTGGTAACTGTTCATGCTAATTGCTGCTTTGTCTCTCACTCCAAATGCTGAACATCACTGAAACAGAGATCGCACGCAAAGTGTGCTGCCTGTGATGCGAATGATTATTTGGGTGACGCAAATCACCTATTTTTAAGTATCAGTTTAATGCTGAGTTCGTATGGAAAGAGAGAGAGAGACTTTTGAATTTTTGCGTAAGGTGAGTAGTGAGTGTGTGGTAATTATCATCACCATCATACATACAAATCATGCGACAAGCATTCATTGGCCAATCTCCTCATAACTAGCTCGTTGATTGGTCAATCCCGACCAATCAGATATCCTGCATGCGAGGAATGAAATTTCCCGCTCACTAAGTTTTGAGCCAGTCACGTGATTCATCTTACTCCTTGCTGCCAAGATGTAATCTTCAAGAGCTCCCGTCTTGACCGTCCGTCAGACGTTAAAGAACATTACCAATTCACGCAAGTACGAACTCTTAACTCTTCTGAAATCTTATCAACTTTACCAATTCAAATTTCCTAACATGCAATAGGAACTTTATTCTTCTAAACTACATTTTTAATAATTACTTCAACTTTATGAGCTCTGGAACAAATATTTCCAAATCTAAGAGACATAACTCATTCAAACCTTCAGCCTATATGCATGTACATCAAAACACTAATAAATTCAATTGTTATGTTTTGAACCATTACGTTTTGTCTTATATTTTATATTATGTGCTATTTTACGTCAAATATAAATTGCATTGTGACCGCTACATGTTTGGTAACCTCCAGCGTCTTTTCTTGTCCTTTTCCACGTCATTCCCAGTCAAAGATAAATAATTGAGATATTTTAAAATGACTGATCGTGTGTTTCTAAGAAAGACACGTCAGCTCAGCCCATTAAGGTCAAAATGGTTTGGTTTTTCTTTAACTTAGCTTGAGAACGCATGTTCATCTACCTTTTTATGGTGTTTTTGTTTCTTTGTTTTTAGTTCCCCGCAATATCCTTTTTTACTTCCCTCTCACTTCCCCCATTAGATGATAGAAGATACATTTCACCAATGTGGGAATAATTTTTTTTTTCACACATTCCCACATTTTTCTACAAATATATTTCGTAGCATTCAAATCACCGTGGGAAAATGATTAAAAAGTTAAAATAAATGGCACACATTGATATTAGAATTTCCAAGAGAAAATACTCGGCTTTTTGGCGATTGTTGCATAAAATAATTAAAATAAATGCGACGTTATGCGCAATGGAATAATGAAAATTCTTTGTATAGTAAATGGTACGATTGAAGTTCTTGCACCAGTTTTTGGCCTCGTATCATATTATTTGCATATATATTTTTTATGCAAAATAAGATATCTACCTCTGCCATCCTCCAAACAAAATTCTGTCCTCCCGGAACAATGATTCAAATTGTACGTCCTGCCAGCATCATATGGACAGGTAAAAAATGTTTGAAATCACTTCACATGAAATTTATAATCGTACTCTTTTCACACTGAAAATTTTCTCATTTTCTGACATGAATTTAATTAATCTTTGTCAGACACCTCACATTTTTCTAACATTAATATTTTAAAGGTCTTTCTAGTAATATCAGGAAAAAAATTCGTTTTTTTTTTTACGTCGCCTCACACTTATATGTTTGCAGAAAGAATACTTATGAAGTTAGATAATTAAGAATCACGTTTTTATCGACAGGCTAAAGTAGATAATGGCTTTTTGGTAATAATGAAGAATGTGCAATGATAAATACTTTTAATCACACTTGTGGTGTATGTTTTTAAATATCTTCATAGCCATGAAAGTGTGGGAAGTCGTAATTTAGGGACTTTATAAAATTCTACGTGAAATATAATAGGCATTTTTGATAAGCTTTGTTTCTAAGCCTGATTATGGCAGCACTATGTCTGGTTCAGAGTAATAATAACAAAAGAATTTACTGGAAAAAGAAATGAAAAAAAAATTCATTCTCAAGATCATTTTAAACCAATCAGAAGGATAGAATTTGAAACCAGAGACAGTTTTGAAAGGTAATTGAACTAACCGTCATGATTATAAGGAAAAGTGCCAAATGTTTTACTAACACGATATATTTAACTTCAGAATATGGCTCGAAGAGGCTAATCATAGGAGATGAAGTCAACAGTACAAATTACCTCTTAGCATTGATTTGTGAATGGAAGGAGCTGAATTTCGTTATACCATGCGACTTGCAGACACTTCCGGGACATCACATGAAACCATAAAACAGGCAATTTTGTACTTTCTGTCTGCATTTCTGGGATGAGGCGTTATTATTATTTACACTATTTATATTGTCCTCCATCTTTGTTGTTGTTATTTCCGGCCTTCATCGGGTGTATATCGATCGAGTTAATCTACAGAGAATTCTGAACTGAAAACTTTATTTAATCTATTGGAGTAGAATGTCCTCGTTTCACTGTCCATGTCTTGGGATATCGTCTAGTTAATTGCTCAGTTATTACTTACCAGTTTCTACTGTAGTGAAAAAGATAATCAGTTACCTCGAAAAAGAGTTCGTGTTTTGTGTGCGATCTGCCAAATTACCAAAAAGTAGTAAGCAAAAGTCTACTTTAAGGACCAGAATCTATGCTAATGTTCTTCCCTCCCCTGAATGGTGTGACCAATCAGAAAGATCTTTCGGTGAACAAAAGCCGTTGTTTTTCGCTTATGCGCATTAGATTTCCTGATCTTGGTGGACGAACACGCATTTTTGCGGGTGAGAAGTGAAGGTTGGATGTGTGACCCCATTTTGTCGTTTCTACGTTACCTGTTACGACGGACTACCGTTTGAATTGTGATTTGGCTACAAGTGTTGCGGTCAAGAGACAGAAGAAATCTATTGCAGACGTTTGTTGCTACTATAAGTTAACAGATTTTTTCTTCTTCTTTTTCTTTTCTTTACAACTACATCTAATAAGTCCAAGTCCAGGGATTGAACTCACAATTGCTATGTCACCAAATTCACAAACTAACACTTTAACGCTATTTTCCCGTAAGACAATTTGTTGTAGAAATCTCTGCCGAGTAAAGGCTAACATGGGGAAGAAAATGATGAAGAATTGTGTATACTCGATTCCTTGCAGCTGTGGCAGAGAATATAATGGTGAAATAAGATGCCCCCTAAAAGTCAGGCTAGAGGAACACCGAAAAGCCATAGTGAGAAGTGAGACATTGAAATCGGGCATGGAGGGAAAAGAGGTAATCATCAGCCCCTGTGGAAAGAAGTAAAAATACTGGACAAGGAAGAACACTAGAGAGTTGAATGTCTGAAAGAATAAGCATATACTAGGAAATAATGATCTCCTTAGTAAAACAAATTAAGTATAATATGAGAGCCGCTAATAAAGAAAGAGACAAATGATAGCAGGTCTTCAACAGCAGCAGTCAAACATGACAGCACTAATCAACCTTAAGGTTAGGCTTCAGGCTCCAAGATCGCTACAAGATAATAACCTAGTGGATTAATGATTTGGTGGCATAGTAATTGTGATTTCAATCCCTGAATTGAGCAGTGTGTACTTGAACTCAGTGGAAACTGGTGAGCAATAACTGAGCAGTATTACAAATAAGAATTAGACAAGAGACATGGGCAGTGGAATGAGAACAGGCTATACCTATAGATTAAATAAAGGGTTCAGTTTAGACTGGAGGGCACAATGGTAAAAAACGTTGCTGCAACTATAATTTTACAATGATGTGCCAATTCCTGAAAGTTTACCCCAAAAAGACATTCATTTGACAATTCCTTCTATTCAACTACAGGTGTTCTCACTGTTATGTTAAACTTTCATCTACTTTCTTCACAAATGACTCAACAAAATTTGATATTTTGTGAACTTCACTGACACGTGACACTCTGTCAAGGACTTTTATAACGACAGTAACTCCCCACTTTCTTATGAACATTTTTCTACTTGAATTTCTTTAAGCACTCAAAAGAATATGTTGAGCAAGCCTCTACGCCTATGTCCTTTTTCATAAAATATTTTTGTAAATAAAAAAATTCTTTTTGTTTCAAATTCACATTGAATAAAAGTCTTTTTTGGTTGTGTGACTAAAGAGGTGTCAATTGAGTTTTTGCATATGGGAAACACACACACACGTGTATATATATATATATATATATATATATATAATAACAAGGCTTAAACACTAATATTCCATGGTCATAATTTATTCCATTGGAATATATATATATATATGACCTTTATTTGCCTTTCATTGATCTTCCTAGTCTGTGATATATATATATATATATATATATATATATATATATATATATATATATATAGATAGATAGATTTACATACATACATACATACATACATACATATATATATATATATATATATATATATATATATATATATATATATATCCATATTAAGTGTTAAGTCAACCATTGTATCATGAAGTGAAATATATCTATTGTATAACATAAGATACCATGACATATACATATTTCCCTAAACCACTATAATCTACCTGCACATGTCTAAATAACATAGTTAATAAAAAGTAATACTTTCCAGTAGTCTACTGTGATATACCATACAGTTTTTATCAAAATATGCATATACAGGTAATAATATGTATGTATATGTTTATATCTATTTAATATTTAATTTTTTTATTTTTGTACATATTGGCATTATGCAGTACTTAGAAATTTTCTAAAATAATCATTTAATCAAATGATTTGTATCACAACTACAATTCCCAACAACTTAACAACCATTTGCAAAACATCTTTATCTTGTTTTTTTTTTTTTTGTTTTTTTGTTTTTTAATAAATACAGATTCTTTTTTAATGTTTTATTTCAGTCCCTTTCGGTGTATTTTCTCTAATTCTCCACAAATAATCTTATTTCATTAGATATTTCTTTCATGCCATCTTGGAACAGGAGTTGTACTTGTTTTAGTTTTAATCAATCTATCTTTGATTGAGCTGGTTAAATTGTCTGGATATTGCTGTCAATTTTTATAAAATAATTTGTTTTGACAAAATTTATTGCCATCTCTCTTAGTTTTTGCCTGGTGTTTACAAAGAATGAGAAGATTTGAAGGAATTTTGGAATCCTGATATTTGATCCATTCTATCAGTTCACCTGTAAGTATCTATTTTTATTTATAAAATAATGCTAAATCTATGAGTCATATTTGAATATGTTTTGAAACTAAAATCAGAAAATGGAACTGTTTTAATGAAGATGTTTCATGAAACTACATTGTTTTTTCTTGCTTCCAGATCCAATTTCCTTTCATATGGACTTACTGGAAGAATAAAACTTTGTAAATATCAGCCCATAACCAACAATATATATATAATAAATAAAAGTTCTTCAATAAAACTCAAAACAG
Organism: Acanthosepion lycidas; assembly: GCA_963932145.1. NCBI lineage: Eukaryota > Metazoa > Mollusca > Cephalopoda > Sepiida > Sepiidae > Acanthosepion > Acanthosepion lycidas. The sequence continues at coordinate 40,930,304 of OZ010584.1, forward strand.
ATTGTTTCATTCACTACAACATTTTATAAGTGGCAGAAAATTCAGAAATAAAGAAAAAGTTGAAAACCTTTCTCAAGGAAAAAAAAATTCTTTACATGTGAAATTGAAAATGTATATTTCTACTGTACTGTTGAAAATGAAAATGATTACATTTTTTACACATAACATTTAAATAAATTTAATTTACATTTGATATATATTATTTCTAGTAAAACCTTTTTACTTTCCAAGTACCCTAATATATCAAGTAGTTAACTTGGAATATTTGATATTGTTTTAAAAAAAGTCTCTTCGAAATAGCCAGAATTCATGGAAAGAAACACGTGACTACTTGGTAGTCTGGTCTTCTCTCATGAAACGAAAACATACATTTCTTCATAACAAAAACTGTGAAATACTGAAGGATTCCTACTGAGAACCTAAAAAAAAAGTAAAATTTATATTCATTTCAGTAAGCCTCATTCATTTTGTCTCTTAAAGGGCCAAGTATTAGTAGTATATTTTTCAACGGATGAATCTTATAGTTTAGTTGCTTTTATCAATAATATAAAATTAATATTTCATTAGATGTTTGAAAAGAAACTTATATATATATATATATATATATATATATATATATATATATGAATAAAGATACCAATGCTTAACATAATGTGTATCAATATGTGTATAGATTATTGATAGATTTGTGCCAAGAGCAAAACTGTCTCCAGAAAGTCATACCACTCAAGATTAATATTCTTTACATTAGCTTTTATGACAAGAAATTGGATTGAAAAATCAAATTTAAACAACAAGTCATAAAAAATCAATTCAAAGTTGATCAACCATTCTTAACTGAGGTATTTCACACATCTACTCAATGTTGATCATTGCAAGTTCAGAACAGAATGAAAAGGAAAAATTTTTTGGTTTGGTTTTCACATGATCTTTAATTTCCTCAGCAATTTAACAATGATTTTCAAAAATCCTTTCCAACAAAAAATAGATTTTGCTTGCAACACTTAATATGAGCAAAATGGTCTTCATTTTTCCATTCCAGAAATAAATATTCCAATAAAGAAGCAGGAACCAATGTTACCAGCAAGTCAAATACACATCCATATATAATGACATAAAAGGTCTTTGTTTTCCCTTTTCTTTTAAATTCTATTCATTAGGATGTTACATTAACATGAAGAGGTGAAGTAACATTCAAAAGAGAGGAGTTGTGATATAAATGTTGTTGAAGTTCAGGTAGATGTGAGTTATGTCTTATGCAAATAAGACATAACTGAGAAATAAATATCATAGCCAATGGCAAATCCAAAATACAAAGGAAGAAGAAAGATGAAAGGCATCACCATGTTGGATAAGGGAAGAGGAAACTTCAATTTGCTGCAAAAAACAATTTGTAAAAAGTGAGAATTGGAAAAGATGACAAACATTTTATTGTTTCGATTAGCATTGACTTTAGTGATACTTTATTGGACAGAGAAAGTCAATTATTTATGAGAAGCAAACCTCAAAAAAAAGGTGAAAAATTAATTTTTGTATAATAAATACACTCACATTTTTTATTTAAAAAACAAAAACTTTCAATAATTATCATAGAGCAACATTTTCTACAAATTTATATTGCATTAATGACATTTAATAGGCAAATGGCTCAGGAATATTTGAGCTATTAAGATTCAATGTTAATTTTCCCATGAAAGCTATGGGTAAAATTATTCATTTTTGAAAGTGTTGTAATTTAGATATTTCACTTAAGAAATGTTTAATAATTAATTTTATTTCCTTTCAAATAAAATAATTGTTATTTTCAAGAGTAAAATGATGAAAAAAAGAGATTCCTCATATTCTCTAAGTTCTTGTATATTTTATTAATGATATATAGGAATAAATTGTCACTGCCTATACTTGAGTTTGAATATACATCAACATTGAGCAAACACAGGTGATCCCATTATCTGAATTAAATAGACCCCATGACCATAGAGGAAATGCATATATGGGAGGTAGCATGTCACTAACTGATTGTCATTTCTATTTTATCTTCTATTACTATTCAGACCACTATTCTCTACTCTATTCACTATACTATTTCTCTATTCAGATCACTATACAGATTACTATTTGTATTATCAAGCAAGTACTATTAGTTGTGAATATTAATTGAAGGCATCTGATACTAGTATTGTTGAAAGTGACAATGAGTATTCATTGACATCACAAAAGTGGCAACAATGATTCGCAAGATTTCACAATGTTTCCTTGAACTTACACAAGGATTCATTCAGCAGAGTACAGCAAAATGGAAAAATTAAATGCTATCATGGTTCAAATGTTGGTGCTACAGAAGCAACAAGAACAACAGTTGCAGCAACAAAAACAACAAACTGAACAGCAATTACAATTTCAACTACAACAACAGAAGTTTTTTGAGTTGTTTATCAAAACCATAGAAGGAAAAACTTCAGATTTATTTACTCCAGATGTTGTTGCTAATTCAATCATCAAATTTGTATACATTCCAGATAAAGGGGGTAACTTTTACAGCTTATTATAGAAGATAATAATTGTCACTGTTGTGGAGGTAAACATTTTAAAAGTGATTGTTTCTTCAAGAACAAAAAATGTGTGTTGCAGATACAAAAAATGGAGAAAAAAGAAAACATATGTGAACATGATAAATATATAGAGTAAAGATAAGAAAACTAAAAGGGAAATTAACAGGACATCTCAAAAGAGGAAAATTGTTTTTGTGCAAATTAATAATGTAAAAATAAAATTACAACTGGATACAGGATCTGATATCATTATGATAAATGAACAGACATCGAGAAAAATGGGTAAACCAGGGTTTATTGACGTCTGATAAAGTTGTGCATGGAGTCTCAGGTAAGAGATTGAACTTTTTTTTCAGCTGTAACATTGGAAAAACAAAAAAAAAATGGTGGTGTTTGTATTCATACAACCTAAGCATTTGTACAAAGCAAAAGTGTAACTTTTATCTAGAAAATTGCATGTATCAGAACATTTATTTTACAAAATAGAAAATGTTTATTGTAATCGACTGAATGAAAGAAAATTGAAATAAAAAATGTTTTAAAAATTTATCACCTGCTCTTTCTCAAATATTAAATCTTTTCTATACTTACCTGTTTTCTTTGTCTTTTGTTGCCGTAAACATCATAAAAACTATAAAATTCAAAGTGTTTGAAACTAAAGATGTAAATTTCTCAATCATATCAAGAAATCCCTGCAAAGAAATAATCAATAAAAATTAAATATTATAAACAGATTCAAAAGCTAACTGCTTTCCTGCACCATCTCTACTTAGAATCTTTTAATTAGGTATCACCAGAATGCATGTGTTTCTTAACATAAAAGCAAAAAAAAAAAAACCCAAAATACTGTACACTGTTTTTAAAACTTTAATAAAAATCAAGTAATTATCCGATTGAAATGAAATTTTCTACATTTATTCATTAATGAATGAGTCATAAAACTGAATAGGTTATTTTATGAGAAACCTTTGTGGAAACCTTTTTTTAGCTGAGTCAACCGACCACCACCACCACACTCACACACCTTTACATACATCGTGAAGAAATGTGATAACAAATATGTTTTGGTAAATGAATGAGCAAAAAAATGTATTTTTAAGTTTCATCAAACATAATATTTAATGTTTTTCTGGTAAAACATAATTACAATATTTTTCCTGCTCAATTTTCTTAAAAATAAACGTGTCTTTTTTTCATCTGGTCAGACCTGGCAATCTTTTTTGAAAATTTCTTCATACTATCTGTAATACGACAACAATGTAACACTTTCTTCAGGATTACATAAAAATTCACCCATGAAGTCAGGCATCAATGAAACAGTAATACTTAGTTTCATTTGATTTCTGCAGCATTGCTTCAAACATCCTTGTCTGATGACCAATAATTTTCACGTTTCTTGTTGCCGTTCCATCAAGTGTTTTACCATTTTTTTTAAGTCTTCTATTCTTTCTCAAAACTTTTGTTGATATGAGTTCAAAAATTCTTACAACAGAATCTTTTTTTCTTTTCAAGCATCAGTTCCAAATCTTCATCAATACTGTTATAAATACTCATATAAGCTCATAGTTTCTGCTTTAATAATATTGTGAGGAAAAGACTGGAACAAAAGATTAATGAAGAAAAGTTTTAATCACATGAGAGACATGAATTAATAATTCAATAATAATGAATAATATAGTTCAGTGTGGCAATATGTACAACTTGAAGCTATGCCTTGTGACCAACATTTCAAACCTGTTCCTATGCAGATGCTTCACTCAGTGAATGGATGAATTCAACAATTAGAGAATATCAGTCGTTTTTCTACCCAACAAATAGTTTTCATTGTTATTTCCTTATACTATGCTAAATAATAAATATTGCATTGTAGTTGGTTGACATAATTTGATAATCTTTTAATTTTAAAATTATTCATGCAAATAAATAATCAAATAAATAGTGCTTAATATTTTTGCTGTCAAGTGAATGTAATTAATTAACATTATTAATTCAATAACTCTTTATCAATTTTCCTTATTTTCTTTTGGTTAGTAACAATTTCATATTTTGAAATTTTTTTTTAAATTCAAAATAAATAAAAAATACCTCATTGGATGTAATTGAATATTTTATGACATCAAACAGGTGAGAAAATAATCAAAAAAGAAAAGTAAAGCATTAAACACAAAAGTATCATTTAACGAGTTTCTAATTAATTTCTTTTTTATACTTCTAATATAGTATAAAAAAATAAAATTACTCATTCTACTAAGCTTCATAAAAGTATATAGAATAAAAAAATTATTTTCTTAAAATATTAGTTACATAAGTTTAAAAATAAATTATTTTAAAACATAAATATCAATTCTTTTATTATTGCACTGCTGGTGTTCTGTATTTGTTCAATTTAAAAAAAATCTTTATGCACTTTTTGAGAGTCAGGGATGACAGTAGCAACTACTGTTGTTAACATGCTTTTGATGACAGCTCACAGGCTACTGTGCATAAATAAATGTTATTTTCATTATGTTTTAAGAAAAAGCTAAGTATACTCTTTATAAAATCCACTTAATCAATCCATAAATTTACTAATTTACTTTGAAACACATCTCTAGTACAAATATTTTTAAATTTGTTGTTTACATTTTTCATCTTTAATGGATATTCAATCAGTTGATGAGTGACAAGTGAACATGACAATGTTATAAAAATTTCTAAAAACATTATTTACATATGGAAATTAATTTTCATTTTTATGCAGATTAGCTTTAGGCAAATAAAAGCAAAATTAATTTCAAAGATGATAGTTAAATTATTTAAAATGCATTTTTGTTTTTTTTAGAAAGTCTTGATGGACTCTACTTTTAATGAACACTTATTGGTCAACTTTCTATTTTGTTTTGCAAATGATGTGGAGCAAATTTTTAAAAAATCTATTTTGTACTTTCCTTTAAAAATCTTTTTCAGATTTGATTATGAGAAAGAAAAAGAAAAACTTATTAAATGGCTTTTTATATTCTCAACACAAGTAGTATTATTTTAACTACACATTTACAGAATGTTTTAATAACATATTTGGCACTAGCAGTAGAGCCCGGCGTTGCCCGGGGATGTAACAGTAAGAGGTAAATCAAGTATTGACCATCATAAAGACTGAAAAATAAAATTAACAAAGATTATTGTTTAAGGTTGACAGACATGCATGTCTTAATTATTTTTTTTTTGTTTTCTTTTGTTTTTTGTTTTTTTTTTTGCTTTTTTACGAATTGGTTAAACTCAAACGAAAACATTGTTTTCAATCACTATGAGTCTACCGATTAAATAGATTTTAAACAATTGTCCTGTAAATGGAATTTTGAAAGCATTCTGAATGTAAAAATAAAGAAAAAAGTGTGCAAGACAATAAGAAACACTACCTGCCAAATAAAAAGTGAAGTTTTGTTGAAATCGGTTGAAAAATGTAGGAAATCCGATCCAATATATAAACGTTACACACACACACACACACAAATCTGCGTTTTATAATAAGTAAGATTATTATCTTAAAAATAAAAAATCATAAAATGTGAAAATCTTTAGTGAAAATAAATTGATCTGAATGATACAATGCTGTGTAGTTATTTTTGAAAGCAAATAAAAATAAAACAAAAATAGGATTATCTCAATGTATGAAGTATGGATGACCATTTCAGTATTCTTATGTTAAAATGGTTCTTGCAAAAGATTTCAACACTTGGAAAATGGACCCTTCTTGTTAAAGAAGTATTTTTGAACTCCAATTAAAAAACTTAAAATATCATATTCAGAATTGCGCAATGGACTTTGTCTTCTAGGTTTTGACAGCAAAAATCGGAAGGTTTAAAATAAAACATTTTTTCTTTTTTTTCTATACATCCACTTACCTTTGGGTTCAACATAGCAATTATAAATATTATTCCAAATAATATTAATGATAAAAAATTTGATGCACATCTGAAAATAAAGGAAACATTTAAATTAATTCATATTTTAGTACAATTATTTAAGAAAAATGATTATATTCCCCAAAACTTTCATCTTTCAAAATTGGTTCGATACAAATAATATTTGTAAAAATAAAAATCCCAAATATTTTTATCCCTTGACTACAACAGTTGGTGAGGCAAAAGAAATGTTTGCAATATTTTAATGATATTGTTAATCCTCAGTAATCTGAAAGTAATGTATTATAATGTTATTGTTATAAAATGTTGAGGACATTGAAATAAGCAAGATTTCTGATACCACTTTTATGTTATAAAATATAATTAATAAATAACCATTCTAAAATATTAAAAAAAACTTTTAAACATTTCATAGTTTTATAATTTCAATAAAGGAGGCACAGTGGAGTAATGGATAGCAGTTTGAATTGAGGAATTGGAGAGCCGAATTTGAATTAGTTGAATCCATTACATTCACTTATGTGCTAATACCCTTGGGAAAGGTATGAATCCTCTTCTTCTCCCCCACCCAGCTATGGCAGGACAGACCAGGTTCTATAGGCTTGGATGGCAACTGGTCCACTACCTCGTCAGTCATGTATCTCTGAAGCATGTATCTCTATGGCACATAACTAACTGACTGAATTTCAATAAAAGTAAATTTCATGTCCAAGAGGTGGGGACAGAAACAGGTAATTCTTTAATGGGATTAGAATTTTAAACTTAATTTAACACAGTTTACTTGGATTTAGATCTTTGAGACAATTTTTATGAGAGATTTTATAATGTGAGTGAATAGAACTAAAGAAACACAACTTACCTTTTACCAATATCCATATACAGTGAGGATTTTGCTGTATATTTTGATAATAAACAGTTTGTTAATTTGGATTCAATAATGCCACAAACTAAACAAGAATAAATAAAAAGGAAGGAGAATATAAAGTAAAAAATGAAATGCAATATAAAAGAAAAATAAAAAAATTAATGAAAATATCCAAATTAAAATACATAATCAACAGAACAAGGAAGCCATTTTAATGCATATATAAGTCAAATTATATTTACTGCTTTTTGACAATGGGAAATAGTAACAATGAATGAAGAAGGAAGTACAGATGTGAAAATTTTAACAAGATTTATTGGTTACTTACTCATATGATGCATGGCTGTACCAACTGTCAGGGAGGAGGCAGTAATGCTTATCATTATAAACACTTCAACAACTTTGGACACCCAAAAGAAAGATGGATATTTATGACGAAGGATCTGACAGAGAGAAGAAAAAACACGATTAGAATCAAAACAAATCAATTTGGTTAGCAGGATTCAAATTTGATAATAATGCATTGTTTTTATAACTCCAGAATTTTATTCAGGCCATTTTCACAAATATTTTTTGCAAGATAAAATTCTAGTGGATATAAAGATGTAAATTATCTGTACAATATAATAAATTTCATTTAAAATAATTTAATTTATTGTTCAAATAATGAAACATTTTCATATATAAAAACAAGAATTTGAATAAATAAAAACCCTTAAAACCCTTTTCAGAAACATTATGAAAATAACAGGAACAAAATAAGCAATAAAAAATTCATCTATATACCTAACCATGACATGTTTGTGAAAAAAAAACTTAAAAATCTGTATAAATTAAAATTTGTTAAAATGAATAGATTCAATTTATTTATATTAATTAATCAGTTTCAGACAAAATAAAATTGTCTCTGTATTTGACTTGCCATTTCCCCTTCAGGCCAGTAAACATAGATGAATCCAGCCTGTTTGAATCTGGAGTCCTAAAAATGGCTTCTTCAGAAACGTAGAAGAATTTCCATATTATATGCAAGACTCTCCCTTTTGTTTCTCTTTACACTCTGCTGTGCTGTGTAGGTATATGATATATTGTTCTCCAGATGGGGCATATGTACATTTGTATATATAGTTTTGTGTAGTGGAATAACTCCCTTTGAGAACAATGCACGTCTGTCATTCTTTTCATCTGTCCATTCCATTCCATTCCATCCATGAACTACAGTGTTATTATATCATAGCTATAATAATCCTCATAATGGGGGAAATGTAAATTGGAGAATAAATCTTCCTTCCATAGCTCACTTACATTATACAGTATCTAAAACATATATTGAAGCATATAGAGTTATTAGAAATTTTGTACTCTTCAAATAGAGCCAATCATTTTCAGTTAAATATTCATGCATATTCATGTGTCTACTAGTATGTCAGCATTTCAGGTATAAATAAAAGGCCAACATACCAAGTAGCCAGTCAAAGTAATAGTCTTAGTCAAAGCAGTAAAAGGAGTCAAAGAAGAATTCTCTAATCTATTTCTTGTTATATGAAACTGTCTCTATAAGAAGAAACTGGACAAAGGAAAAAAAATAGTAACAATTTTTGTAAAACATCTCCCCAATTTCTGGAATATAAAAATTTGGATTTACACATTATTTCCTGTTTTTTTTCTTTCTTTCTTTCTTTTTTCTTTACAGGTGAGTTGAGTATTTTTACAAAGCCAAATTTTCACCCATCAACCTTCAACAAGCCAATTTCTAGTCAAGAACTTTAAGCAAATGTTTTCTGTAGTTAGCAATTAATTGACTACATATTTCTTTAACTATTGTATCTTTAAAAGTTGTTTTCAATGAACCTTAAGTTCTTGTTATATGTTTTCTATTAGATTCAGGTTCAGATTTATTGCAATTAAATGCTTTAAATCTAACTTTGAAGATTGTCTTGAATGAATCCTAACAAATTTTCAGTGTCATTCTAGTCTGAACTCATTACACGCGGAAGTGAGATGTTGATTTTACAAACCAATGGAACAAACCAGGATTAACATTTATGTAGTGGCCTATTAAGATTAACCATAAGTCACCAAAGAGACTTTCATGGAAAATTATATACATATAGCAATCTGAAAAAAAAAGAATTGAATTCAACAGCATAACAGAAGGATAATTTTAGACATGGCTCCAACAAATAATTGAGAGACATAACTATTAAAGTCTATGTGTTTTATTGAGCTTCAATATTTAAGCTATTATATATTCTGCAAGCTCCTTGAAAGGATTACTTCTATAGGCATTCTTATATTGAAATGCCTCACCCCAAAACTATCATTGTCAATTTTGATCACTGAATTTCAGCAGCAGAAATAGCTTCCTCAGATGCCTCTATCCTTCTCATCAAAATTACAATGGCCTCTTTAATTACATGTAGAGCCTTAATAACTGAAAAGAAACTGCAATATTTTTTAGTATTTCTAAATTGTTTGACAGTCTTGTAAATTATGAAAAGAAACTGTTAGTACCTTCCTTTCTCACACTTTTCTTAGTCTTTTGATAATTTTCCATTTTTCTCTTATTTTCAAACTCATATCCTAAATAATGTCTTCTGTTCAAATAATCTTCACTGTTGGATAAAATTGGATCCACAGTAGATTGGTGGTATAATTAGTAAATATAGTTTTACTTAATAACAATATTTCCTAAGAGTTATCACATTGAAACTGAATTTTAAAAACTTTATAAATTATTCAATTTAAAAATGTAAAAATGAAAACAAATTTTGTAAATTGTAAAATTTTTTTTTTCTGACAATAATGTTTTTAATATATCAACTGAAAGCTTCTCTAATTAAATAAGTACTTAGTTTTATTGCATTTTTTTATTTCTTGATTCAAAACAGATTGTCGGTAAGACAGGGTTTAATTTTCCAAAAAAAATTTGGTTGTTTAAATCATTCAAAAAATTCTGCTTTTAACTCATATAGTTACTAAAATTTATCACATTGAATTTCTCAAGCTTTCATAATATTAATTTAGTGGAGGTGCCTACTATTACAGGACTACTAGTAACCATGAGAGACAAAGTCCATCTAATATAATTTCTTGAAAGTTTAAAGGTATTTTATCATACACATTATATTTATTTATTATTTATTAATGATGTGATGCAGAGAGAACCATTTATGTGTTGCTGCTATGAAAAATTCTACAGAATTATAAGAGACAGTGAATTGAATGACAGACACATCTAAAGAGAATTAATGATGGAACTTTAGACTAGAGTCTTTTATACATAGCATTATTCATTCCTAGGATTACATTTGCATTATCAATTCCTATGCTGACAAGTTTATCTTACTTGAGATTTTGAGAATATAGCTCACAATTACAGTTTTCATAACAAATCTAAGTCATTTAAAACTGTATTTATCATTTAAGTTAAAATGAAAATAATTTTTATGTTAAGATTTTTTAAAAACATGTGACATTTAAAAAAATTATATTAAAAATTACTATTTACAGGAAAGTTATTTTATTAGCAAAATGCACATTCATAAAATAAAATTATATAGAGAAAGGAGTATTCTGAAAAGAAATGGTGAAAAGTAATTTCACATTATAATGAAAAGCTGGTTTAACAAAGACAAATATTATGCTGATTATTTCTATTTTCTCTCAGACCCTCTGTTTTCTTTCTGTTGCTGAAAGTATTTTTTTATTCTCTCTCTTTTAGTTACTCACGCTACAACTACTTAACCAACAACTATGTTTCCTCCCACCTAATTTTGAAAACATCATATATCCTGTAACCTATGAGGGTTGTAGGGGCATTAGATGCACTGTGGATATGTCAGCAATGGCATGTCTATAGCAGTGGTTCTCAACCTACCTAATGCACTCTTTTCACCACAAGTCAGAATGTCACCGCCCCCTTTCCAAGACTGTTTCACTCAAAAGGGACATTCCAAATAATATGCATATATCATTGAAAATATTCATTATTTTCCATATTAGTACATATGCATTTACATGGATTATTTTTATAGAAGTGTTTTACAAATTTAATAGAAAATGTTGATAGATTTTTAAACTTGAATACATGTACAGTAATTTGTTTTAATTCATAACTAATTATTAAATAAATTGAAGCATATTTCAGTAAACAAAAAGTTCAATAGAATGCCAGGGTATTGTCATTCAATGAACAAAATTCTGTAAATGCAAAAACCAGAAAAAGCAAAAGATTTTTTCCTCCTCCCTTCAAAAACCCTGAAATTCCACCTTGGCTGAGAACCCCTGGTCTGGAGCAAAGTAGCCAAACAGAGCCCATCCCTCTTCAGGCTGGTTTTGAACAGAGTTTTCTTTCATCTAGACTGGTTGCTACTTCAAGGTAAAACATCCCTGCTCTTTAACCCATAACTGGGAGGAGAAGAGATAGATTCTTACCTTTTCCAACAGTGTGTGTGCAAAAGTGAACATAAAGAAACTTGGCCAAATTTCACTTTCTTTGTTGCTGTTATGCTACCAAATCAGTTAATTCTAATGAGATAAGATGAACTAATACCATATAAATTTTGATAGATTTCAACAGTAGTTACCATTTTGTAAAAGTTGTGACATTAAACTTTAAAATTTGTATATTTGAATTTTCAGTTAGCCAATTTAATTTAATTTTATAGTTAACTTGGTTTTAATTAATGACTAGAATATGGACAGGTAAAATAGGTTTTTATCACTTAAATAGGAAAACATCGATTAGTTCTAGCTGAAAACCAACTGATTTGTGCATCATATTTCAGTTTAACCTTTGAAGTCATCTTGCATTCACAAACCAACTTTCTTTATAATCTTAAACTGAGTTAGTTTTACCTCGCTTTTAGAAACATTTGCAATGGTTTTTGTCTCATGAGATTTTTCTACGATGTACTTTATAAACTACCCAACTGCTGCTCTAAAACTCATTCCTGAATTGCAATCTTTCACAGTTTGTTGTTTTAAATCCAGAGACTACTCTTTCATCTGATTAAATTTAAGCTTTTTAAAAATTTACAACTCACAGCCTGACAAGATTTTATTAATTTCATAAATAATTAAAATAATTTTTAATATGTTTTTAATGTCATTGTAGTGAATAAAAAATTTCTTAAATGGATTATGACTATTTGATGTCTATTCTATTTTCTATATATAAACACATCTACATCAAAAACAGAACATAAAAATAAGACAATCTTCAGGTTAGTTGTTCAAAAACAAATAAAAATACTAATACCAAAAAACCTGGTAACTGTGGAAAAAGTTGAAATAAATAATAATTAAATGATACATATATAATGTCAAATAAATATAATAATCATAATATATATAAAAAATGAAAGATGAAGCTTGACAGCCCAAGAAGGCAATCCATCTAGGGAAAGGAAAACCCTAATTTTTAAACCTCCACTGCCTTGCAGTAATATCCAAACATAGAAAATGCTATGGAAGTAAATCCAGACAGAAAACTTGGAGTGGAGCCCCAAAAGCAGTTGGCTGTGAACACTGACAACTTTCTAGCAATTCCTGCAGTCAAGCTATCCCCAAATGACCACTATCCCCAAATGACCCTGTATTTCTTTGGACCATGTCAACAGGGGGTATCATGTAGTCTGGGCAGTGCACAACCTCCATATACCATCACCCAGGCCTGTACCGTCTAGTGGTCACTCAAGTTTCACCACTAAAGGACTCAGTTTTGACTAAATAGGCTGCTACTCTTACCTCACACAATAGACATATGCCTACTACTACATCAATCTTTGAATAATGAATTCTATTATCTTAAATGAAATTGATAATAATGTATAGATAATTTCACAAGTTTTGGATTGTTTTTTAAAAGTTTCATCTCTAACATTCTGGCAAGGTTGAGAAAATATTTGGACTAAAAAGCTTTTTTTTTTACTTGAAAAATAAAAATGGAACTTTACATGTATTTGTCAAAGAAACATATATTAGCTTTGTAAGAAGCTATATTTAGGAAAGAAGTATTTTGAGATTTGGAAATGAGTCCATATTTTGGTTGTTATAATGACAATGTTTCAGAAGAATATCAGGAATGGGACAGGGGCACCTCGAGGTGGTGTAATGGTTAGCAAGCTTGTCTCGCTAGAACAATTACGAATGATTAGTGAGTTTGATCCTCACTGGGTGTCCCTTACTTTCGGCCTTGTGCCACATCCAAGCTATGCTTGGAAAATCTCTATCAGGAATGGGACATTAACAACAAAGATGAGGACAATAGATTAAATCAGTGTATAATAGTAGAAAAGAGAGAAAGTGGAATCAGGACACTAATGTAAAATCATCATCATCATCCTCCTCCTCCTCCTCCTCCTCCTCCTCATCCCCTTGACTTTTGTAATCATAGGGAGGATCTGAATGCAGAAGCCACATTGAATCTAATGTATATTACTTGATAGTAGAATCATTTTCTGGTGTTGTTTAAAACAACAACAGAAAATTATTCTACTTTAAAAACAACATTAGAAATCATTGTAATTCAGTCTTATAATTAATGTTATCATGATGGATCACAAGATACTAATCAATTGGTCCTTACTAAAATCTTCAATAAAAATACACTTGGAAAGGAACAGAAATAAACAAATTAAAATACACAAACTTCATAAGAAACGGTCAAAAATGATTTTGGGGAAACTTTCAGATCTGTTTTGATTATTTATATTAATATATTTTTAAAACAATTAAAATTACAATTTATTTGTTATATTTGATTTCAGTTGTGACAAAGAACTTAAAAACCTTGAAACAAAACTTGCAGTAACATTTTCACTCAATAATATCCAAGATATAAAAAAAAAATGAAAGAAAAAAACTCACTCTTATCAGTGGTTTTGTTGAGATTTCTCCATTTTCTTTTGCACTAAAAAAAAATAAAAATTGAAAATGTTTTGTTTTTTTAGGTATTTTTATATTTTGAGAATTTATTTTTGTAACACAATGTTTCTTCTTATTATCATCATTGTTATTTGTATTTTCAGTCAATTATTATTTTAAATAGAAAAAATCTCAGAAAATTTGAGAAAAGAAAATTTATCTTTTCATGTTTTACCTTTCTAATGAGTTGCATGTAACTGGAGAATGAGAAGACTGGTTAGTTCCAATCATTGGTGTACAGTGTTGGGGTACAATTTCAATCACAGTCCAACACCTGAAAAATGCAAACTGTCTTAAAAAGAAAAAGGACTACTGGTTGCTTAATTTCCTTGTTAACAGTACAAAACACTTAGATTTAATGTTTTTCTCTTTTTATACAGGTTATAGTGTTGCAAATTGTGTGCTCCCAATATAAGTGTATCCAATTTGGCAATGATAAATCTCCACAAATATATTTTCTTCAAAGACTGAGATTTAGATCTAGGCAGTTTTTATAAGAGATATATTTACTGTCTGTAGAGTCAATTTTTGTGGATCTCTTTTCTGGGCTTTTAAGGAAACTAGAACTTTTACCTGTGTATCAGGTATCACCCATTGCTAAAATGTGCTTGTGCTCTAGTCTACCTGTTATAAGTACATGACTGATTACAGGTCCTAGTATTTTTGCCATAACTGGTATGATACCAACAGATGTGGATTATTAGAACTGATTTGACATTATCTATGGGTGAGAAAAATGATGACACATTAATGACTCCACTTGTTTGTGTGAGAGCTTTGACTTGTTGACTGACATTAACCTCAATCATTGTCATAAGTGTATGTTTTTCTATTGCATCTGTATTTGCAATAGAAATAATACTTGGAGTATGAACCAATATTTTGTCTGCAATTTTGGCAAACTAGATATATCAAAACTGGCTAGATATCCATGAACAAACTCTATAAAAATGAATTCCTTAAAATGTTTTTTTTTTTTTTTTGATAATGAGCAAGACAATGTAACCACTTGGAAGATTTCTTAGCTCTTATTAACTCCATGGTTAGTAGTTTCTATAGCTTTCTTTGCTCTGAAAATCATCGTCATTAAAATTATATCTTCCTTCAGTCTATCATAATGAGCAGGAGAGAAAGGATCTAATATCAAATCCTTAGCTTCTTCTGTAATTGTTCCAGGTAAAGCTGATATCATGAAAGAACTCTTTTTTACTCTGTGAAGTAATATTTCTCATAGTTAAATTTGTTTCAATTTAAGGGAACTATAAAACAAGGTTATTGCTCAAATACAGGTTGTGATGAATAAACTGTCATCTAAATTATGCAAAAATGAATATAACACTGACATCTCATTTTAACAGATATATTTATCAAAATTACACAAAAATATCTTGAAATACTAAAGACTAAATTTATTCAATAAAATTGCCATTGGCTTCAATCACAGCGTCCAGACAACTTCAGAATCTCCCAGAATCTCCTGCAACTCTTCTGGATAGTCTCATTGTTTAATTTGGTGAATGCTGCCATAATCCTTGCCTTCAGTTCATCTTTGGTGTTACAAGGAGTTTTGTTGGTCTCTCACTCAACTGCATCCCACACATAATAATCAAGGTGGTTACAGTCTGGGGAGTTACGTGACCGGATGTAAAAAGTGATGTCTCACATAAATTGGTTTCTCCTGCTTGTGTGGCATGGTGCAGAGTCTTGTTGCCAGATATAGAGTCTTCCATCAGCCACCCTCATCACTCAGGGCAGCACTATCTCTTCAATGCACATGATGTAGGCCTCCATGTTGAGTCTGAGGCCTCACCAGCAAATCTGGGAGTCCTTTTCTTATCAGAATTATCAGGGTGAGTTTTCCAAGCTGTCATGCCTTTTTAATCACTATTAGACTCATCGAACTCTTTCAGAATCCTCTGCACTATCCTCAGATTAATACCCAAACACTCCGAAATGTTTGTACTGAAGCTTCTGTTGAAAATGCCAAGCAGTACATCATGCCATTTCTAAATTTCTGGCAGAGTGAATTGTGTCATGTGTGTCTAATTGTGTTATGGTTGTTGGTATTATTATCATTGTGGATTTTTGTATTTTTCTTCTGTGTATTTTGTAGGCTTTGCATTTGTTATTATATAGTAAATAATTCCGGCATGAATTGGGGGCTACTGATTCTAAATAAAAGCCTATGATTACTCTGGATTCTATTTTATTGTTGTAGTTGGAGTAAAAGTATATATGATTGTTATTATTTATTAGTTTCCAATAGAGATTTACTTGTATGTCTTTATATGTGCGTATTAACATGATGTTGAGATATGGAAAAGTATAGTTTGCTTCTGTTTCATAGCAAAAATCAATTGTATGTTTTATCCTGTTTTAATTTATCAACAAATCAACAATTTCTCTTAGTGGCATGCCATGTGGGTATATTATTTCCTGCACAATGCTAAATGCAACGCCTACAAAATATATAGAAAAAATACAGAAATCCACAAATTATAATAATCCTGACAACAATAACAAAATTAGGAACATAATCTATCTACCTACTCTATAATGGCCATCATAAAAAAAAAATCTTATCCAACATTGACATAAAATTCATCAAAACTACTTCTAAAACAATAATAGATGAGGTTAGCATATTTAAATGTATTTCAGTTGAGAAATACATTGTAAATATGTTCAAGGAAGTACACAAAAAAATTAATCTGAGATATAAAGGAAAAACAGCAAAAACAAAGATCAACTAAATAGACTATGATTTTTTTTACCACTGATACCAAATGTTTCAAAGTAGGTTAAGTGAATGTGTGACAAAAGTAGGGGGAAGTGAGTTGCTGAAATTAGTTCCTGCCTTACTCCTGTTCATTTCTATGTTTTCCATGAGGAAGTTCGCATGACAGAGTTTTGTATTCAGTACTGCTTTTATACATTTTGTGTCAGGTGACTAGATATCCAAAGGGAAAATAACCTCCCACTTTTGCCACTCATGTTTTATGCCTTTATCCACATATGCATGTGAATGTTACAGCAATTTACTCTTAAAATTCCTTCAAGGTAAACACATCACATGAATTCTTGGCTATATCACAGAAAGCAAACAATATTACAAAGCTATATGTTTTATATGGTTAAAAATAAACATAAATGTATACATGGATATTTTACTCAATTACTTACCACAAAATATTCAGAATTGCAGAAGTGACAAGACCCATTAAAACTGCAAATCGATATTTTTGAATCTGAAAATGGATACCAAAGAGTGAAGCTAAGAAAAAGCTACTTCAAATTTAATTTAGACAGAAATACAAACAAATACTGATTATGTCAAAAATGGGAATATTAGTCATGACTGATTTACTTGAGTCATGAAAACAAATGAAAGAATAAAATTGGAAGATTGAATAGATGTCTTCATCAGTAAATTGGTAAATGTTATGAATGAAATGAGCTTAAATTGGAGTCAAAGCAATGAATGAAAAGTACAATAGTAATTTGGTCACTGCTAGCCAGGCTTTGTGCACAACTAAGCATAGTAAATATCTAAAATATCACATAGGTAAATAATACAATAATTCAATAATAGCCATGGATTTTTCATCAAGAAAAAACAAAAGAAAATACCTTTTCATAGTTTAGACATATAATACTTTCCACTAAAATTATTTCTTGAATTCCTCTTGGCCTGGTTAGGGTCTACAGTTTTATTCAGCAACCTTCCTAGAGTTGGTGTCTCAATAAAATCACCCTGCCTCCTGTGCTGTGAACAAGTTAATAGAAATAGACAGGCTCACCTATCATCCAGCCACAATCCTTCCGGAGGAGCAGAGGATCATCTCTTTTTCCCTGTTCAGGAGCTTTAATGATTTAACTGTTTTAACTTTTTGATGATCAAACTTTCCATTATAAGGGAACTGGGTTGCAATTTGTCCAAACTCTTTGGTAGTGCTTAGAGAGGCTGCTTTGATCAACTGTTACATAATATCAAGGTATTTGTAGTGCCATGTCTTGCATGGGTAGGTGTCCCTGCATGTATTTTCTGGTGGGCAACCCTGAAACCACATTTGTCTTCAACTAGCTCTGACTAGTTTGTATTGCCATTGATGATTGATAGCAAGAATTATGTTAGTTTTTTGTTTTTCTCCCCAATACAAATCTCCTCATGGCAAACACGATGAAACAAAATATGAGAAAACCAAAAACCAAAAAACTCTTACTCACCACAAACTTTCATTCTCCAATGTTCATGGTATCTGCTGCAACTTCTACAGTATAGAATCTTAAAACCTGCCATTGCTACCAATGAATTTTCTGTTCTAATCTATCTTCGCTTTTGCTGAAAGTTTTCCAGTATTCACATGTATGGCCTTAGTGTTTATATCCAGGATAATCTTCTGATACTAAGGGAATTTTCTCTTGAGTCCCAGACAACTCTTTTATGTGCTTTCATCTTTCATTATTATATTCTGTCAGTTACCTCTTTTTCCTTTTTCCCTCCCACCTCTTCTCAGGACAGCAGTATATTAGACATAATCTCTGACAGTATAGAAATAACACTCTCTCTTCTTCGATGCGTGAACATCTTTATGTTTGATGATTTTAATGTGTACCATGATACATGGCTTAAACATTCAAATGTTACTGATGTATTCAGACATTAAATTTTTCCATTGACCAATATATTAACTGAAATTGTGGATTTTTCTACTGATTTCCCTTGCAAATCCAAGCAACAGCCCTTTCTCATTGTTTTATTTATTATCTCCTCTCCTCCAAGCTTCACAAAACTGTCCTTGAAACTTGGATCCTTCTTTAGTATTTGTTGATATTTCATTCCAATCATCTATTAAACAGGAATCTCCAATTCATAATACCTCTTTCCACTACCAGCAAGCTGATTGGAACTCATTCCATGACTTTCTTTGTGATGCCCACTGGATTGACATTTTTAACCTTCAAATTGAAAATTGTGCCACTGAGGTTTTCTTTGGGTCAAAGCCAACATGAATGCTTTCATTCCTACTCAGAAATACCATGTAAAACCTCAATCTTCTCCATGGTTCACACCAGCATGCTCTGCCACTATAGCCAACAGGAAACATTATTTTCAGCTATACCAGCATGACAGCTCCTGTCACAACAGACGCCTATGTATTGCTACTCATAATAAATATAAACAAATCCTCAAAGAAGTTAAGTCTCTGTTTCCTGAGAGAATGAGGCACCATATTGCATCTAACAACTTTGGCTCTTGTGATTACTGGTAACTCTGTAATTCTTATATAGTATAAGAAAACTTATACTATATAAGTTTTCTATTCCTTCTCTCTTCAATCAATTTAAGGTGCTACTTCATCTGCTGATAAAGCTGAATGCTTTTCCTGCAAATTCTTTTAAAACTTTACTCTTGACTCATCTGTAGTGTCTCTTCCTAACTTCCCACTTAGAATTGAGTCTCTGTTGAGTGATATGCATATAACCGCTTCTATATTTTCTGCTATTATCCCTAACCTGGATTCCGAACAAAGCATGTGGACCTGATGGCATCCCTGTAATAGATATTAAGAAGTATGCTCCTGAACTGGCTCCTGTTCTCTCTAAGCTGTATAATAAGTGCCTAACTGCCTCTTGCTTTCCTAGCTGCTGGAAATCCTCATCTGTTTCAGTTTTTAAGAAATCAGTTGAACCATCCAACCCATCCAGCTATTGGCCTATTAGTCTTCTACCTCTTTTGGGGAAACTACTAGAGGCCCTAATCAATGCTGAACTGGTTAAGCATCTCACATTGCAGTGTCTTTTTCAGATAGGCAATATGTCTTTTGTTGCTCCAGGTCAGCTGCTGATGTACTGACAATAATTGTGGAAAGAGTCTATCGAGCTCAATAAGAATGGTGACAGTGTTTGGCAGACAGATCTTCTCCACAAACTGAAAAGTTACAGTGTCTCTGGACAAACTTTTGAACTGATCCAGCCTTTCCCATCAAATCGTAAAATGAAAGTTATCCTGAATAGTCATTCTTCTACAACCGTTCATACTAATGCAGATGTCCCCCAGGGCTTGGTCCTACTTTGTTTTTAATTTTCATTAATGACCTTTCCAATGGCATCTGTACTCAACTTGGTATCTATGCTGATGACACAACCATTGACTGGTTAGTAAGTCTGATCAGTTTGATAAGTTCAATTGGCAGTTGATATCTAAAACGACCTTCAGTCTGCTGTTAAGTGAGGCAAAGAATGGCTTGTTAATTTTATTACCTCTAAAACTAAATTGCTCTCTATTAATCATCTCTGCCTTCCATCAGCATGGCTGATGCTAACCTCCAAGAGAGTGACTCATTGTGCCTTCTAACATACTCAACTGACATGGAAGTGGAAAGACTATATTGAATCCATTCCTAGATCAGTCACTAAGAAAGTTTGTTCACTATAATGTGCTAGACAGTTTTTCTCTCCAGAATCTATTTTACTTATCTATACATCTACCATTTGCTCATGTTTAGAATATTGCTACCACATATGGTCTGGTGTCCATGCAATTTATCTAGAGATTCTTCATAAAATCCAAAGAAGAATCAGCAATATTATTGTTCCTGATCAGGCACCTTGGCTTCAGTCACTTTCCCTCTGCCATAATGTTGTCTAACTGTGCCTTTTATATAAATACTTTCATGGTAATTGTTCGAATGAGCTCTTCACTATGGTACCTAGACTTATCGATTTTAAACGCAATACTAGACTAGCATCGAGATCTCATCAATTTGCATTTGAGTTGGTTAAATGTAACTGTAAATTCTATGCTAACAGTTTCTTTTTTCATACTTCCCACCCGTGGAAATCTTTTGTGGCTCTATGCTTTACAGCCAATTTTAATCTTCAAAAATTTAAATGCAATGTCAATCCCCATCTACTGTTCTAATTATTCTTCATTATTCTTGCTCCTTAGTAATGTTTCTGTTTCTAACTCTTCCACACCCAATAATTCCTTGTGTCTTAGTGGCTTTACTACCTTGCATAATGTGAACTTTATTAAAGAAAAAAATAAAAGAAAAATTTATGAAAAAAAAAAGAAAAGAAAATATACCTGTGAAGGAACATTTTCAATTTTTCTAAATAAAAGAGGCATAACAAAGAAACTGCCACCTGAAAAAATTAGAATAAAATTTTCAGTGAATGAAAGCTGAAAATCAAAATTTAACAGGTTTAAATTTTCTATAAAATAACTCCAACAACTAAATCCTGAATAATTTAATTAAATCTTACAAAATTATTTTATTTGTGATGAATTATTAAAATGTTGGTATACAAATATAATTATCTGTCTTTACATATAAAGTATCATGTGATAAGTGCGACATGAGTATGAAAATAAAGTCATAGCCAAGGGACAATCAGTTCTTAATCAGTAAGTAACCTAAATGAACATCCATTTCCTTATGCTTCATGGCTTGAGGGATATTGGTTCAACATGGCTATCTGTAGTGAAACAATTTGACATTCAAGTAAGAAGTGACTTTTGAAACACTGGTTCTCATATGATCATTAGAGTTAAGCAACAATGAGCCTGGTCAGTAGCTAGATAGGTGACCACCAGAGCACTAGGGAATACCAAGTGCTTTAAACTTGGATGGGCAGATGGTGTAATGGATAATTGGAAATCAGAGAGCAGAGTTTCAATTCCAGTCTAGTTCGTTATAATCACTTATGCACAAATAATTTGGGAAATTCTCCCTTCGACTATGGGTTAATTAGTTGGATTCATATCAGTAAATCATTATCTCTAAAATATTATTGCAATCTAAAATTATTTCTGGCTTTAAATAACATGAAACAGGTTGATAAGCCATAAAAAAAAAAAACAATCAAGTAAGAAGCTGAGTGGAATATTTCTTTCCTCTTGTCAGTCATTAGAAATATTTCTGTTCTTACTTTTGCATGACCAATTTCTATTAATAAAAGAAATATTAAGCAATACTTAATTAACCTACCAAAAAGATTTGATTCATTTCCCTAAAGGCAGTTTTCTTCCATCAAAACCTTTTATTTTATCAAATTTTCTTAACATATGTTCTTTTTAAAACTGCTAAAATATTAAAAATTATAATTAGCAGTCATTCTATTTAAAATCATTAACCAGTGTCAGGGAGACAATTCGCGTAGCTCGCTGATGACAAAAAGGATGAGAATAAATGCAGTCATAATTTAATTGTATATTCTGTATACCCTTTAACTGTATACAGTTTATCAGTTATTAAGTTTGCACCGGTACAAAGACACAGTTATGAAACACTTCATAAAAATTGAACTGGAAATATTTCTGACTATTGCTACATGGCAGATGCCCAATAGAATCCTCAGTAGACTAAGGTAGATTCTTTAAGAGGGTTCTTACCCCTCATCAACAACGTTTCAACTGGTTCATACTCCAACAATTTTTACATATCTTTTCTTTTGTAGAGTATTGTTGGTCAGATATCTGCCAACAAAACTGTCGGCTGAAGAATGGACCATATGAACATAATAAACAAAGATATTGGATGAAGCCATCTTTGATATAAGATCTAACTGATGAAGCATGACAGCAATAACATATAAGACTCAAATGCTAACAACAGTTCTATAGCAGATTATCTGCTAGATTTACTGATTAGCTTTCATCATATAAATTTTAAAACTTTTGTTCTGACTTCTAATCATTTTTAGTTCTAAAAATAATTTTGCTTTTAGAAGCTCCAAAATAATCTTAATATTCACAATATAACTTCACAAAAACAGAAAGCCTATCTCTGCTGCAAATTTAATCAGAATGTTAAAATATTTTCTTACCTAATGCAAGTGTGCTAATCAGAAAAGAATCTTGAATATAATTAAAATTATTTTGCACATTTTCTTGTGCATCCAAAATTCCAAAAAAAGGCAAAATCACCTAAAAAGAAAAAAAAGTTAAAAAATGAAAAGAACAAAATAATTATAAAAAAAAAATTTCATGATGAAATTCCATATAATATTAGGTTGGTGCAAAAATAATGTTGTTTTCTCACATATGTTACTATGTGAGAAAACGACATTATTTTTGCACCAACCTAATATATTTTATAACCAATATTAAATCTGGACAATGTTAAATACATTCTGTGATCACAAAAGTGGGCAATTAATTTTCCTATTTTAATTCCCCTAATCATTATTTGTTTAGCTTTTAACTTGAAATTATCCAAAAATTAAATTGACCTCTTCTAACTTTGAACTCAGTGCTCTACAAAGGCAGGCAAACTGAACTTTCAAGCCATCTTTATAGTTAATATTCCACTGTGATTAGGGTGGAAAGATAAATTATAAGAGATTGGCGTCAGAAGTCAGAGCAAAACAAAGCCAACACAAGACGTAGTAAACTCAACAACTGCTGGATCTCTCTTGCTCCCAGTATTCCCTAGAGGGACCAAAAGTGCTTACAACCATCATCATAATCAACATTATTGATGTTGTTATACCAGTTAACTTAATTTTCACAAAATATTGGAGAAGTTCAGCTATGAGTCTACTCCTGTAAATACAGTTCTCCACTGACTGCTTTCATAAAAGAAACTGTATTGATCCATATAGTTGTATTTGTCCGGTAAAGACCCAAAATATAGATCATTTCAAACCTTGTCAAGAGTATGACGAGGAAATGAGAGCTCTCATCTGTTTAATCTCATCTTGGACTACATTCTACATGATTACAAGGAGAGATGTGAAGAAATGAGCTAAAAACATTTCATTGTTCCTTATTGCATCCTAAACAAATCTGCTAATAAAAATAGCACTCTTATTTCCTCTGGATTTTTACCTTTACCATCTTCAGCAAAATCAAGCAAATTTTTATTGCATAATTCTTTATTATTTTCCCTTAAAGTTTCCGTTATTACTTTTAAAATAATTGATAAATATTGATAGGATTCTTTTTAAAGAATTTATGCTTGAAAAGTTACAGCTAAAGATTTGATGTGAGATAAAATTTTAAAAAGGGCGAAAGTAAAAAGTTCTGTTTTGATTTTTTTAAGCTTAGAAATTTTTCTATAAAATGTATTGAAATATATTTCAACAAACTTAGGTCAATGGCCTGATATACTTTCAATAAACTTTTGGTTAGACTCACAAAATTGCACTTTCTTCATTTACTGAAATAATATCATAGCTGTCATAGATGTATTTATCTGAATGGTGAAAGTAAGTTTAAGAATCTCAAACACCATTTATATAACAGAATACAAGCAACATTATTTAGATGACTGAACAATTATCTGATTTCAATCTCAAAAATAGTGACATTTAATTGGTGATCAGAAATTATATATGTTATTACAAATTGTACATACAATAGACCTATTGTGTCAGTAATGTTTGCATTAATTATTGATTGCTGACAATCCTTTTCTATATGACTATCAATGCATAATGTATAGATTAAGTGTTGCAATTTGTTCAAACAAGTTTTAAATAAAAATGTTAAGAATTCATTGGTCAGACCAATTTCAAATGGTGAAATAAGCTCAAAGCTGTTGCAATATTCTTTACAGATCACTGGTGACTTTGAAATAAAAAATATCTGGTATTAATTATAATTTTCTACCTAGACTTATTTTATCAGAAATAGTTTGCATTGTTACATTCTGTCTGAAACAAGATCTTCTTCTGATACAGTTTTTTTTTTAGGATCATGGCTCTCCACTTCACCCAATCCCTTGTGGCTCTCAATAAGTTTTGTGCCTCTACCAACTCCCACAGACCATGTTCTGCCATCCACTTGCTTAAGCCTGCCAGGTATGTCATGCATTGCTTTCCTTTGTCTCTTTTACCCTCTATTTGACTTGTGAGTATCAGATTCTCCAGGCCCTCCTTTCTTATTACATTTCCTAGAAGTTTCATCTGCCTATTCTTTGTGTTAAGTATAAGCTTTCTCCTTCTTTGCTTCCTTTCCAACACCTCATCGTTGCTCACACACTTGCATCATGATATTCTTAGCATCCTTCTGTAGAACCACATCTCTGGTGCCTTTCATCTCTTCTTCATCTTTGAGGAGACTGTCCAACAGTTGCTGGCATATAGGAGGATAGATGTCCCATAGCAGCTCAGTATTCTTTTCTTTGTCACCAAAGAAATCCTCCTGTCTCGCAGTACTTTGCCCAGCTTTTGGAATGACTACTTACAATTCGAATTTCATGTGAATCTCGCTAACATCAAAACAATGGTCATTTAGTGAAAAGTCTGACTGACTTCAAAAATATGTCGCCATTTCTAAAACCAAATGAGATCTGGTTGGTTAAACTAAGAGCTGTTCTCCAAAATAGCATGACTAAGTCACTCTACTTCTGAGATGTCAATGTGACCATCCCACTCTCAAACTTCTGAGAACGGTGACTTTTTGTTTCAGATAAATAAGACAGAAAAATGGAATCAGAATGAAAAGCAAAAACATTACCTTTTTTGTTTGTCTCACATATCCCCACTTTTTTCCTTTTCTTTATCTCACAAACAAATCCTCACTAGTTGCCAAAAAACCCAAAGTCATTCCAGATTTTCCACTACTAGCCAGATATGAATGCTCCAAAATCTAAGACTGAACTAAAATTCCATCAACTGTGCATAGGCTCCACACATATAGCTTACATTTTTACTCAAACACTCAAAGAAAAAATAAGCAATACAATCCAGAATTTCCACCAATAGCACCTACTTCCACTTAAAGAAACAAAATAAAAACTAGAGCTGATTTGAGCCTAAGAAAGAACATAAAAGCCCATCAAAGTAACATTTTCAGCAGTCAAACATCTTGAACCCGTTTATACAGGTTCAATGGGCATATTTTTTGGCTGAGCCCATGGGCTCAGAGATCCCATGGGCTCAGTGATCCCCTGTTAAACCGGCCTTGTGCCACATGATGCCCACGTGGGGGGTGACTAAATATAGTCAGACAGCATCTTGGCCTGGATTCACAACACTTGTCAGAAAGTGACCTCCCATCTCCAAAAGATAACACACCAAAAGACTGTCACCCCAGTAAGTCACAACTCACCTTCCCTCTTCTACTGTATGGCTCTGCGAACACCTTTTACAATTCCACTTATCTCCTTTCAACAAGCAATATTTACACCAATTTATCATTTTTGTATTTTAAATTAATACAATTGTTTATTTCTTTAAGCCACTATTGTTTCTTCTTTGTTCTGCCATTATCCGGTTAATATAACAACCTTCATTTTTAGGGAATAACAATCCCTTTCTCTTTGATTCTATAATATATACATGTCAACTTGCTCAAACCAGTTTGAAAACATTTTTTAAACTCAACATTGAATGAAATTCCACTTTTAATGTTACTATTGTGATTTTTATTCATTCCTAGCTCTGTGAATGACTTGTGCCAACTTGCAAAAAGGCCAACACTCAGTAAAAATGTGCTGCTATAAATCTCCTGTCATCAGGACCAAAATGTTGCCTTTCTTGTTGATATTGCATCTGAAGTTAAGTTTTGTTTATTTACTATATATGTTTTTATTATTTACTCCTCCTCCTCTTCCTCCCCCTTCTCTCTCTGACTATCTCTCTCTCTATCTCTCTCTCTCTCATACAATTTTCAGAATTCATAAAAACCAAAAAACAGAAAGGAAATAGTGTGAAAACAATATTATTGTTCTAACATTAAAATATTAGAAATCCAGGAAATAAATATCCAAAAGATAGTCATAAATTTAAGATTTTTAAACCCTGTCAATGAAAGCCCAAAAGATAGTGCTAACTCTAAAATGTTTTAAATGCAGATAAATGAAAATCCAAAACATAATTCTAACAATATTTTAAATCCAGGAAAATGAAATCCCAAAAGATAGTTTTAACATTAAAATATTTATAATCAAGGAAAGTGAAAATCCCAAAGATTTTTCTTACTTTAAAATGTTTTACATCCAGGAAAATGAAATGATAATGAAAGAAACTCAAGACCAATTCAACAAAATTTCTTCACAAAATTCAAACTACAAATTTCAGAGACTGTTCTGCTTTCATATTTTTTTCCTGTTGTCTTTTTTATTTAATTTTAATTTATTTTGTTAAAAGCATAAAATAAAAATACTTACAGCCATAGTGAAAAGGCTTGCCTTAATAAAAGTAAGTATTGAGATGACAGGTTGGATGAGTTTGAAAGCAAAAATTATAAAGAAGGCAAGACTCCAAATGAATACAGGAATTACATTTATGTACCTGTGATTAAAAAGGAAGAAAGGAAACGATAATTAAGTGATGATAAATAGTGAATTAACATATTTATAAATTCTTCAATAACTAAAGAATTTTTCTGGTCACTTGATACATTTGTCTATGTAAACTAGACTGATGGTACAGTGTAACCCGGATATAAGAGAGTTGTCAGGACCGGAGAAGAAGTGTCTTATATCCGGGTTTCTCTTATATCCCGGTTACACTGTAATACTACTTTCTGGAATCTCCTCAATTTTGTTTGATCTAAAAAAAAGGTGATTGGCTCTCAGATAAATTCTGAAATGTCATTAAAGGAAAAAGATAATATTATATACAGGCACAATTCAGGAATTCAGGATTTTACATTAAATTTATATGTAAGAATATTTATATATGGATGAACAGCAGAAACCACCAGAAATAGACAAAACTAATATTGTGACTTACAGTGTATTACTTAAACAATGATGTTTATTGTAAATGGATTTAAAATTCTTATTTTAGCAGAATGTTACATTCTGGTTACAATAAAAATATTAATATAAAGCTACAAAACTGCTAAATATATATGTGTTGAATGGCATCCTTTAATATTTACAATGTTTCCATAGCCATATTCTTACAGTTTAGGAGCTTAATTTAAATACAATCAGCTTTGAATGTGGAAATTTTGATTTTCTAAAAAGAAATCTCAATAGCCAATAAACAGTATAGCAATATAAAATGGAGTTTTCTTACTTGATTCCAAGCATTTCACTGTAGGAGTCACTCCCGGCAAGTGAATAAGCAATCAACAGAATCATCCTAAAAATAGAAAACGAGAAAATTATTTTAAGCTGACATTTAGAAAAATAATTTCAATATACAATTTTCTGAGCACTAATGTTGTTCATATTTAAATTTCAAGTTTTGTTTTAATTATGAAAAATTTAATTTAATGAACATTCAGTTCCTTTTATGTTTCTATATTTTTTGAGCTGCTTATGTGACTTTGAAGAACAAATAGGCTTGTTTATTTAAGTGAAATCAAATGTAAATATCATAGCATCTAGGATCTACCAGTGATCCTTATTTTCAGTTACATTGTGATTCCATCAATTAATAATTGGTCCCACTTCCTTTTTCTGTTCAGAGCTGATAACATTTAGTTTTTAGAAATTTTCAAAATTTTATACATTTGCTGTGAAACAATGTCAACCATTTTATCCCATGAGAATAAGATGAAAATGAAAATTCAACAGGATCTTTCTTCTTGTACAGTGGTTGTCCTTAAGAATATTAACCCTAAGTTATCCCCAAACTTAGCACAACTACTTAGCCACTGCTTCAAGGTGAAATCTTTCCCATGTCTATGAAAAGTGTATTCCCTGTTTTCCAAAATGCTGGTGAGCCCTCATCCCCATCTCAGTATAGACCCATCACCATCTTCAGTGTCATTATCAAAATCTTTGAAGATTGTTGATCACCTCAATAATAAAAACCTTTCAAGTGATACAGATTTTGACTGACTCAACCCATCAATGTTATCTTAATTGTTATTACTCAAAGATTAACTGAGGCACTAGACAATAATTATATCTCAAGGATAATAGCATTCGATATTTCAAAGGTCCTTACAAGATGTAGCTTAGAAGATTGCTGCATATGCTCTCTAGCTATTGAATCACTGGAAGAGTCTTCTCAATTATCAAGTCCTTCCTAACAGATATTTCTCTGAAGGTAGTTGTTAATAGCCAGTCTTCTGAAGCCCAAGTGATCAATAGGGGTGTCCTCCAAAGTTCACTTCTCTGTTCAACTCTCTTTCTACTTTACATAAATGATCTACCTAAAAGTATACTCCAATCTTTGGTGAATATCTATGCTGATGATACACTGGCATATGGGTGCATCTCCAGAGACTGCCAGGTGATCTTTCCTCTGACTTAGCTCAACAGCTCAGTAAGGGAGAGACTTGCTGGTCACATTGTGCCTTGAAAACCAAACTAGTGATGTTCCATTATCGCTGAGAGAACTCTAAATTTCACCTATTGCAATGAATGGGTGTTCTCTCAGTGAGGCCCTGTGTATTAAGTACCTATAGGAACTTGATCCAGACAAAAAGTGGCACTCATACATACTTTTGCTAAAGATGCTGGATAAATGGTCAGTAACCTGTATTTCTCCAATAAGTACCTGACTCCTTCTGCTATCCTCTACCTTTACAAGAGCCAGACAAGGCCCAAAATGTGGTATTGATGCTATATATATGCAGGATCTACTCAGTCTTCACTTTCCCCAAAAAACTTTCAAGTTTCATGAATTTGTTTGCATAGTAATTGTGACTTCAATCCTTATTGTTGTATATATTCATACTCACATATCAAAAATAGAGAAGATATCAAAGACATGTCTAATGCCATTACAAAGGAACATCTCTCCTAAGAGATGCAAGTCAGGTGACCTTATATCTTTCTGTTCTGCAGGTATGTCAGGATCTGAACAAAAGACAAATATAATTTTTTAATGCATAATAATGAACTCATCCTAAAAGGCAATAAAATGAAAAATAGCATTGAATTGTTAATAAGTGCTTTCAGGGTTCAATATGAAGACGGGATTTTGTTTATAAACTAATGAGTATTAATAGCTCAAGTTAAAAGAATAGTAGAAATAAAAAATAAACAAAAACTCTTCCTGTATTTATTGTATCAAAGTTTACCTTCATTATCTGGTTGATCTTCCAGTTCATCACATGTATCTTCATCTATCAACAACTCTGTCTGAAAAGAAAAAACAGAATGAATATATTCCTCAGTAGATGTGTTACACTATTTTGAGAGTAAATTAGATTTTGAGCAAATGAAAGTATGAGAAACCATTTACCCATGTTGAAGAAAAAGAGAAAGAAAAAGAGATTTATAGTTATACAAATGAATCAAATAAATAAATAATATATTAAAAGATAAATTTGTTGATATATATGGCTTGGCAAATGGCTTTGATTACTCCACAAAAATGGTTTAGGTAATAAATGTGTTTATTTATCAATTGCCATTGATACAACTGAACAGGAAGTATGTGTGTGTGTGTTCTTTTTTAAATCTTAATTAATAGACAGTAATCCTAAAAGGAGTAAAATGATCATTTAGTCATGTATTAATTATATAATGGATCAAAGTGCTAATACAACAAAATTCATCAAATATTCTTATCTGTAATGGATTGATTGCAGTATTCTCAGGTTATCTTTACATGAAAGTTTTTTTGAAAATCATCCTTTTTAATGGTCAGCAAATTTAATGTATTTAAATAAAAGGAACATAAAACATTTTCAGGGCAAAGAACCAGTGGCAAATGTCTCCATCACAATTCGCCTCTGTATATTAGGTATCTTATTATATGTTGATTTTCTATGCATTCTGATTGGTTTCTTTGAATTTTTTAGAAATCTAGAATCAATGAATTAAAAGGCTAATGATAAGACATCTAACATACAGAGGTAAATTGTGAAGCAGGCATTTTGCCACTGGTTCCTTCCCTGAAGATGATTCCTGATGGAATTGAAAGTTTGGGAGAAACGAATAAATTTCTGGAGAGCATTATAATTTCCAATATGTTTATATATATATATATATATATATATATATATATATATATATATATATATATATATTATTTTTGTTGTTAAATAAGGTGCTATTAAGACTTGGTGTCAGATGTTTTATGTAGAGTGCTTCTCTCACAACGAGATTCTTTTTGTTACGAGATTTATGAAGGATGATCGTGTTATCACACATAATTTTCCTTATGGGTTCTTGTAGATTTTATGTAGCTAAATACCTATTTATGGGCCTTTGATCAGATAAGTGACATGTGAGGCATCTGCTCAAGGAAGTATTTGAGTGACCTATATAGCGTATTGATTTCTGATGAGAAATACAGTTTTGTACTGGGCAGTTTCACTGATATACTATATTGGTCATCGCTAGTTTAAGTTTAATAGGGTCATTTTCATTAGTGACGAAGAGGTTGGCAGTTTTCTATTCTCTACAATATATTATAAGTTTTACCTGTTTACCGGGATTTACGGCTGAAATATGGTATTTAATGATACGTCACATGGCGAATTTGTCCTGTTTGTAATTATTGTGCATCTGGTTACAGTAAAATATGTTGAGGTTGATTGCTAACTCTGTTGTACCGTATTTTTAGTACTGGTGTCATGTATTTTTGCTAAGAATAATCTTATTTGTTTAACGATGATGTAGTTGGAAAAATTATTGTTAACAAATGTTTGTTTTATGTATTTGAGTTCACTCAGAAATATTCTCTGGGAAGAAGAATTGCTCTATTTAGGAAGTTTTTATCACTGCTACTTTATATCTTTCAGGGCATTGGCTATCATAGTTTAGAAGATAAAAGTTCGTATTGGTGGTGTTTTTATACAGGTAGGTAATAAATATTTTGGATTTTAGTTCTATATCAACATCAAGGAATGGGAGTGCTTCGTGGCCTTTCACCATTCTATCAACATTTACTTTTTTCTATATCTCATTGTCAATCATCAATTATCATAATATACATCCTGTATCTGTTTATATATATATATTTTTTTTTGTTTGAATAAAAACAGATCACCTTAAGGTTCCATGTAATAAGTTATTTCACCACAACCCTTTTAAAGGGCTCTGGATCATCAGACTTTACTTCCAAAAACTTCCAACTTTTGGAAGTAAAGTCTGATGATCCAGAGCCCTTTAAAAGGGTTGTGGTGAAATAACTTATTACATGGAACCTTAAAGTGATCTGTTTTTATTCAAACATATTTGCTCTGAATTTACATTGAGCTCTCTGGATATCATCCTCCTTGGGTCTACCCATACGGATTACCTAGTTTTGCATAAACTAAATATATATATATATATATATATATATATATATATATATATAGATAGATAGATAGATAGATAGATAGATAGATAGATATAGATATACTATGAAACTTCGGTTCATGATTTTAATTCTTTCCGAAAGGACGTTCCTGACTTGAAATGCTCGTAAACCGAAAGTATTTTCCCCATAGAAATCAATGTAAAATGAATTAATCTGTCCCAGGACCTCAGGTGAATTCTTACTTAAACTTTTACAATACATTTTATTAGTTTAATTATTGTGGTGTCAAAATAAAATGTAAAAAATATGCTATTATTAATTTAAATTATAAAAATAGATAATATTTGCAGTGGCAAAAGAACCATAAAAACTGTCTTAGGATTGAAAATTTCATCATTTATCCAGCGCAACACAAAATAATTACAATATGCTTCAAGGTGCATAGCTTCCTTAAAGTTGACCAACTTTTGAAGAAGTGTATTTTCTTTTTATTTTATGGTAAAGAGACATCTTTTCTTTAGAAACCATTCATTTAAATCCTTAAATGAACCAATTTTCTTCGAATAAAATTTCTATCTTGATTTTCCATATGTTCACTCTTGATATGTTAATGTTTTTTACTGAAATATCTTCAGGGGTTTTTCTTTATATAACTGTAAAAAAATGGATGATGCAAATTAAAAAGTACACGCAAGATATTGAAAATAAACACATCCCACCAATATTTCCCCAAAGTTTTTGAATAATAAAATAACCTATTCAGTAAAAATATTAATTCATTAATGAATAAGTACTGAAATTTTCATTTGAATGAATTTTAAAAAATGTTCCTTCTTTTTAGAACATTCTAACTTTTGATTAAAAAAACCTTGTTTCTCTTTGTATCAATGGAACTACTAAATAACAATTTTAGCACTTTTTTTTATGGCAGACATTAATTTTGAAAATCTTGCAAAAATAAAAATAATTGTTTGATTTTAATAAAACTTTCAGAAACTATTCACAAATGATGGAACTTATTATGAATATGTTTTCCTTTTTTAAAGTCATGGCAAAAATTTTTTTCATATGTATTACCTGCCCCCATAACTAATTGTAAGAAAACTATATAATTTCAATTTTGTGAAGATTAGCGATTATATTAGTTAAAAGCACAAGGCTTTTGAGGAAACCAAATCATTTTTTTTTTTGTTTTGTTTTCTACCTGAAAAGTGAAAATCATCTCTGAATTGTAACTTACAAAACTCAATAAGACAAAAATATTATTTAATTTCAAAAGCTTTTAATTGCTTTTATTTATTTTAATGAACATGGACAATATTGTCTGAAAGCAAAAAGATATTTCGATGAAAAATGAATTTTTAAAACAATTATTTGTTATTTCTGAAATATTTTATTTTTTACATTAAATGTAGTTAATTCTTCTAAAATTAGGGAAAAGTTTGTAAAATTTAACGAATGTTGTTATTAAGTAGATATATATTTATAGATTATAATTTCCAAAGCTTCTTACAAACTAACAAATACTAGTATATAAAAAATATAATTTGTGTCAATAATATGACTGCAAATCAAATCTACGGAAGACCGGAAGTATCATGCGTGCAATAAAAAAACGTCACGTGGATTGAGTTTACGTCTAGTATTTAATTTAAATACTGAATTTTTAATATGGTTATTTGTTATTTCTTTAATTATAATAGATTTTTACATTTAAGTTGTTAAAATATTATAAAATTAGTTAAAAGCCGCATTCAGTTTCGTAAATGTCCTTTTGAGATTTTTTTTTTTTTTTTTTTGCGAAACACTTGTGGAGAAGTTAATTTGATTTTTCAATTTCAACTGAGAAGTGTGCCTACAAGTATCAGTATCATTGTGGAATCTTCCACGTCAGACAGTTACACCCCTGCGTGGATAAATAAACTGTTCCCTTTAAGTGGATATATGACAAGCATTCATTGGTTAATCACCTTCACTCTAGCTTGCTGATTGGTCAGTTTCGA
Source organism: Acanthosepion lycidas (assembly GCA_963932145.1). Lineage (NCBI taxonomy): Eukaryota > Metazoa > Mollusca > Cephalopoda > Sepiida > Sepiidae > Acanthosepion > Acanthosepion lycidas. Next base: position 40,964,667 of record OZ010584.1, read on the forward strand.
CCAATCAAACCGCCTGCACGTGACACATCTGTTTTCCCGCGTTTTCCATCTGAGCCAGTGACGTTATTCACGATCATATATAAACAAAAACACGAGTGATTCTCGCGTCTCAAACAATTATCTTATTTTAGCAAGAATTTCCAAGGCAATGTGTTTTTTCACCACAAAAAGATGCTAAAATATCCCATACTTATGTATGGTTACCCATTGATGCAAGAAAAACAAGATTTTAACCAAAATTTCGAAGGTTCTTAATAGGATTAAAAATATAGTTTAAATCAAAAATCCTTTGTTTTTTTTCTATTAATAATAACAGATTTTGACGATAAAACTTTTTTTCATGTATTCTCATTTTTTTTTTTTAATCTTGGGAGGTAGCTAATTTTGGTGGTACCTACTGCTAAAATAGAAACTGGCGTTACATTTTTTTAATCAGTATCGCCACTAAGCACGGCAGTAATGTTACTAAAGCACAAGGGGTGTAGAAGAATTAGGATCAGAAACAGTAATGATGAGCAGAAGGAGAAAAGGACATTGCATTTAAAGAAAGAGCGATTGTCATTGCATTTAAATTTTTGCAGATTAAAGTTGGCTGGAAAGGATGGAGCCGGGGAGGGGGTGTTCCACAAGCGAGAAATATGAGAGAATAAACTGTTAGCATAGAATTTACGCCTACATCTAGCCAGATTAACTGTAAATTGATGAGATCTCGATGCCAGTCTAGTGCTGCGCTTAAATTAAAAAATACTAGGTACCATTAGAGACGAGATTATCCAAATATTTACCATGAAAGTATTTATAGAAAAGGCACAGAGAGGCAACCTTACTACTATGAGAGATCGACCTAGATCCGAAGCCGGCTTATGAACTTTACCACAAGGGAGCTGTCCCAAACCCACACGTTCCTGTTGAAATAAACCACGTAAATCTATTTCTGCTGTTGTCGTATTTCTTTCTTGCAACCATACGCTTAACACTGGTGTCAGAAGCGTACAGCAAGAGAAATATGGCCGACTACACGAGCTTCACCCGAGTCGAACTATTTACTCTCATCAAGGAACAGAAAACACTACTATTCAACTTGAAAACGGGACCAACACAGCCTTCCGAAGCTACGATACACGAAATTCAAGCCGACATAAACGACATGCTGACTGCCCTAAAATCAACTACTTCAACACCTCCCACCGCTCAAACAAACGGCGATTACAGCTTAATGATGCGCCAACAAATCATACGCGACATATTGAAGCTAGAGAGAACCTTTCACTCTGGACACGACGTCATCACGGCCCTAAACAAAGCATACACAATCCACGTCACGCCAGAACTCAGTACCTATCCCAGCCTGGAATGCGAATTCGTCAAGTCTGCTAAATATTTACTGGACCAAAGTATCTTTCAGCAGATGGTTGACTCAAAAAAGGACATCTCCACCTTCGAACAACTGAAGAAATACTTATTAGCAGCCCATGGAAGCCAGATGACTAACTTCCAACACCTCAGTCGAGCCTGGGATCTGGAATGGCGAGACGGCGAAAGATTAACAGACTTCGCGGGTCGACTCGAAAACACCCTTAGAGAGGCAGCCGTCCACATAAAAAACAAATACAAAAAAGACAAAAATACCGACTTAACAGTCGACGGACTTATTTCCATCATCGGCGCTATGCTAATGAGCGAAAAGGTGAAAAGTTGGAACTCAAATCGTTACCTACATCTCGTCAAGACAATGGACAACCACTATTCAGCCATTGGCATAGCCTCCGAAGCTCAAATATACCTTGATCGCTGCGTAAAATCCAACGACACGACTTCGCACAACACTGTGTATTTCACACAGAAACCACAGCGGTCAAACCAAAGAAACGCGCCACCCCGACACAGCAGCCAACCAAACCCACAGCAGACGGGCCTCACCAATCCTCCCGAACATAGCCACCATCCGACACGCAGAAACCATCAGCACACACCACGAATCAGCGTGTGCAAGAACTACCTCAGAGGTCTCCCCGGCCACCATGGACGCAACTGCCTATATCGCCACCCACCTCGCACTCGGGCACAAACACATATCGCCGCAACGAATGATAATACACAAGCCATAAATGATGTGGAACAGGATTTTCGCTTCGGGCAGGACGAGATGTGATGCCTCGTTTGCCATGCTCCTACGTCAGCCATCACACCTTCAATTTTCAAGGACTCGCTCACCATTCACCGCTCGTCCAGTCCACCTTCAACTTCAGGGACATCACCTTCTCTGGCGTCGCAATGCTAGACTCTGGATGCTCCACCTGCATCGTGCCAATATCTCAGTTACCCAGAGAAGCCAAGAAACTCATGACCCTCTCCGACGTCGTAGTAAAAGGAATCAACGGCAGCACCACCGCCCTCGGCGAACTGACTTACGACATCACCATCGGCAGTCGAAACTCACCCACATTCAAAAAGGTTAACGTGCTGGTAACTACCCAAACCACACCAATCCTGATCGGTCAAAATATCCTACGTCACAACACACTCGATTCCTATCTAATTGACAACCAAAATGCGACTATAGAATTCAGACGCACACTTTCCTCAGGATACACAACACACACAGCCGCAATCATATCCCCGTCATCGTCAACCAACGATCCAGCATATGGCGCCCAAGCGAACATCATCCAAAACCAGCCTACTATGGAACTACAGCCCAACATCCAGACACTGGATCAAAAGCTAACCTGGCTAAAGCATATCGCTACCAAACCACACGAACCGATACGAACTAGAAGCCACTGCAAACTTACTCATTCGCTACGCTGACATTATCGGCACAGAAAGCAGCAGCAAAGGCACATTCATCCGACCCATCCACATACCAACCAACGACTAGTCTCGCAGCCAGAAACAACAGCCGATAGCCCAGGCTTTGGAAGCAGACGTAGATACCGAAATTAAGCATATGGCTGATGAAGGTATCATTGAAAACTGCAGCGACCCCAAAGGCTTCAATAGCCCTGTATTTGCCGTACGCAAGAAAAACGGATCGATTCGCGTCGTTGCTAACTTTAAAAGAACTCTCAACAAGGTCTTAGTCGATCTTGACCCTTACCCAATGCCAAGGATCGACCACTTGTTCAACAAAATCGGCAAAGGCCACAGATATTTTACTACCCTCGATCTACGCAGCGGCTACTGGCAAATTGAAGTCGACAAGCGAGACCGATACAAAACAGCATTTACATGGAAGGACCAATGCTATCAATACACGCGCCTGGCCTTCGGTCTTACATCTGCCGGACAAATCTTCTCCCGTTACATAGCAGAAGCCCTAGCCACGGTCACATCCCGTGACAGCATTTCCTCCTATATCGACGACAACCTGGTCCACGCTAGGACATTTAGGGAGTACATACTCTCCCTCGAACAATTCTTTACTGTCCTCCGAAAATTCGGACTCAAGCTGAATCCCGATAAATGTTCCTTCCTCGCACCAGAGGCAAAATTCCTCGGACGCATAGTAAACAGCGAAGGATTCAAGGCTGATCCAGAATACGTTCGTGCCATCAGGGAAATGAAACCTCCAACATCAAAAAAGGAATTACAAAGCCTTATCGGCCGTTTAATGTGGATCAGACAATTCCTAGAGACACGTCTTCACGAACAAATCAGATCAGATATGTTTTCAAAACTTATGGGTCCCATACACGAACTCAACAAGGTTAATAAACCGTTTGTCTGGACGCAAAATGCCGACAGAGCCTTCAAAAAAATCAAGGACCGTCTCTCTTCGCCACCCGTCATCTCGTTTCCAGATTTCTCCAAACTTTTTACACTCACCACCGACGCCAGTGGCGTGGCATGCGGAGCAATCCTTAATGCAAGAAGCCGACAATGGAAAAAAAGATATCATAGCGGTCGCTTCCCATACATTCAACTCCACGGAACAGAACTGGTCCACGACGGAACGAGAGGCATATGCAATAAAGTGGGCAATGTTGAAATTTGATTATTTCCTTCGCAATCGCCCCTTCGTCATCTTCACCGACCACAGATCGCTGACATATCTGGACCAACGAGAGTTCAATAATGCCAAAATACGACGATAGCAAGAAGAAATTTCATGTTATAAATTCGTCTTGGAATATGTTGAAGGCGAATCAAATGTATGGGCTGACATGCTCAGCAGAGGTTGCGGACATAAGAAAACGAAAGCCCCTAACGACCCTACATCGGCAGACAGGACATTCGAGGTAAGCGGCTCAGACCTCCGGGTATACATCCCATCTTGGTGCCTCGGCGAGTTTAACGGTTTACAGCTCATTCCCAAAACTCACACACCACAAAACGCCCGGAATAACAAGCGCGTCACCAACGCATTCTTCGCCTACCACTCCATCACCACCATCCCTACTGTGAGAATCTGCAACCACCTCGGCATCGCAGATGAACAACAGAAGGACGACGCCCTGGCAAAGATCATCAGCGCCCTGCAGTCACCCACTTCAAGCGAACCTCATATCGATCCTGACTACCACCGAGCTACGCTTTTCAAAAAACATTTGCACCATTTTTTTCTAGAACCAGGCACCTCTGTTTTGATGATAAGAGACAGTAAACACTCTCCGAGATTGGTTGTACCATACAAACTACGACCCAGATACCTCTACCAGGCACACGAGTGCAACAACCACTCAGGTGTTACCCGCATGCGAGAACTCCTTTCCAGCTACTGGTGGGAATTCAAAAACCCCGACATCAAAGCCTATGTCGATTCTTGCGACATGTGTGCTAAGTGCAAGGGCAACTACGGTAGACGTACCCACTGGCCCATTGGCCACTGCAAACGAGGAAAGAGACCATTCGATCTCGTCTTTATAGACTTTGTCACAATGCCCAACTCAAAGGGAAAACGCTACATCCTAACCATCCTGGATAGCTTCAGCCGACACTTTACCGCCATACCATGCGCGAGAGACCGTGCTATCGACGCCACCCGCGGATTGTACCAGTTCTTCCTTCGACACAGAGGAATTCCACGCATAGTATCCTCTGATCGAGGCACACACTTCACTGGAGAAGTCTATCGACAATTCTGTAACCAGATGTCAATCACGCAAGAACTTCACTGTCCTTGGCGCCCGCAAAGCTCAGGAAATATCAAGAGACAACATCGCACGATGAAGAACGCACTTTATATGTTATGCGAAGACAGGAACTGTGAATGGCCAGACGTTCTAGAATCTGTCGTCTCGTCCATGAATGCCACGACCAACAGCGCCACCGGTGTCTCTCCGCACTATGCCATTACCGGCCGTCACCCCAACATCGGCCTACCTACACTACACAGAAAAGAAATTACAAGCGACGATCCTGGAGCATATGGAATGCAAATTAATGCCCTGTTAAAGCAGGTTCACCACCACGTCACCCTGGCCAACGACGAAGCTGACCACAAACTTGAGACTAACTTAAATCGCCTCACATACAAGGACCCAATACAAGTAGGCGACAAAGTTTTACTTCATCGGCCACACTCAACTGTTGCCCAATCCTCTCATCTGCCCTGGATAGGAAATTATAAAACACCATTATAAAAACGAACAATATGATGTGTCAGGTGTAAAACGATGATGGTGATACAATCTGGATTCACCGTGCACATATCCGACGACTGGCTCCACGCCCATCACATCTTTCTAATACAATCCCTCTGCCTCCACCGTGTAACAGTCACCAGGATCATTCTCCTCCACATCCTTCGGGGACACATAATTCTGCAAATAATTCCATATCAAAACAAATGCCAATAAGAAGAACACGAGGACAACTTCCCACACGTTTCAGAGACTTTATCATGAATTAATCACCCAAATATACACGAATAACACTCACTGTAAATCAGACCGAGATCTGGGGGAGCCTTGTTATAAAATAAAATAAGTCATATCTCGGCTGATTTACAGGCAAATACTCAAGAGCGAGAACCGGATGTGAACGGGACAAAGCCCCGTCAAAAAATGAACATTATCTTCGTTTAGAAATGTTCCCGACACTCGAGTTCCGGTCGAAAAATAAAATAATATTTAAAATGCTCCCTAGTGGACCCAACCCCTCCTCCTTAGATCCCTTTGGGGCGGGGGAGTTAGTATTTTTTTCTGTTATGGTCGATAATCACAGGTTCGGTAAAAGTTTCTCTTCCTGTTTGACCTTCTAGTTTCTGTCTCTTCCTGTGGTCTTTGAATCTCAAAAGCTTCAAAGATTGCATCCATTGAATCGTCATTTTCAGCGGGTGACGAGCTTGGCTCTTCAACCTGTCTTTTTTGTATTTGGTCAATATGTCTTCTGTGGGTAAAATTTTCGCCTTGTATTGTGTACATCACGTTTCCTAGTCTGTTAATTATTTTTTTCAAAGCTCTCTTTAGTTCTTTGTCGACTTTCTCTATCGTAGCAACCGGCACGTTCCGTTTCTTTTTAAATACTGGTTGGACGTTTTCTTTTAATTCAATTCTAGCTGTAAATTTGATACACCGACCCAACCCGCTCGAAAATACTTCTGGAAATTGATTATGTAATTCTTCCTTTAGTTTTATAACTTCTGATGATTCGCACTTTATCTTTTTACAAAAAGAACTGCTAGGTAAATCCCATACGTCGAACTTCTGCATCCAGTCTGTGCCCACCAGATTTTCTGTATCCTCCATTACGAATATTTTGAGTTTTCTTGTTTTCCCGTGAAATTTTACATTTAGGATTACTTCTCCTTTGAATTTTATATGCTTTCCTGTAACAGACTTAGCAATTTTCTGTGTATGTAACATTGTTGGTCTATTAAGCTTTCTCCATGTTTGTAGGTTAACTATCGTCAGGTGTCAAGTTGTAATTTTATCTTTTTATTTAAGATTTCAAGTTCCACATATTTCCTGATGTTAGTATTGTTTTCGTCATGCATTCTAGTAGATCTTATCCTACTAGGAAATTTTCTGTTCCTACAGTGGGATGCCATGTGACCCATTTTTCCACACGCAAGACAGTTTTTATATTTAAAACGACAATCCTTATTCCAGTGTAGTCCTTCACATCGATAACATTCAGATGGGGGGGTGGGCTTATATTTACTTTGATTTTCGTCATTATTTGCCCTGTACGTTGTACTTTTTTCATTATTATAGAATTTTCGTTTTCTTTCCGGGGAGGGTGAAAATCTTTTTTCATTATTATAGAATTTTTGTTTTCTTTCCGGGGAGGGTGAAAAACGTAAACTTTTGTTTAACTTACGAATATGTGATACTACTGACTCCTAAATATCCTTCGAATCTTTCTTTATACTTAGACATTTTTGGCAGTCTTCCGATAGTTTTTGTAGTGTTAATCCAGGTTCATATTGCAGTTTTGAAAGCATTCTTTTGCGCATTTCGCTATCATTTGCTGAGACTAACCCTTGTAAAAAATAAGACACTTGAAATTGTCTGGAGTTAATTCTGCCAACTTGAAATCGTCGCAATGTTTATTCACGATTGCAGCGAACGTGGAATAGTCCTCATTTTCATCCTTTACGAGGTTAAGACATTTCCACCTTTTGTGAAAGAGTGATGTTTTCGGGCTAAAAAGCTCCGTCAGGCATGTAACTGCTTCCTCAAACGTTAACTCATTTGTCTTCTTTGGCAAAATGTAATCCACAAATTTTGTGTATTCTTCCGTTCCTAATTTTCAGAGTAATAGTCGTAGCTTTTTTGCTTCTGTCCAGTTTTGACAATCGATGTTGAAGATGTCTTCATGACGTCTGAAAAAGTCTCCGAAATTTTTATCCTCTTCTAGGGAATATTTGAATGTTTCTATCGTGTTCCATACTGCGTTTTGAGAAAAAGTCGCCTCTTCTTCAATATTTTGTTGTTGTGGGGATAAAATAAAAACACGAAATAAAATAAAAATACAAAATTAAATAAAAGTACAAAATAAAATAAACATAAAAATCTCCCAGGAGTCCTCTGACAGGAAAGACAATTTACGCATGTGCAAAAAAAATAAAAAGAGAGATTTCCTGGCGCCAAAAATAAACTAGAAGAATCTATCTCTTTCTCTGTTGGACTTTGACTGGTGAACACGTGCCAACTGTTCGGGAAGGAAATTCCCCAACAAGACGTCGTTGGAATCAAAAAAAAAAAAAAAGGAAATAGAATCAGTGTCCTAAACTGTCCCTCTAGTGTCTCCGTATCCTTCCGCCTTTTCTTTGTCTATTTATTTCAGCGACGAAGGCAATTCAACAAGTCTTGGATGTTTAGGTGAAAGAATCAACCCAGCACTAATAGCCATAACATCCATATATTACTCGCTACTTTTACAATTCGCTCCTGGAGTTGTAATTGTCTTTCTTCATTTTGCATTTGTCTTTCCTGATTTTCCTTCTGCGTTTGGAGTAATATATTTTCCATTCTTTCTTGGAATTGTAATTGCTGTTCAGTTTGGTGTTTAACAAGTTCTACTAAAATACTTTTAAAATCCTCCATGGTAAGAGTCTTACGAAAAAACTCGATTTTCCGTATTTTAATCCCCGTAACACTTTGTTACCCAGTTGTTGTGTATACTGGCAAAACGGCAATTTTCTCTTTTGAGTTTCCGAGAAATGCAAATTCTTGTCGCCCAACCTGTTATGGTGAAAAGAGAGAAATTGTTTCTTTCCGTGTAGGTCCCAATTTCTCGACACCAAGTCGTTGTTGTCGGCAAGGGAGAATTTTTCTTTGTGCTATTCCTGTGTGAGTACGAATTTCCTCGTCGCCAAAAGTTGTTGTGGTCGACGAGAGAGAATTTTTTTTTCTTCCGGGTGAGTTCGAAGTCCTCGTCGCCAAGTTGACGAGAGAGAATTTTGTCTTTTTTTTCTCGTCCCGTGTGAGTTCGATATCCTCGTCGCCAAGTTGTTGTAGATTCCGGGTTGAAATCCGGTACCAATAAATAACAAACGCCAGGAATGAATATAGGAAAATAATGTATTAACGTAATAATACAAACTGGTAAAGCAGGTTAGTAGTTCCAGGAATACGGGTTAGTAGCAAAATATATATACAGTCTTTGGTATTGTAGTATCGCTCTATGACTTCTTACTGAGTCTACGTGCTCGCTCACTGTGACTCCTACAACGCTGTTACCTCACCCTCACACTTCCGGTTACCTACAACCTTTTACTCTGTCACTCTGGACTCGACTTGACTCCTCGGTCTAGCTCTCTCGGGTCTTCACTGGCAGTAGTATAAGTATACACTGGATGAATCCATTTGTATAAAAAGGGGTGGACCCCTCAACAATTAACTTCTCATGGTTTTTTTTTTACAATATCTGAATATACAATTGTATATCATTTTTAAGAACCTGTCTTTATATTTGGACCTGTTATCTTGCTTTATTACTAAAAAGTCGCACAAAAGGAAATTTTTTCACGAGCTTTTTTGTCAAAATTTATTTTGTAATATTATATTAATGTTTATTTAATAAATGTTCATCACAAATTTCAATTAATAGCATCGATTCTTGTTTGTTAATGTATGCGCCTTTTTTAATAATCAGGATAAGAAAGGTGACGTTCTCCCTTCTCCCATTCTCTCCCAGGGAAAAATCCTTTTAATTTACCCTGTAAAATGATGAGATTTTGCTGCCAATCTTGTACTGCGCTTAAATTAATGAAGAAATATCATCACAACAATTGCTATGAATATATTTATAAAAAAAAGGGCACAGAACATCAGCCTAGACAATAAGAAAGGAGAATATAGAGCCATTAGCAATACATAGTGCTCAACAGAATAAGAATTGGACGCACACACACATAAACACACACACACACAAGGCAGAAGCTACACCTTGGTATACCCACTGCAATCAATTTAACATGCTCGTCAAAAATGTACCTACAGTGCTGTTCGATAAAATGACTCATCTGATTTTTTTTACTAAAAATATTTTTGTCTATTGTTTTGGGGGGTTAAAATAATTTTAATCTTACTAATATTAAGACCCATTCCCGACCACCTAGGAAAAAGTTTATTCACCCTAAGGTATTCTCTTGATAATTATAAATTTGGATATAAATGAGATTCAGGAAAAAACTGTGCAAAAATAGTGACTCAGATATCGCATTCTAATGATTAAACTGGTAAATGTAAGGAGCTTTTGACAAAATATTGAAAACTATTTTACAATAGACTCAGAACAATATTCTAGAGAATTCTAGAACAGCTTAAATTAAGCCTCATACAGTATAAAAACAGCTTGAAATAGCCACTCAGAACGACCTAAGGCATCTATTATTGCCCTCTCAAAAGCAGGCAAGTCTACGAGAGAAATTGCAGAAATTGCTATAACCTCGCAATCTCTCGAGTGCTTAGGGCACATAATGATGCCACTCCTACTCCAAGGAAGGAAACAAGGGAACGAAAGAAAAGACTGATAGAACTGGGTAATCAAGAGAGAAGTTGTGAAGAATAGGACTATAACTAGCCAAGAAATTGCAGCCAGTCTAAGCGAAGAGCAGGGTGTTAGTCTTGCCTCTTCAACAGTCCGACGGTGGCTATTAGAACAAGGCTACAAATCTTGTACACGATGGTTTAAGCCGCTAATAACCAAAGCCAACAAAGCCAAGATATTTGAATGGGCTCGCTATTACAAAAATTTCACCGTGGAAGACTGGAAGAATGTTTTCTTCTCCGATGAAACGAAAGTTGAGCTAAATTCAAAGGTTAAGCGATCTAAAATCCGAAGAAGAAGCTTTGAAAGCTCTTTTGAATTTAGCAGTAAGTACTGTCAAGCATCCGTTCAGTATAATGTTCTGGGGATGCTTTTCTTTTCATGGAACTGGTTTCTTAAAATCTATTGAAAAGACCCTCGGGAGCGAGCAGTACAAAAGAATTTTAGAGTCTTGTCTGCTCCCTTCTGCTGAAAGGGTGCAAATCGACCCCACCAAGCTCATTTTTATACAGGATAATGCTCCCTGTCACAAATCAAAATTGATGAAGGAATACTTTGATGAGAAGCAGGTGAGTGTTATGTCATGGTTGCCCCAATCTCCTGACCTCAACCCCATAGAAAACGTATGGGGCATTTTAAAGTACAGGCTCTCGAGAAAGCAGTTGAGCAACAAAGAGGATTTGTTGTGAATTTCATATCCGAATGGAATTCAATGCTTGGACATGAGATTTGCCAGAACCTAATCAAGTCAATGCCAAAAAGGATTGAAAAGGTTATCCAAAATAAAGGAGGACCCATAAATTATTAAATATTTCAAACTATATTACCTATTATAAATAAATTATACCTCTATTATTCTTTATTTAAAGCTGTTCGGTTATGTTTCTATTGATTACTAGTTGCAGGAAATAAGTGAGTCACTTTTTTTTTGCTCAGAGTTTTTCCTAAATCTCATTTATATTCAAAATTATAATTATCAATAGAATACCTTAGGGTGAGTAAACTTTTTTAGTAGGTGGTCGGGAAGGGGTCTTTATATTAGTAAGATTAAAAATTAGTTTGATCCCAAAAACAATAGACGAAAAAATTTTTAAGTAAAAAAAATCAGGTGAGTCACTTTTATTGAACAGCACTGTACTGCCCAAAGAATATCTGAAGAAAGTAAAATACTTCCAACTTTTATAGAAAATAGAGCTTGGATCTTGAACCATGCAACTTATATTTTGAAATACTTCCGAACTATAGAACTTGTGATATTTCGAAAACAATTTTAAAAACTCACAACCACTTGAAACGTTCCTGAACAAAAATCCAGTTTCAGTGTCGAATGCGAACACATCGAAAATATAGTCCAAAATTTGAAGAAATATAAAAAAAATATTAGTTAATAATACAAAATAATTAATTAAAAAAGTGTAAATAAACAATATATATTATTTCTAAAATAAATTTCTAAATAGATATTATTTCAATTATCCAATCAAAAGCGTGAGCTTACGTCCACGTAAATTTGAAGATAATGTCCGGTGGAGCCCCTTCAGTTGAAGAGTCAGTAAAAGTACCATACATGCTTGGGCGATCATGCCTCTTACGATTTATAACTAAGCATAACTAAGCTAAGTTGCCATTTCTTTCTCCGGTCAGTTACAACTCCTTAAGTGATTTTTAAATCTTCACTGTATTTCTAACATTATATTGACATTGTAGTGGTATGGTCCTACGACGAATGTCGGGGTCGCCATTTTTAGTGGTATAGTCCTACGACGAATGTCGGGGTCGCCATTTTTAGTGGTATGGTCCTACGACGAATGTCGGGGTCGCCATTTTTAGTGGTATGGTCCTACGACGAATGTCGGGGTTGCCATTTTTAGTGGTTTATCTTACCATTTGTTGTTTAATTCTGACGGAATCACCAAATATGTAATGGCTAGTATATTCCTTGAACGTCGGTGTGACCAATATATGTAGTAATATGTGTTACCAATATGTGTGATGGCTAAGAGAAATGTGATTCAGGACAATGCATGAACACAATGCAATTTATACTTGACGTAAATAGCACATAGAATAAAATACAAAACTGAACTGAATGATTCCAAAACATAACAGTTGGATTTATCAATGTTTGATGCACATGCATGCAAACTGAAAAGGTAGGACAGAGTCGTGTCCCTTTGATTTGGTAATATTTGTACCGGAGTTCATATTAAGAAGTAATATTGAATTTGTAATTTAGAAGAATAAAGTTTGGAATTGTGAGTTCTAAAGTTGGTAAAAGATCAGGAGTAATTTCAGAGTTCGTGAATGTTGGTAATTATCTTTAACGTCTGGTCAGCAATGACTAAGACGGGAGTTCCTGATGGTTACATCTTGGCACTTGGTAGCAAGGAATGAGAAGTGCAAGAAAGATGAATGAAAAGCTACTACTGGTATTTATTTGAACAAAAAGTACAAATTGTGGCACAAGGCCAATAAAAGGGGGGTAGAGGCTGTTCAACACTAACTATCTTATACCTAGCTAATTAGATTCGCGACCCATTCGTACATTACATTTTACACATTCACCAAAAGAACTCGTCCATCACCAAACAATCCTTCAACCACCATAATACCACGTTCTCTCAAGGGAGACCTACCAAAATCGCGCCCCATACCATGAAAATTCTAATGATGATATATATATATATACAATTCTAAAAATGAGAGGGGAGGGAAATGAACCCAATAATAAACTTAAAATAAACACAAATACAAACTAAACTTAATTGATGTTAGTAGGGACCGTCCAACCCATAAAACAGAGAGGCCGCTGTATTCTGCCCAGGGGACAAAATCAAGAGACGCTCTCGCTAATGGAGTGGGAAAAAGTATAAAATATTAGGCTGGAATGAGAAAATATAAAACTGACCCAGTCGAGATGAAAATGGGGCGGGGGTCAAAACAAACTGGGGAGGATGGGAATCTCGACTTGGATCATAACCAAAGAACGGCCGGGATGCAGGCCAGGAACAACACTTACTCACATTAACTAGGTACACCGAAGCTTGTCTAACCTAACCAAGGGGAGGGTTCCACAGGAAGCCACCCCGATGTGCAATAGGTTGTCCTAGAAGAGAAAATCAAGGCTAGCCCCGTTCACACGAAGCAAGCTCGCTTCTTTTACCCACCTAAAGACTGTCGAATGCAATCGTTTTCTATCCGATCTAATCTTCATCTTGAGCTGATGCTCAAAGAATCGAATTAGATCCGAATGAGAAAGACGATTGTCTCGCAAGACTTCCTCCTTTCGCGTCGTCCAAATCACCATTCGAGCCGTGGCCATCAGCGTCAGAAACACCATCCGTTTCATCCCGGAATACGGGGGCGACACATTGTCACACGCGTATGCGCGATCAATGGACACAAGCTGTTCGGGAGCGAGACGAGCCGTCAGCTCGCCGACATGGTCCCATAAGGGGCGGACCTGGGAGCAATGGTAGAAGGCGTGCGCAGCCGTTTCCTCTAAGCCAAGGCCACACCGTTCACAGTCTGGCAAATCCGCCAAGCCCCATATGAAAGCCTTGTCGTTGAGAGGCAGCCGATTCCGAGCCAATCGCCAGCTAAGTGAAAACTCAGGGTTACTGAGGTAATCCGCCGCTGGCGCCCAAGACCAGTAGGAGCAATACTCCTCCTCCGACAAGCCGAGCGTATCTCGTAGGAGATCCTTCGCGGGCCTCTCCACTAATTCACGATAGAAGATCTTCCTAGGCCGAGAAAGGTCACTGGACCGGGGAACGGCCCTCAAGGCCGACCGACACTCGCGAAGGAAAACCGATTGATCCCGGGGTTTACGACCGCGCTCAACCCGCGAGATGGGGGGACTGATGGTAAGGCCAGGGAACGCGTCCCTAACAATCCCCTCCAGAATCGGATCTCCTCCAGTCAATGCACGGCGTAGGAAAGCCAACCTAGAGGCACGGATGTGACTCGGCAGGTGCGGCATTCCCAGCCCCCCATGACACGGACGTTTAGTGCAGACTCGTCTGTCGACCCGATTCCCGCGTCCCCTCCATAAAATGGAGGATAGCGATTGCTCGAGCGCCTTCTTGTGAGTCTTACAGAGAGGAAGTACGGACAATCGATAAAGAATCAGGGGGAAAATGTATGTAGCACACACCTCCGCCCTGCCCTTCACGGACAACCTCCGTCGATTCCAAGTCTGACCGGCGGAATCGACCTTTGCTCGTACTTCAGACCAATTCTTCTCCAGCTGGAGGTCAGGCCCAAACCACACTCCAAGAATGCGGACAGGACCGTCTGTCCAACCGAAGCGGCCCGGAAGAGCGACCCCCTTCCAAGCACCTAACCGAAAGCCGGACGGCTTGTCGCGGTTTATTTTGGCCCCTGTCACCTTCTCGTACCGATCAAGCGCCTTCTGTACCACCTCAATGTCGTTGCGGGACGACACGAAAGCAGATACGTCATCGGCGTACGCGGAAACCCTGGCTCGAGACCCTCCAGGAACGGAAATTCCACGTAGGGCCGGACTGCCGGTCTCGTCCTTCAGCCGGCGAAGGAGAGGCTCCAACGCCAAAGCATAAAGGAGAGGCGACAGCGGACAACCCTGACGAACCGACCTAGACAGCACGAACGCGTCCGACAGCCTTCCGTTCACCTGTACCACCGCACTGGGGGAGCGATACAGGAGGCTAATCCAGCGGCAGAAGTTGGGTGCGAATCCAGCGGCCTGCAGGACAGCTGCAAGGTAGCGATGGTCGACCCTATCAAATGCCTTGGACTGATCCAAATTGATCAGCGCGGCTTCTTCGTCGTCTTTTACACCCTCTATGATCGTGCGGATCAGATGCAGGTTGCTCTGAATTGTTCGGCCCCTCACAGAACAAGTCTGCTCAGGTCCCAACAGAGACTCGGCAACTGACTGTAAACTCTCCTGCAGGATCTTGGCCATAATCTTTAACTCTGTGTTTAGCAGAGTTATGGGCCTGTAATCATCTAGGTTCCACCCACCACGTTTGCCCTTTTTCAACAGAGTGATCACACCCCTGGTGATCCGGTTGGGGATGGACCCCGACCGAAACCAGTTGTTGAACACTGCAGTCAAAATTGGAACAAAGATGTGCGACAGCCTCAAGTACAATTCATAGGGCAAACCATCCAGACCGGGCGACTTGCCTCTGCCGACCTTCTTCAAAACCGCGTAGACATCGCCCTCCGTAATCTCTCCCTCGCAGCTAGCCGCTTTAGTCGGCGAAAGCCGAGGAAAGTCAGCCAAATAGCTACGAAACTCCTCCTCACGGAGACCAGGCTCCTTGGTAAACCGGTTCTCGAAATGGCGCCGAAACGCTCCGCACATGTCGTCAGTGGCCCGAAGAGTACGCCCCTCTGGGGATTTGACTTCATGAATGTAACGATCGCCACCTCGACGGACCTCTTCCCTGCGCAGATCTGCGCCCAAGTTCACGGCTTCGGAAGACATCTTGCTTAACTTATGTCTAATTACCTGACCCATGTACCGCTCGCTATTCGGTCGATCCAGGGCCTCCTTAGCTAAGGCTATCTCTAGGGGATCCCCCCCAGCCACCGCCCGGGAATAACTAGCTTTAAGCGTCTTCACCTTTTCAGCTCTATCTAGAGCGAGCCGTTTGCTGAAATCAGTGGTGAAGGACCTAATCCTACATTTAAGGCGTTCCCACCACCTATTCCCGATAACCGCCCCCACTAGCTCCCGCTGCACTAGTCTAGTTAGCTGCTCCTGGAAGTCCCGCCTGTCCAGTAAAGACAGATTGAACTTCCAGTACCCAGCCATTCTAGGCCTATTGTCTAACGCCACCCGGGCACAAACGAGTTTGTGATCCGAATAGCCTACCCAGTGGAACGTAGGGCAATCTAGTAGTTCTATGTCGGCTCTTCTCACTAACATTCTGTCAAGGTAGCTAACCACCTTGTCAAAAGGCCAATTAAGAGCCCACGTCCATATTTTTCCCTTGGGATGATCGACCCGGTATCTATCGACGAGACCATAATCGTCGATCAGATCGACCAAGCTGCGATCGCCCCCTCTCCCGCTAGCACCCCGCCCCCTGTCTAACTTGAAAAGCTACTACTACTCAAAAAGTTCACAAGTGTCCGTTTTATATAATAGCCGAATACCACGTGAGACGATATGAGCGGGAAAATAGATTGGTCGCGTGCAGGTGGTTTGATTGGTTGAAACTGACCAATCAGCAAGCAAGATTAGAGGTGATTGACCAATGAATACTTGTTATATTTATGTGAAAGTAGGATTTTACTTACCAGATAGGAAGAGTGCATTTCCTAAAAAGAGATAAGACTGGTTTGTTGTGGAAGATCCCACAACATCAAATAATTTATAAAACTGACAAAAATACTATAATCAGTATGGGTTGATTAATCAAAACTTTCAATAATTTATGATGGCCTTGAAAAAAAACAAACAATTTTAATGTAAAGAGGGATGTCAAAATTTTAACTTTTGATCATCCATACCGTAGAATAAAAAAACAGTTGTAAAATAAAAAAAAAACATAAAATTATTTTTTCAAATTGTTCACACTCGAAAATGGCATTAAACTTTATATTTTTTGATTCTTCAAAAAAAATTATTTTACACCAACTTTAACAGAAAGAATTTTAAAAATATTACTGTAAGAATGCATATAAATTTTACACAAATAAATATACATCAGAGACTTTTTTTTCAGTGGAAACAAACAATATACAGTATATTTTAATAAAATTAGGTATCAGGAACACTTCGCAAAAAACGATTTTTAATTTTTCTTCAGCTCTTTTCTTAAGATTTTGGTTCATACTTTCGATGCGTTCACACTCGATATTAATGTTTTGTTTTTTTGGAGTTTTTTAACTGATATAACACCTTCGGGGATTAAACTTTATAAAAATGTAAAAATTAGAAACCTCGAAACTAGTACAGTTAAGAAAAGCTAGATATAAGTGGCCCGAAAAAATACTTCCAAAATTATAAAAGGAAAAGAAAAGATGCAATATAAATTTCATTCATTAATGAATAAACTGATGAAAGTTTCAATGAAACCTGAGAATTCACTGACTTTTGCTATTTTTTTTTAATCAATTTTTTTTTAACATGTCGAAAGTGCACATGATTTGGCAGGTACATAGTTACGTTATCTCAACCTTATCCAAAATCGGTCTTCATTTTGGAGTGCCTTAATGTACGAAGTCTTTTCATTAAAGTCAATTTTGAATGAAAATAGAAATTATTGATAGTCATATAAAGAGTACAATTCTCTTTTGTACTTTTACAAAGTTAAAACTTTAATTAAGTTTAAATTGAATTTCTACTCCAAATCCAGATGAACTATTATTATGTCAAATTCCTTAAATTCTACACCTGGGACACATTCTGAGAGGTTTTAATAATTTCCCTTAGTCTGGAAATGGTCTAGAGCCTTGTTTGTCAACCTTCTTAGAGCTAATTTGAAAAAAAAAATTCTAATCATGTGAAGTAACTTTAGTTTAATTTAGCACTTGAAAAAAATTATTTAGAATATATCAAAAATTTGCCACTCACTTCTGAAAAAACTGATCATTCTCTAGTTTTAAGCAAGTGTAAAAAAATATATTAAGCTGGTCTAACAAAAGCTCTCAGTTGTCATGATCTTTGAAGGACAGTTGAGTTCAACCATTTGTTCCAAATTTAATTCTCAAAATCTATGGGTGTATGTATGATCGGATGTTGTTTATGCATTTCTACAGTTTTCACCCGATTTCGATGATTTTTTTTTTTTTTTTTTTGATAGATAATTCTTCAGTACTTATTATAATAAAACTTATCGTATATTATTATTATGACGGTCCAGTAAAGAGGTTCCTTCCTTGCAAGGTTGAGAACGCAAAAACAACCCTTTTCAGACCCCCTCCATTCACATTGTTACCCCCTCCCCCCATTTAGGGATGTGCCTCAGTTGCACCCAATTGTTGTTACTAATATTGATTTTCAGATAGGATGACTTTAAACTTAAACTGCTTCAACTAAACGGGAAAAATTTTCAGTAATGAAACGCCCGGACGAAGACGGGTTATACTGCTAGTCTTTTATAAGTTGAAAGTGAAATTAATAAACACTTGTGATAATTAATTTTTTTTAATTGAAATGAAGGGAAAAGTGATAGATTTTTTTCTGCATGTTTCCCTAATTATGGTCTGTTTTTGTCATATCAGTTGCACTTGTCAAAGTGAGCACTTCTGTTTGGGTTAAAGAATTGGAGTTCTGATAGTATACAATATTTGGAAGGATAGAGGTATTTTATTTTCCTCTGTGTCTTTGTAAAAAAATTTTCTTCTTTTGTTTTCCTATAATATTACAAATCTAATAGGCAATATCTTACAAAGTAAGTCCCACATGCAGCTTCTCCAACGTCTGAGTGATGTTGCGACAAGAATGTTTTGTCCTTTCAGTATTATTCCCTTTATGAAGGTCAGTTCATCCCTGTGATTTCAATTTGCTTGAACTGCCGCTTAGCATGATTCCCGTTGGTCGAGCCATCCTTCCTTTATAACTCTGATGAGTGAAGCTCATCTTCACTCTCTGTAGCAGTTCTGATTTTCTCAATCTTGCGCTCAGTGGCTGGAAGCCAGCTGATAATGTTGTGTACATGGACATCCATCCCTCTACTATATTCTTGGTTGAGGACTGGTAGGTGTTTCCACGAGAAGGTGTTGGCTATGGGTATCTTTTTTAGTGCATATATTATTGTCGTGTCATAATTGACTAGTTGCAATAGCATCGTCTGTAATCTCGGAGGGGCGGCGTGTAGTGATTTTTGAAAAATTGATATAAGAAGTTTGTGGTCGGATTCAATGACGTTGCGGCCATAAGCATAATGGTGGAAACACCTGCATCCGAATAGAATAGCGAATAGTTCTTTTTCTATTTGTGCATATTGTTTTTCACACTGGGTTAGTGATTTCGAGGCATATGCAATAGGGTTACCTTCTTGTATCAGTGCTGCACCAAAACCATTTTGTGAGGCATCTATTGGTTTTGAAGGGTCAAAATATTTCAAAACTCTCCCAGGAATTTCTGTTATGATGTCTTTGATTTTCTTGAAAGTTTTGGTTTGTGATTCATCCCATTCAAAATGGAATTTTTTCGCTAGGAACTGGCGTAAAGGGCTTGTTATCTCCGATAGGTTGGGGGAAAATTTGGATAAGTATGTAACCATACCAAGTATGGTTTCAAGTTCAGCTTTGTTAGTGGCGGGTGGCATGTCTTGAATCGCAGTTATTTTATCTGGATTTGCTTCAACTCCTTCTGATGTTATCATATGGCCGAAGTATTTGATTTTCGATGCTGCAACTTTTATTTTGTCTTTGTTAAATTTTTATTCCCACTTGTCTTACCTGCTCTAAAAATTTTATTAGGGATTTATCTTATTCCGTCCGGTTTTTCCCATTTATCAGTATATTGCCTATTAATGCAATAACTCCCGGGAAGCCCTTGAAGCACTCGCCGATCTTCTTTTGAAACTCATCTTGGGATAATCACAAACCAAAGGGTAATCTGAGATATCTGTATCTCCCATATGGTGTGTTGAAGGAGGACTCTTCGTTGAGTGGTATCCACATTTGATGTCCATTTTAGTAAAGATTCTTGATCCACTGAGATCTGGGAGAACGTCTTCTAGTGTCTTCATGGGGTAGTGGGGTCTCTGGATAGCTCGGATGAGGTCTAGACAGATTCGGAGCTTTCCATTTCCTTTCTCGATAACCAACAAGGAGTTTACCCATTCAGTGGGTGTAGTCAACTTTTTTGATGATACTCCCCGTTTCCATTCGTTTTAGTTCTCGAATCAGTTTTTTTTTCTCTAAAGCTAGGGGTATTTTGTGAGGGGGTGTATAGTTGGGGATACATCCGTATCTACCTGGATGGTACATTCCCCTGGAAATTTTCCTATACCTTCAAACACATCCTTGTTCTTGGATATAATTACTTCTCTAGTTATATGACTTGGTGTGGTATTTGACTTTGCCAGGCACTCATAAATACGTTTAATAAGGCCCAAAGTCAAACATTGCTGTAGACCCAAAATTTTTGATGAATTTGTTTTTTTGTTTGATAGATAATTCTTCAGTGCCGGCGTTGATCCAAACTGGCTGGAAATAAATTACGACCTTGAAGGTGAAAAATTATAAAAACTGATTTTTTACATTTTGCGCAAAAATCAATGGCAAAATTTAATGCCTGTAAAAAACACTGTAAAATCAATTCAGAGAGTTGTAATCTAACGCAAAAGATTATTAGAATTATAAGAAAAATTATATTATAAATAAAAATTATCGTATATTATTATTATGATGGTCCAGTGAAGAGGTTCCTTCATTGCAAGGTTGAGAACGCAAAAACGGTTCTTTTCAGAGACATCCCCCCCCCATTCACATTGTTAACCCCGCCATTTGGGGATGTGCCTCAGTTGCATCCAAATGTTGTTACTAATATTGATTTTAGGGTGGGTTGACTTTAAACTTAAACTGCTTCAAGTGAACGGCAAAAATTTTCAGTAATGAAAAACCCGGACGAAGACAGGTTATACTGCTAGTCTTTTATAAGTTGAAAATGAAATTAATTAGTCAGTGAGTTTGAAATTATATTTCAATCATTACAGTTGCACTAATCAGTTTAATTCAATTACAATTTCATTTTTAATAACAAACTACAGAAATATCTTTTGTAATACTCTCGACAGCATCTATATTTTAAACGCTTGTGATAAATGATTTCTTAAAATTGAAATTAATGGAAAAAACATAAGAGATTTTTTTTTCTCTGCATATTTCTCTAATTATGATCTGTTTTTGTCATATCAGTTGCAGTTGTGAGCACTTCTGATTGGGTTAAAGAATTGGAGTTCTGATAATGTTGTGACCAAGTAAATAGTTTAAGAAATAACCAAAAAAAAAAAGTGTTACAGATATATTATATATTAAACAGTAAATATAGCAGAAGAGTATTACACGACTAGTGAGTGTGTGTCGGTTGACCTAGCGTTCAGTCTATTCGACTGTTCCCCAAGGCCTTCTCTCTTACTAATCTTATAGTAGGCGGAAGAATACAACATAGACTCTTTAGAGGGCGGACACCACAATAGATAGTATACAACATTCGGAAGAATAGAGGTATTTTCCTCTTTTGTTTTCCTACAATATGACAAATCTAATAGGAATAATAATAAGCAAAAATTTTACAAAGTAACATTCAGTGAATATTTGAATATTTTGATTAATTAATAATTTAACCAGTCTTTAATATCTTATATGATATGTTGAAGAAAAAAAATTACCATAATTGTTGAGGTATAAGTCACATATCTCTTGAGTCTTTTATGTGAAATTGAGGTATTTAATAGTTTACATTTTACCTAGATGACAAAGACTACAATTACTTGTACTTGGCATAAAGTCACTGGGATGTTTTACGTGTGAATTAATATGGTACACAAATTTTGCTTTTCTTTTTGAATATGTAAATTATACCAAAGTGTAAGATTTGAAGAGAGGCTTCATAAATGACAGGTTTCTTCACTTAGCTCAGAATTCAATCTCCCATTTTGTTCCAGATTTTATTTTAGTCATTTTATCTAAAGAATTCTTTCGCAGATTCTTAAGCTTTTTAGGTGCTTCCTGCTTTTCCTAAAATTTAAGATTTAATCTGAATATTAGCAATAAAAAAATCGTGACATGTTAGCAATTAAATATTCAGCAAGAATAGTTTATATATGGATTCTATTCATTCATTTTTTGTTAATTTTTGCTGTAGAATTTTTTTATATTAAATTGATTTAAAAATTGCCAATGTCATTTTTTGTACCATGTTAGAAAAAAAATTAGAAGTGTCATTAAAGTTCATTCATTAGTTTATTAATTGTGTAATCAGTTGTTTACAAAAAAGGGAAAATTAAGGATGTCAGAAAATGAACATTGATGAAAATCTAAATAGATACCATTCTCTTCAAGTTCAGCATAGAAAAATATCAATTTTGGACAAGATAGTCATTGGCATTAAAAAAATGGTAAACTATAAAAATTCTGACGAGAGACTTCAACATCTCAACTTAAGCAGAATCTGGCACGCGGAAAATGGTTCTGTGTTTGATGAAATTCAAAAGAACGTTTTTATTATGAACTGATAAAAACGGAAAAAAATACTAAAAGTATGAGCTTTATTATTATTTTACGGATCAAAAAGAGAATTTATTTTCAACCAAGACAGACGTTTACATTAATAATTGTAAAATGAGTAACAGTTAAAACACAACTATTTGAAAGATTTAAAAATCATTTTAAGTTTTAAATATGGCAAATCTTTTAGAAAATAAAAACATTTTCAAGAAAAAACAAATATTTTTATCTTTAGATATTTTTTTCCTCTTCAATTATTCCCTATGAAAATTATGGAATTTAGAAAATCTAATTTCCAACACCATGACAAACATCAATTAATTCAACATTCATAACTGTCACACAGTATATTGCTTTTAATTATTCATATAAGCTATTTTCAAATTTATCATAACTTGATTGATTCCTGAATAGATACCAAAAAATCCCTTTTTGGAAATGATTCTTTTAAATTTATTTCTCATCACACATTAGTTTATCAGCAATACATCAATCTCTTCATTCAAATCAGACAAAAATGATTATTTCTCATGGCGACTGAAAAAGTTCAGTTTTATCAACAGATAAGAAACATTCAGAAAAAGTGAATGGGATACCAACCTTATCATATTTGATTTGAATAGCATGAGCTTTTTGCAGGATCTCAACAAAAATAAATATTACTAGGACCTGAAATAAAAAAAAAAAGATTATTTTTCCTTATAAAATCAGAAATAACACACTGTCCAACAAGTAGTTTAATGTCTTGGATTAAATGAGAAAAAGTTTCAAAACGAATGATCAATGCAAGAGGATTAAGTTAATATTTTAATTTTGCCATAATGTGGAAGCTTCCATTTTTAAACTTCCAGTAAAATTTTAATGAATGAAGATATCTTTAAAGACAAAATGTATTGGCACGTTGTTATATCAATTTATAGAGTAAGAAGTTTAATAAATTATTAAAATCGGGCCCACTGTCTTATTTGTCAATAAAATATTTGGAAATATTTTTGCAAACTGAGCAGATTAAATAAAAATATTCTGTGTATTTTATGTTGACATAATTTTTAACAAAATCATCTTCATCTTTCTTATTTGTTAATCAAATAAAAATGAATATTTTTTACAGTTGTCATTTTAAAATTATATCACAGATACATTTTAATAATTTATCTCAGTTAAATGCAGGAGATACATACTGACTTTTACAATAGATAGAAATGTAAGCAAAGAAGCACTTACCTGTATAATGAAAGAAATTATAAATTCTACAAGAAATGGGTAAAAACCAGAATTGTACAGAGTTACTGGTAATCCTAGAATTAAATATAAAATTAAAAACATTTTAAAACTGTTCCAAAAATCATCATTTTGGTTAATAGTTATTTTGGCACATTTCATTTTGAAGAAGAAAGAAAAGGAACCAAGAATATAAAAGGTTTATTTGGAGAATTCAACAAGCATATTGGTCCAGAAAAAATGCTGCTGTAGCAATAACAGGTTAAAGCCTTTGAAACTATAGTTGAGGCCAATCGGAAGAAAGGTTAGTCTTCATAATACCATTTCAGAGTTTCCAGACTGGACTAATTTTGAAAGGCCAATTCTTCTAAGGTTTTAATTATACTACTTGCAAATTTCTAATTCTAAAATAAATCACTTGTTACAAAATGTCTGTTCTTGATCCCTCAACATAATTTTATATTAGAATCTCTCTTTATGTAGCAAATCATATATGAAAGTATATCCTCTGCATGTAGAACACTAAAATATTTGCATGCGAAGATACAAAGTGTTCCCCAAGTGATGAATCATCTTTAGCCTGTTTTGAGCCATAATAACCTCACAAGAGCTCTTGTTCTACAAAATGAACAGAGTCCTTTACATGTATAAAGTTTACTTATTGTGTTAAGGCTCCATTCCTATAATGTTAAAGGGGTTGATCTTCCCTTGCTTTTTCAAAACTGATTGAATACAAGTATAAAAAATATAAACTCAATTTTTTTTATTTATTTTTCTAAGATATGCACAAAGAAAAATAAAATAAAAACTTGCTTCTAAAAATGAGAAGTAATTTTTATTTTTACTTACCCAAAATCCCAGTTCCTAGGATATATGCTATTGTTACAAAATCTACAAAATAAAAATAAAATTAAATACATTAATAAAAAAAAAACGTATTTAAAAAATCCATTCACTTGTATAAGTGTTCAATAGTTAGTGATTATTGTGAAACACAATGAAGTTGTCAATGAAAATTCTTTAAAGGTGTCACACCCACTAATATGGCTATTGTTGGATTAGCTCCTTTGCATGGAAAAACTAGTTAAAACTGACAAAATCCTCGGTGCCCGTAGATATAACGGAAGACAGGTTGTTGTTTTTTTTTTGGGGGGGTGCCTAATACGGAAAGGTGGAGGAGGTGTTGGCTGTAATTAGCAAGGACGGAATTGAGACCGGTGACATTGTCCTTCAAGTGACTTTGAACCGCAAGAATTTTACAGACATCCCCAACATATTGATGTTTAGGGAAAAAAGGATGCTGGTTGGGGTCGAAGGGCGCTGTTGTTCGTGTGGGGTCTTGAGTTACATGACGAAGGCGTGTCCTGAGAAGAACGTGTCATAAATGCCGGCAACAACAACAGCAGTGGAAGCAGAGACTGTCAAGTCCCCCGAAAGGGCTTGGAAGGAGGTGGAGACTAAGAGACGAAAGTCGACAAGAAACTCCCCGTGCCCCCAACAGGATGTCCCACCGAAACAGCAATCAACCAAGCAACCCCCTAAGGAGCGGTCAGAGGAGCAACGACGACGACAACAACAACAACAGAAGACGAAAGAAAAGTCCAAGGAAAAGCAATACAAAAGTCAGCAGCAGCAACAAGAAAAGTGGCAACAACAAAAGCAGCAGAAGCAGCAACAACTTGCAGGGCTACGTTCGGACGGTGACATGGAGGTGGTGCACGAGTTGCCTACACCTCGGTCCTCCTCCTTAAAGAGGAGCAGGGAAGAAAAGCGACAAATGAAGGGTGGGGAGGGACAAGGAAAAAAGAAGGTCTCGATCCGTTCCTGCGTCGTCCGGAAAAAGCAAAGACAATGCCCTAGAATCAAGTCGCCCACTCGAGCTCCGTTTCCCCTAACCACTTTCAACCCCACTCAGCTGCCGAATGCCACACACCCCACATATCAAATTTCACACCTTCCCACTCGTCCAATTCTACGCCACCCCACCCGTCCACTTCCACACCGCCACACCCAGAAAGGGAAAAAGGGGAGAGAAAGAAGCAGAAGAGGCAGATCTTCAAGGGGGAAGACATTTGTGAAGTAGACAGAAATGAATTAAAAAAAGGCCTCTCGGTTCAGAAAAAAAGTCTTGTTGAGTTTGCTGTTCAAGTTCAGCACCGTTGATGAGAAATCGGTAGAAAACCCCAACAATTTCCCCTACGCCCCAGGGGTCATCTCGTGTATTAGGGATACGGCGAGCTATTTGAAGGTGTGCACACGCGTGTTCGAAGCAAATGACGCTTTTCCCAACATCAGAATGGCCAGTTGGGCACACCCGATCTGAAGAAGTTGTACAGATTTTGTTCGGGGAGTGTTCCGGTATTTCTCCATTCCTCACTATATAGGTTTCTAAAACTAACGTACCCAACGGACGTCAGCGGGATTGTCTTGGATGGTCGCATGACGGCAGAGATGGGAACAGAGAGTCTGGGACAATCCATTGGGGTCCTTACCGAGACAGATTTCCGTCCAGTCTGTATTTAAGGGAAAACTACACTTAAAATATGTCTATCAAGCTAGCCAGCTTGAATGCTAGGGGCCTGAGAGATCGTGGTAAGGCTGCCTACCTGCTTCGTGATCTCGGGTCCTTTTGTGTAGAAGTGACCGCGATCCAGGAAACACGCTTTGTTTGCGACGTTGATGCTAGTGTGCTGTCTAACGACTTTGTCCTCTATTCAGCATAAGGGGACCGGCAAACTATCCCGGTTGCATTTCCAGAGGTGTGATCACGCTGTTGAAAAAGGGCAAGAGTGTTGGGAGGGATTTAGATGACTACAGGCCCATAGCTCTGCTAAACACAGAGTTAAAGATTTTGGTCAAGATTCTGACGGAGAGGTTGCAATCAGTTGTCGCGAGCTTGTTGGGATCCGAGGGGATGAACAATTCAAAGCAACCTGCATCTGATCCGCACGATCATAAAGGGTGTAAAAGACGACGATCGAGCCGGGCTGATCAATTTCGATCTGTCCAAGGAATTTGACAAGGTCGACCATCAGTACCTGGCTGCTGTCCTGCGGGCCGCCGGATTCGAACCCGACTTCTGCAGGTGGATCAGCCTCCTGTATCGCTCCCCCAGTGCTGTGGTACAGGTGATCGGGAAGCGATAGAGCGCTTCTGTGCTGTCACGGTCGGTCCGACAGGGCTGCCTGCTGTCGCCCCTACTTTATGCTTTAGCTTTGGAGCCTTTACTTCGCTGGCTGAGGGGCAGGGCGTGCAAACCGGCTCTACGCAATCGCTGTTTTCCCTGGTAAAGTTCGAGCTAGGGTTTCTGCGTACGCCAATGACGTATCCATTTTCGTGTCGTGCCGTCGCGACATTGAGGTGTAGGAGAAGGCGCTTGAACGGTATGAGAAGATGACGGGAGCCAAAATTAACTGTAACAGGTTGTCCAGCTTTGGTTGGACTGATGGGCCTCCCCGCATTCTTGGAGTGTGGTTTGGACCCGGACTTCGGCTGGAGAAGAATTGGTTAGAAGTACAAGTAAAGGTCGGCGCGTCGGTCTTGACTCGGATCCGAAGGTGGTTTTCCTTAAAGGGTAGGGCTGGGTCGTGTGCCACTTACGAATTGCCACTCATCCTTTACCGCCTGACTGTACTTTCTCGTTGCGGGACCCATATGGAGGCGATCGAGCATTTGTTGATCAGCCTCTTGTGGGGTGGTTGCAAACATTGGGTCTGTAAAAAAGTCTGTTAGCAGAATCTATCTCATGGCGGGTGGCTGGAATTGTCACACCTGACGAGTTATCGCCATACCTCTAGGTTGGCTTTCCTACGCCGCGTTTTGATGGTGGGATCTATTTTGGCGCGGAGTGTTAGGGACGCCTTCCCTAGCCTTACCATCACTCCATCAATTTCTTGGGTTAAGCGCGGTCGCGGTCGCGGTCGTGGAAGATTGTCAAGTTTCCTCGGCGACTTTTGGTCACTCTTGAAGGTCGTTCCACGGTCCCGTGACATTTCACGGCCCCGGAGACTATTGTATCGTGAACTAGTGGAGAGGGTCGCGAAGGATCATCTGTATGATTGGCTCGGCTTGTCAGCATCAGAGTTGCGCTCTTTTTGGTCCTGGGAACCGGCGGCTGATTATTTCAGCAACCATGAGTTTTCGCTTCGCTGGCTCGGAACGTGTTACCTCTCAATGACATACTTTTCAGATGGGACGAGGCAAATTTGCCAGAGTGTCATCCGTGTGACCTTGGCTTAGAGGAAACGGCTTCGCACGCCCTCTACCATTGTCCTCAGGTGCGCATTTAACTTTTTGAAGATCAAATTATATTGGAAAGCAAGAAGTGCCATAGGACTCATGATTACATATAGCAGTTTCAATTGTAAAATGATGAGACCTCGCTGCCGATATAGTACTGTGTTTAAATTTGTAAAGTTGAGATACCAAAAAGAAAGCTCATCAAAACAATTACCATGAAAATATTTATAGAAAAGTCTCAGAGAAGCTACGTTTGGATGATTTAGAAATATGTAAGGTAGATTCTGGTGAGAAAAATTGTCGAGCATACGCAGTGAAGCAATTTTCCTGGCAGGAAATCCAGCAATTGATTCAATATAATCTTTCTATTTCATGTTAGTGGAAAAATGTTAGCCCGAGAAGGCACAATGAGTCATTCTCCTGGAAATTAGGACCAGCCATGCTAATGGAAGGCAAAAATGGTCACTTATAACGATTAAAAATGAGCAACTTTGTTTTGGAAGCATTAAAATTAATAATCGCTTTTTCTCCCAAGTTAACAACTTATTGAAGGTCACTTTTAAGATCAGGTGCCAGTTTGACCTTATTGACCTTATTGAACTGATCAAGTTGAATATTAAGACAACAGTACCGTATATACTCGAATATAGTGCGAATTTTTATGATCAATATTTTTACACAATAGTAGGGGCGCACTATACACAGGTAATTTTTTGAAGAGGTTACTAATCATGCATTTTCGGTAAGTGGTTACACTATACAGAGATAAATTTTTGTGGTGGGATTAAAATTCATGCATTTTCGGTGACTGTATTTATTATATTGTTTACATTTACTGGTATTGCTTTGACTTATAATTCGTTGTTACATATTAAAATACTTTGACAAGATGTAGCGCAATATAATGTAAATGATGATTGTACAGGGCGAGGTAGCTGTGAGAAAATTAAATAAAATCAATAAATGAAATAATAATAATCAATAATAAAACAAAGAAAAGGAAATATATTTTCACATGATGCTAGTAGTAAAGAAACCGGAAATGTTAATCCACACTTGGCTTCCACAAACGTCCGTTAGCTGATGATATTTAAGCCTACGAAAAGACAAACATTTCCTTCTTTCTTTTCTCCCTCTTTTTCCAAGATGTAGCAAATGTGGAAAAAAAAAACGTTTGTATCACAGTCCACTGAGAATTGAACTCTTTTTCCGCTTTCCAACGCATGGCTTTCGCACGTGATTTCCCAAAATTCTCCCTATGAAGTAAAGAAACCTTTGCTTTGGTTGTTCCAACTCAGCGCAATCCTAACTTGAGCTCGGCCATTATAACCGCGCTTAAACTCTCCAACGATGAGGTAAGTACATTCATTTATGCCACATGAAATCACTGGAAAAGTCTTCTCATTTATAAAGTCCTTGCGAATGGGTAGGTCCCTGAAGGTCGTTGTTAACAGCCAAGCTATCAAAGCAGGCGTCCTCCAAGGTTCGTTTCTTGGTCCAACCCTCTTTTGACCGATCATTTGTGAATGTATATGCTGATAATGCAACGGTATATAGGCGCACCTTCAAAACTTTAGATGACTAGAACTTGTCAGCTGATCTCTCCTCTGACTTAGTTCTAATATTTGCTGGTCACATTCAATACCTTGAAAACTAGACTAAAGACATTCCATCACCACTAAGCAGACCCAGAACTTTCACTAATCTCGATGAACGGGTGCTCACTCAGGGAGTCCCAGTGCCTTGAATGCATATTAGGACTCAACTCTGACCTCAAGTGGAACTCGTACATACGATCCATCGCTAAAGATGCTAGGAAAATGGTCGGTTCCTTATACTGTTCCAGTGAGTACCTGACTTCACCTGCTATCATCTACTTTTACAAAAGACAGATCAGACCGATAATGGAGTAATAGTGCTGCCAATTACTCACTTTCCGGTCCCATTATAGTTCAAAAGCGTTTCCGCCTCCTTGTGGGTGACGAATTATTCTCACAGACAAAACATCGTAACCCTCTCCTTGCTCTATCACTATTTCCATAGAAAATGTTCACACGAGCTACATTCCATAATTCCACCAGTTTTAACCTTGACGGCTAAGACCAGCCATGCCACGCCCATTGTAGCGAACCAGCGTCAATTCCTTCCATTGGTGAAAAGGTTATGGATTCGTTGCCAACCTTTACAACAGAAGATAAAAAAAGTACCCGAGAGAATTTTAGACGAGCTTAGAAATCATTTAGTCCTCCAACAACATGTCTTATATGAAATATTTCTGGATTTTTTTTTTCGGCATGTCAAAAAACGAACGAACCCATTGATGAATATTTAGTTAAGCAACTGGTAAAATCATATGAATTTGGGGAACTACAGAACTCACTCATACGAGACCTACGAGTTCTCGGAGCACTTGTTGAGGGAGGCAGAGAGCGCTTACTAAGGGAATGACCTATATCCGACCTGGATAAAGTGATACAATGTCTTAAAGTAGCAGAAATTAGCCTAGCCTGGCTGATGGTGGGGAAGACTGAACCAGAGACTGTTTTATTCTGATAAAAGAAAAAGCCAAAAAACGGACGTACTCCAGGGGTGTGATCACGCTGTTGAAAAAAGGCAAGGGTGCTGTGGGGGGGAACTAGATGATTACAGGCCCATAACTCTGCTAAACACAGAGTTAAAGATTTTGGCCAAGATCCTGCAGGACCGTTTGCAGTCAGTTGCCGAGTCTCTGTTGGGTCTTGAGCAGACTTGTTCTCTGAGTGGCCGAACAATTCAGAGCAACCTGCATCTGATCCGCACGATCATAGAGGGTGTAAAAGACGACGATGAGGCCGCGCTGCTTAGTTTGGATCAGTTCAAGGCATTTGATAGGTTTGACCATCGCTACCTTGCTGCTGTCCTGCAGGCCGCCGGATTCGCACCCGACTCTTGCCGCTGGATTAGCCTCCTGTATCGCTCCCCCAGTGCTGTGGTACAGGTGAAGGTGTCGGGCGCTTTTGCGCTGTCTACGTCGGTCCGTCAGTGTTGTCTGCTGTCGCCCCTACTTTATGCTTTGGCGTTGGAGCCTCTCCTTCGCCGGCTGAGGGACAGGGTGTGCAATCTGGCCCTACGCGGAATCACCGTTCCTGGAGGAGCTCGAGCCAGGGTTTCTGCTTTCGTGTCGTCCCGCAGCGACGTTGAGGCGGTACTGAAGGCGCTTAATCGGTACGAAAAGGTGACAGGAGCCAAGATTAACCGCGACAAGTCGTCCGGCTTGCGGTTAGGTGCCTAGAAGGAGGTCGATCTTCCGGGGCCCTTCAGTTGGACGGACGGTCCTGTCCGCATTCTTGGAGTGTGGTTTGGACCCGACCTCCAGTTAGAGAAAAATTGGTCTGAAGTACGAGCAAAGGTCGATGCTGCCGGACAGACATGGCGACGACGAAGGTTGTCCGTGAAGGACAGGGCGGAGGTATGTGCTACATAGATTTTCCCTCGTGTTCTTTATCGATTGTCCGTACTTCCTCTCTTTGACGACCATAGGAAGCCGCTCGAGCGCTCACTATCCTCCATTTTATGGTGAGAACACGGGAATCAGGTCGACAGACGAGTCTGTGCACAACGTCTGTGTCATGGGGAACTGGGGATGCCACACTTGGAGAGCCATAAACGTGCCTCAAGGTTGGCTTTCCTACGCCGCGCATTGACAAGTGGATATTCGATTATGGAGGGGATTGTGAGGGAAGCGTTCCCTGGCCTTACAATCAACCCCCCCATCTCGCGGGCTGGGCGCCATCGTAAGCCCCGGGATCAATCGGATTTCCTTCGCGAGTGTCGCTCGGTCTTGTTGGACGTTCCAGTGACCTTTCTCAACCTAGGAAGGTCTTTTATCGTCTGTTAGTGGAGGGGGTCGCGAAGGATTCCCTACGTGAGTAGTTCGACTTTTCGGAGAAGGAGTTTCGCTCTTACTGCTCTTGGGCGCCAGCGGCGGTTTATTTCAGCAACCCTGAGTTTTCGCTTACCTGGCGATTGCCTCGGAATCTGCCAAGGTTTCCATATGGGACTTGGCGGAATTGCCAGACTGAACGGTCTGGCCTTGGTTTAGAGGAAACGGCTTATGGGACCATGTCGGCGAACTGACGGCTCGTCTCGCTCCCGAAAAGCTCGTGCCTATTGATCGCGCATACGTATTCCCGGGGTAAAACGGATGGTGTTTCTGACGCTGCTAGCGACGGCCCGAATGGTGATTGTGACGACACGACAGGAGAAAGTCTTGCGGGGTATCCGTCTTTCTCACCATGATCTGATCCGATTCTTTGAGCATCAGCTCAAGATGAAGATTAGAACTGATAGAAAATGCTTGCATTTGACAGTCTTCAGCGAAAGGTAGGTGACTGAGGCGAGCTTGGTTCGTTTGAACGGGGCTAGCTTTGATTTTCTCTTTAGGTCAAGCCTACGTCACATCGGGGTGGTTTCCTGTGGAGCCCTCCCCTTGGGTAGGTTAGACAAACTTTTGTGTACCTAGTTAATGTGAATAAGTGTTGTTCCTGGCCTGTCCCCGGCCACAACTTTGGTTATGATCCAGGTTGAGATTCCCAACCTCCCCAGTTTTTTTTTAATGCCTATTGTTGTGGATTAATATGGTGAACATGCCCGTAAACTAATCATCTTAATATTAAAACCTTCTGATAACAAATTCAAACTCATAGGAATCCCAACAAGTAAAATTTTGGTGCAACATGTTATATTCTGTTTGTTAATGTCATTTTAATAAATGCAAATTTGTTTCGTGTTTTCTTTGTTTACGTTGTAGATTCGTCTTTTTCTTACTTATCACCCCTGGCAACTGAACAGTCTATATCTTGCGCCTACGTACGGAAAACTTCAACCAATAAAAACCGTACTAGGCGAATCAACCAATCTCACGATAATCTGAAAGTTCACGTACAAAAGCGAAATTGAGCCAAAACTCCGTGAGCCGATTTCGAACTTTCAGAACTTATAAAAGAAAACGTCGACTGACCCAAGCAGTCAATAACGAACTCCCACAGAAAAATTGTCAACATACTCCATGTCACTCGAAATCACGATTTTACCGCGCAAAGGTACATCAACGCTGACACACAATTTAAAATCAACTAACTCTGTGAACATCGATTCTCGAACGTTGCTTATCCAAAGTGAATTATATTCACTACCTATTAAGTAAACATCAATGTGCGAACGACCTTAAAAACGTTACAGTCAAAGGTAGATCACTCCTTAAGAACTGTGGGGTTTAATACGGGATACCCTGCCCACAAAATTACAACGCAAATTTCGAGAAGAAACAACACGATAATGAACGTTTGCAGAAAATAGAACATTGTATATTTATTATCTTGTGAATAGGGTAAAAAAGATTAATGCTTTAGTTCGTTTAAGCAAAAATGTGATGTTTACAAAAATGTCTGTGTTCGCTGGCTTTCAACAAAGTAGCAGAATAATGTCTATTTCTTTTGTTTTTGTATATGTGTAAAGGAAAAAGGGGCGATCAATTTAAATTGAAAAGGAGTGTGGATGAGGAAAAAAAGATAAAAGGAAAATGTACTTATGAATTGTTTTGGAGTCAATTGTAAATTTGTTGTTGTTTTTCTTTCCTACTCCACTTTCGGCTCTTAGTGTCGGGTTGAGTCAGCGATGAAATTTACTGTCAGTCTTCTGTGATCTCTGCGCCCTTCTCACTGGCGACTGACTTGAAACTGTATTTATTGTTGACTTTTTTTTCACACTGGTTCATTATCTTTTTTTTTTTTGGTTTAGCAAATCGCCTCCTTTCATTGGTCATAAAATTAATTTCACACCTTATTGCGAAATCTTTTTTTAGTCGTTTTGATCCGATTTTGCGTGTGTGCAAATCTACTTTGTGTTTTTTAGTCATTTGTTGGAATGGTATAGGATTTGTATCCTATAGAACTCCTTCTAAAAAGACACTTAATATTGACAATTTGCAAATGAACGAACAATTACAAAGAGAGACATTCTGAAACCTAAAACATCATACACATTTTGCCAACATAACATATACCAATTATCCTGCTTGTATATTGTTTTGAATTGTATAAATGTTTTATTAATTTCTAATTGAATATGTCTTGTTCTTAATCGTATTTTAAATTTCGTTTATTTATTTGTTGTGGATGCAGAAAGTCACGCAACCTACACAAATTCCTTCTGATTCTTTCAAGCATAATTAATAAATTCTGCACGTCTCCAACAACGTATGTGCCTTATACAACAATAATCGGGATAATCTGGAAATGACGTCCTCTCTTCCATTTTCTCTCCCTCCTTTAAAGTGTTTTAAATATAAAAAAGGAGGATTTTATATTTAAAAAATGCACATTCTATATTTGTAAAGTTAAATTCAAGTATTATGATTTAGTAATAAATTAAAAAAATATAATGAACAGCTTTTCGCGTCATGCGACACAAAAATATTTTTGTGGCGGTAAGAAAATT
This sequence comes from Acanthosepion lycidas, assembly GCA_963932145.1. NCBI lineage: Eukaryota > Metazoa > Mollusca > Cephalopoda > Sepiida > Sepiidae > Acanthosepion > Acanthosepion lycidas. The sequence continues at coordinate 40,999,227 of OZ010584.1, forward strand.
CAAGAAAGAAAAATGAACCTTTTCTTTTGATTTGTTGAATGAATTTTTATAAAATATATTCATTTAAATTTTTTTAAGTTTATTCTGAAGCTGAAACGTAAAATTTCAACTCGAAATAAAGAAATCGTAACAAAAACAAAGGAAAAATCTAACTTACATGTTTGAAGATAAACAGTATTCATGATGATGAAGAATTTTATGAAGTCAATATTCTAGATTGTTTATGACTAATGTAAAAATTCCGATACAGTTGTAATGTTAAACGAACCGAATTAAAAGTGTTAATTAAAAGAGTATTAAATTTAATGTTAGTTTCTTTTTAACGTTTTAGCAAGTGGATGAAAAGCAAGACTAAAATAACATGAAATGTAACAAACATTGTTCCCTGTTTAAAGAAAAACGTTTTGCTGTTGCTTTATTTGTGTTTATCTGCTTTTTTCTATTTGGTGAAAAGAACCAAAAGCTGTCACACCCGAAAAAAAGTGTTCTACTTAGTTTCGAAATGTGTCAATAAATAAGAGGAATTGATTTTATTTTGACAGTGTATGTATGACGTCATAACATCCTCTTTAGTTCAAATGACTATAAAATAAAATTATTGTTAAAATAAATGACATGGCAGATTCTTTTTCGGCTTGGATTTAAGAAATTTTGTGGTACATAAATAAATAAAATAATTTCATAATGATGAAAAATACATTTTTTACACATCAAATATTTTTCAATATAATCTTCTTGTTCCTCGTCTTTTTTTAGCCAATATTTAATGACATTTGTGCTATTCTACCGAAAAATAATTATGCTAAAAATCTTTTGATGAAATCATGTTTTTGAACAAAAAATATTTTTGAAATATTTTTAAATTTAAACATTTTCAACAAAAGATATCATATGTAAATTTAAAAAATACTTTTTAATTTTTATCCCTTACCTATTCAAGATAAAAAGAAATTAAAAAAATAATTTTACTTTGTTTTTAACACGAGCTTTGTTTAACAAACTTAAAAGCAAAAACAAATTTAATTTAAAGCATATGATAAAAGTGACGTAACATTCAACATTAAATTTTACTGTAAACAAATCGAAAATCTACTGAAATCTAGTGAAATGAAAACTTTTTACTTTTTTTGTTTGACAGATTGTCTCAACAAAATTTACCACGAAAATAGTTTTTCGATGGCGGGGGATGTACCGTTTTGCCGCCGTATTTAATATAAACAAAATCTAACAAATCTAGAAGTTTAAATCCATAAAAATGGAAAGGAAACTCTGCAAGTTTGTTTTATAAATTTTGTATTGTTTGTCATTTAATAGATTTAAATTTTCTTCAAATTTCACACTATAGTAAGTCTTGTGTTTGTTTTTGTTTTTTTTGTTTGCGCCATTCAAAATACTCGGGATAAGAGATTTTTGACGTTCTCACTTTATTATTAAATAAAGCCATTTAGAATTTAAAAGTTATTGAACTATATGTACCTCCAAGGAAAACGATATCTACGGTTTAAAATACATTTTTCTACAAATGAAAAATCTTTCTTGAAGCTTTTATTTTAGTTTTAATTTCAAATATTTTATTTTTTTAATTTCAATTAAATTTAATATTTCCAATAAGAAAAATACTTTACTGTATTTCAAAATTAATTTAAATTGATTGGAATTAAATTTTTTTAATCGCTTTCCTTTAGAGGTACCTACGGACGCAAACTCGCTCACAGATATTGTGACGGACAGAAAATCTGCCACAAAGCTTACACTTTCTTAGACTGTAGCAATTTGTCTGCTAAAACAATTCAATATTTAGCTCTGAATCAGATCGAAAGAAAAATGCTGATATCGTCTTAGACTGTTTCAATATTAACCTAAAAAAATCAAGAGAAATACTCACCTTACGAATATCTAAAAGCCGGCCGAGACAAACAAGTGTCGCGTCTCTTATACTAAACTGGATGTTGACTGCTCGACGACCCAAGGCAGAATGCGAAAACGCGTCTCTGCGCATCATGGCTCGACGCATGTTTTCGGTATTAAATGAAAAAATGAACTTTATATATTGACCAGTAGAAATAACTTCCACTAAAAGACTGTGATTTGGAGCCGATACGACAGATATAGATTCCTGATTCAACGCCGCAAAGGGCAACGAGACACAGAGAGAGGGAGGGAGAGAGAGACCCGACTGAGATGTCGACACGCAGAGGTTGGTCAAGAACGCCGCAGGCAGACTGAACGCGATACTTTTTAACTTTCATCCTTAGCCGCCGCCGTCTTCACAAAACATCAGCCGACAGCTATGACCAACATTCTTTCACTTTCTTTCTTCCTTCCCTGCTATGTCGCCTTTTACAACAGCAACAAGTGGTATGCTGGATTTGTATATATGTAAATAAATTATACATTTATTTACCCAAAATAGGATGTATTGCTTTTCCACGCATTTACGTTTGCTGAGGTGAAAAAGAAGTTAACCTCTTCAGCAGTAACAACAACAGCGACAAGTTCTGACTTCCAGGTTACCCATTCTTCGTTTCCGCAACACAAGAATAATAGCGGCCCTTCAAATTTCCGAACTTCAAATTTGTTAATTTAAGAGCGGCAAAAGTAGCGCATCTTCATTCCTTTGCTCCTCTAAAATGGAGCGGTTTCCACTCCCGCTCCTTGTGATAAAAACAAGGAGCCCATCACTCTTTGGCACTGGCAAAAATTGAACACGCTCCTTTTGGGAGTCCTCCTTAAGGTCCTGGAAATCACTTTTTGTAGGCAAAATAATCACAATAAAAAAGAGGTCATTTTCAAAAATGAACAATCAAATTGTAGCTTGTTTTTTAATTGCGCAAGCTATTGATTATCAGTCAAGTCATAGGATACCAACTTCTACATTTTGTTCACTTTTTGTCAATTTATGACAGATGTTTTCTGACTTTTGTATAAACTAATCTCAACTTTGCTCCCAAATACTAATTCCTTATTTTCTGGGTAAACGATTGCATTTTCCCTCAGGTCGTCATTGTCAAATGACGACTTGCAACCACAATAAAGTTCATTTTGGAGGGCCAGTCATGGACGATCCTTGATGAAGATGACTAAAGTCACCAAGGACTAATAATGTTTCAGGTAACCTCAGTAAGGCAACAACCAGCTTTCAGTACGTGAAACTGTAGCATAATGAAAAGAAAATTGTATTCCTTCATCTTTACTTTGATACCTTTTTGTACTCTGTGCATGAAAATGAACCAATTAAAATTCTAAATTAGAACTTGTAATTTAGGTACAGTCGCGCACTTTTGACGAAAATTTATACCTGACGGGAAAATGGCCCCAATTTCTATAAAATCTTATTTTTATGCTATTAGCAAAAAGAAGAATTAGAAAACTTCTGATACAAAAACTATTTTTATATACTTGATCGAATCGGAGAAATTTGGGTCTAAAAACTTGATTACATCGTGTAAACGAAGTGAACGTAAAAATTATTACGTAGAAAAAATATTGCGTTGGAAGAACTTTTAAGCGAAAAAAACTTTTAAAATTTTTTCAGGATACAAGTAATTATTGGATTTTAATGAAAAAATTTATTCATTATTGCAGGAAATTATTTTTCGAAAGATTTTTTTACATTTCGGAAAATATTTTACTTTTTATGTTATGTACCTCCCCCTACCCAATTAAAAAAAAACATTCGAAAATGAAGGAAAACATTTGATATGTCATCTGAAAAGGGTCATCTGAAAAGCTCACACGCTGACCAAGAATGAGACTAAATAAGGTTTATTTTTTAACTTAGTCCCCCTTGCAGCCCACACACTTCTTTCATCTGTGTTGCAGTGCTTTGATCACATTGGTGAAAAATCTTTCATCCTATTGGTAAAAAAAAAAGTCTAACAGCAGCAGATATAACGTTAGCATTACTATGATACTGGTTCCTAATCAAATGTTTTTCCATGTTGGAGAACGGATGATAAACAGATGGGACCAAATGAGGAGAATAGGGAGAGGGATCAACCAGTCCAAAGCCACAGTCACACACAGCAGACATTGAAAGCGAGGACTTGTATAATGGAGCATTGTCCTGATGAAACAGGACACATTTCGTCAGTTTTTCTGGGTGTTCTGTTTTGATAGCGTTTCGCAACAGCCTTAGCAAGTTGGCATAGTACTCGCCATTGATGTTGTGACACTTTTGAAGATAGTCAATAAACAAAATGAATTATGCATTCTAAAAAAAGTTAGGCCATCACCCACCCTGCAGATGAAATGACCATGACATTATTTGGAACATGTGAGGAGGGGTGTTTCAATTGTATGCATTGTCTGTGATTCAACACTCATCCTTGGTCATGCCAAGTTCATTGTGCAAAATATTCTCAACTCTTTAACGGGATATGGTAATAACATTGGCTGTTGGAATTATAGCCAATCGCCTGTCATCCATCACCACTTGATGAACACCGTCAATGTTTTCCTCGGTGGTGGCAGTTGCAGGACGTTCAGATCTTGGATCAACTTCAAAATTACACTTCCCCTCCTAAATTCAGCTGCCCACTTTTACACTGTTGATAAAGCTGAGCGTCATCGCTTAATGTAGCAACCATGTCAGCATGAATGTACTTGGTGGCTAAACTACTTTTCTACATTTTCAAAGTAATTTTTCTGGCATTGGTATTGCATCGACTCTACCTGTTTAATGCAATGAGGAAGGTTCTTCCGTAGAGTGGGTATTCACGGAGTGGAACAAATCCACCCATCTAAGATGAGAAAAATCATAACTCCACTTACAGCACAGGTGGGGGGGGCGTTAACCACACCCCAATAAACCCTCATTGGCTAATTGTCGCTACTAGTTATTTTTATGTCTTTTTGAATGTCAGATGTCAGTTTTCATGGGAATAAACAATGCATTTATTAATAAGACGAGATGAAATTAATGCATGCCAGATTTCACAGCTCTAGCATTACTCGAGTTCGAATTCTAGTCTTGTTTGTGAAATTCACTTCTGTGCAAATACCAATGGAAAAGGGATGAATCCATCTTCTCTCTCAGCTTTGTGTTAAATAGTATATGGAAATTCATTGTTATTCTAAAAAATGTTAATGCAATATTCAAACAATAAATCTCACGAGGATATGCCCTGAATCGTAAAAAAAAAAAAAAAAAAATTAAAAAACGAAGAAAACGGAAACATTGTAAAATTAAGAGAGATTGAAGTTGTTTTTCATAATAAAATATATTTTGTTCATTCGTGGAGCGCAAAAAAATTTCGAATGTAATTTTTTTAAATGTAGGTACTGTTTAAAATATGATACTTGAGGTTTAAAATTAAAACGAGACGATCGAACAATTTGTGAGCTGACAATACCCAAAATCATTGCCAAATCACCAATATCAATTTCAGGTTAAAAATCGATAAGCGCAGTCGTACAAAAGGTTATACTAAAACGGTAATTAGATAATCCAAACAATACATGAAAGATAAGATGTAACACTTTAAAATGATATATAGGTGTAAAGTGTCGCATCTAGAGTGTGTGTGTGTGTGTGTGACCTCGCTTCAGAATTGTAAAAAAAAGTGCTAATGGATTTAAGTACTGAAAACTCATCACACAGAAAGTAACTCAATTTTTGTGCATTGACTGGCTCCAATTATTTGAATCTTTATATATTAACCAACCAACGGGATGCGAGGTATTCTTTGAACTGGCAGACGGTAAAATATGAAAAAAAAATGAAATTTTGCAGGTTCAACTTCAGAATATGTTCAACAATAATTGTCTTCCTTAAAGGAATATTTAAAATATATATATTAGCCAATAAGCTTACGATTAAAAAATCTAAATTTTAGATTTTCCGGAGCCTACCTTTTTCTTATAACTATGATAAATTCTTGTTTGCTAACCAATCCTTCACTTAATCTTCACCAAGGTTTTGTTCGATCGTTTGTTACACAAACTAAACTGAAATTTTCACTATTAATTGCTCACATCTTTCGTTTATTTATTTCGCGTATACAACATTACAAAATTACGTTTAGCGAATGCGACGACATTCCTGTTAACTTGTTTACATGAGTCAATCATAAAACTTCTTACCTTCTTTCATCCAGTATACAACTAAAATTTATACACACACAGAGCAGTGTAAACTTGTGGCATATACATCTGCACACATGCAACGGTAGCGTCTAGCATTTTCTCTCCTTCGTTCATAAGGTCTACAACTACAATTCATACAATACTAGACCTGTGACATAAATCTATTAGACCTGTCACATACATCTGCACACATATAGACGCATTTATCATTTATCTTAATGTAATTCATTCAGTTGTAATGTAAAAAAGGGATACACAAAACATTTTGTGTGAATTTGTTCACAAAGTATTTTTGTAATTCATTTCTTTCAATTTGAAAGAAAAATAATACTCCAATTAATTATTAAAATTTGTAGATCCGTGTTTGAAGATTAGTTTAATTCTTCGTTTATACACGCATATTCCGATATATATATATATATATATATATATATATATATATATATATATATATATATATATATATATATATATATATACCTATATATATATAGGTGAAGTAATGGATAATGACTTGGATTGAGGAATCGGAGAGCCGAGTTCGAATTCCAGTCGAATCCATTACATTCATTTACGTGCTAATACCCTTGGGAAAGGTGTGAATCCTCTTCTTCTCCTTCCAGCTATGGGTAAATAGCAGAACAGACTGGGTTCTATTGCCTTGGATGGCAAGTGGTGTAGGAGAAGAACAACTCTGAATTCAAAACCTGCGGAGAGTCGCTTGGGGACCTTGTGGCACGTAGTGCACCAGGTCTCTGTATTCGGCCCTTCAAAAAGTGTGGATGGTCCTGCACGAAACCTTCACCACTATAATCAAATCTCATGTGCTGTTGTCGGGCTGTCGGTTTCCTAGGAACTGATCTGCTTGACCCTCACACGTCGAATTCGACGGGAGATTGGAGAGAATATATATATATATATATATATATATATATATATATATATATATATATATATATATATATATTTCTGTTTTTTTCTCCAGTATATTGAGAGTAACAGTTTTGGCGATTTATTTTATAAATACCTGCTTCAGAAATAATATAGCTATTAGTGTTTGAGGATTTGATTATATCCATAATGGTTTTGGAAGTGTTTGTGATTATTTTAAGATTATTTAGATGGTCTAGCTATTTCAGGATAGTGGACGTGACAGAGTTGGTCGGTAATATTATGCATTTGTTTTCATGTAATTTATTATTACGGATTATGTTATTATTTTTGTTTCGCTTGTATATTTTGTATGTCGGAATCTCGCTCAACTGCGCTCCACACACAATAATCAAGGGGGTTGCAGTCTGGGGGTTAGGTGGCCAGATGTAAGGGGTGATGTGGTTGCAGGAATTGTCTGAGAGACATGAATGGGTTCTCCTGCTTATGTGACATGGTGCAGAGTCCTGCTACCAAACACAGGGTTTTCCAGCAGAAAACCTCTGAACCAAGAACAGCACTAACTCCTCAAGGCACTTGATGAGTTTGGGGCCCTCACCAACACATTTGGGAGTTCTTTTCTAATCAGATCGATCAGAGTGTGTTTTCCGAGCTGCTGTACCTTTGTAGTCATCATTAGACTCATCCAATTCTTTCCGAATCTTCTGCACTGTCACCAAAACATTCTGAAATGTTCGTATAAAAGCTTCTGGCGCGAATGCCAAGCAGTATAGCATGCCGTTTCCAAATTTCTGGCGGAATAAATTGTGTCATGGAGTTCTTTTTCTCATAAATGGTGCCCAGCTGACCCTACTATACTGTGTAATCAACAAGATCAAAAACAAACAACGCGTATGCGCGAAATTAAAAATATAAAATGGTGACAATTTACACATCACACTCTGTATATGTCACTGTTACTTCCAACACATTATTTTATTCGGGAGAGATATTTGAGAAGTATCGTCCAGCTTTTGAAGGTTGTCCTGATATTATATGGACCGCAGATCCTTTGTATTTTCTCTGATAACCCCTTCACATAAGGCAGGCAGACTGTTTTCTGATTGTTGTTGTCCTCCTCATGTACCTGCCTATCCCAGTTTTTTGGATCTGCTGCCATGTACCCAGGGTAGTTGTTACGTTGTAGGGTACTACTTATATTGACCAATTTTTTATCTAATGTCTCTGGTTCGCCACTTTTGACTTTTGCTCGGTGTTGCAAGCAGCGGATGATCCCTTTCTTTACGCTGTATGGATGGTGGAATGTTGAAATTGAGGTACTGTGCGGTGAATGTCGGTTTACGGTATACGGATGTCTTGAACCAATGATAACTGACATCCATTAAAAAGCATGACACGTGGAACTAGAACAGCCCACACTAGTGAGCGAAATAAAGGGTTCAGTTCGACATTCCAACGACCTGAAGACGGCCGGGGCGTACAACGGCCGAAACGTTGTAATAAATATAGCGACAAAGATGAGGACAATAGTCCGAATAATGTAAATAGTATATATATATATATATATATATATATATATGTGTGTGTGTGTGTGTGTGTATTCTCTGATTATTAATCCCAAAAGTACAATTAGAGACCATTCTAATTATTCTACCATAGCACAGCAGCATTTCAACTTACATAATGATAGTAGACACAATGTTAGGTGCGTCCTTATAGTCACTTCCTTTAATTTGCAATACAGCATGAGAAAAGCTGAAACTTAATGTTAAAGGGTCCACCCCTTTTTACACAAATGAATTTACCCAGTATATGCATATACTACGGCTACGTGAAGACCCGAGAGAGCAAGACCGAAGAGTCGAGTCGAGTCGAGTCGAGTCCAGAGTGACAGAGTAAAATGTTGTAGGTAACCGGAAGAGTGAGGGTGAGGTAACAGCGTTGTAGGAGTCACAGTGAGCGAGCACGTAGACTCAGTAAGAAGTCATAGAGCGATACTACAATACCAAAGACTGTATATATATATTTTGCTACTAACACGTATTCCTGGAACTACTAACCTGCTTTACCAGTTTGTATTATTACGTTAATACATTATTTTCCTATATTCATTCTTGGCGTTTGTTATTTATTGGTACCGGATTTCAACACAGAATCCACAACACTTAATACCCACAATTTTGGATTAGGCAAAAATAGGAATTCTTACGGATTGCACTTTTTACAAAAATAACAATTAAAACCAGGTGCGTTGTTTTTTTTTGGGGGGGGGTTGTTTTTTTTTTGCTTATTCTTAATTGCTGGACATGATCTATATTTGTATACATGCTTATATATTCCTTATGGGTATATTTCATTACTATTTTCTAACCATGTATATGCATCCACAAAGATGTTTATTTATTCTCTATTTACTTAGAGGTTTTATTATCTATTATATTTCATTAAAACTACTAATCTTCTTTTTCTTCATCTTCTTTTTGTTTTTCTTCTTCTTCTTCTTCTTCTTATTATTATTATTATTATTATTATTATTATTATTAATTGTGGTGTCATCTTGTCAGAGAGTAATTTTAAGTGCCTAATTACGATGATCCCTCTGGGATCTATGAGTAAAAAGGGCACTGTAGGAGAGTTAGCTATTCTAGGTGTTGTGGATTCCGAGATGAATTCGGTCTCCAAAGAATGACAAACGCAATAAATTAAATATAAGAAATAAAATGTATTTACACAATCATACAAAGAGTAATACTGTTAGTAAGTCCGGGAACGTGGTTAGTAGCAAATACAGATAGATATATACAGTCTCGAAGTAGGACTTCCTTAGAGTCTACGTGCTTGTAACTGACTTCTACAAGAGGTTACCTCACACTATCTCCGTTCGTATATTCTCTCACTCTCCGTATATCCTCTCACTATCCGACTACTGACTACTGACTTCCGACTGCCGACTACCGACTGTAACTCTGGGTATTTAACGGCAGCAATCCAGGTTCACTTGGTAGAGTCCACATATGAAAAAGGGGTGGACACTATAACACCCCCTCCTTAGATCCCTTTTTGGGGGGAGTTAATATTTTTTGGTTCCGGCATATTTTTAATTGCCGATGCCCTCTCTGGGTCCGGTTTCCTGCCATTTTCATTTATTATCTGACCTAAATATTTAATTTCATTTAGGAAAAAATCACACTTTTCTCCTTTTACTTTGAAGCCGAAATCCTGAAGTCTTCTAAAAACTTCTTTTATGTGTGATGTGTGCTCTTCAACATTCTCACTCTTAATTAGAATATCATCCAGATAAGCGGTCGCGAAATTCTGCCCCGTGAGCATTGTGTCCATCGTTTGCTGAAAAATTTCCGAATGGTAGTCTGTTGAATTTGTACAACCCTTTATGCGTATTAGTGCAAAGGATTTTCGTACTCTCTTCTTGTACTGGAATTTGTAGATAAGCCTCACTAAGATCTATTTTTGAAAATATCTTACCGCCGTTGAGCTTTGTAAATATCTCCTCTGGGCTCGGTAGTGGGTAATGGTGGTCTTTTATTGCCTTGTTGAGTCCCGTCGAAAAATCTGCGTATACGCGAATTTCTCCTGACTTTTTTTTTACATAAACCACCGGCGCTGCCCACTCACTAAACTCTGTTTTAGATAGAATCCCAGTTTGTTCAAGTCTCTCTAATTCTTTGTCTATTTTTTCTATAGTAGCAAACGGTACATTTCGCTTCTTTCTAAAAATTGGTTGAACGTTTTCTTTTAATTCTATTTTGGCCTTACATTTGTTGCATCGTCCCAACCCGCTTGAAAATACCCCAGGAAATTGATTATATAATTCCTCCTTCAATTTTATAGTATCTGATGGTTCAACCTCTAACTTTTTGCAAAACGAGTTGATAGGTAGGTCCCAAACGTTGAGTTTCTGCATCCAGTCAATACCTACTAAATTTTCAGTATCTTTCATGACGTATATATTAAGTTTTTTTGTTTTGCCGTGAAATTTAACATTCACTATTATTTCTCCCTCAAATTTTATTCGTTTGCCTGTAACCGACTTGGCAATTTTTTGAGTGTGTAACATGGTAGATCTGTTGAGTTTTTTTCCATGTCTGTAAGTTGATTATCGTGACGTCGGAACCCGAATCCAGTTGTAATTTAATCTTTTTATTTAAAATTTCCAGTTCCACATATTTCCTTACATTGGTGTTGTCATCGTTATTCATCCTTGTAGCCCTTATTCTATTAGTATCTTTTCTATTTCTACATTGGGATGCCTTGTGGCCTTTTTTTCCACATTCAAGACAGTTTTTATATCTGAAGCAGCAATCCCTGTTCCAATGTAATTCTCCACATCGATAACATACTGATGGAGGGGGCTTATATTTGTTTCGATATTCGTCATAATTTGTCCTGTATGTTGTACTTTTTCTCTTATCATAAAATTTTATTTTTCTTTGCGGGGAGGGTGAGAATCTTTTTTCATTGTCGTAAAATTTTAGTTTTCTTTCCGGGGAAGGTGAAGAACGTAGACTTTTGTTTAACTTACGTATATGAGAAACAGCTGATTCTTCAATGTCCCTTGCGTCTTTCTTTATGCTTAAACATCTCTGGCAATCTTCCGATAATTGCTGTAATGTTAGACCCGGTTCATTTTGTAATTTTGCAAGCATTCTTCTACGCATTTCGCTATCTTTTGTAGAAACTAGCCCTTGAACAAAGATGAGACATTTGAAATTGTCCGGGGTTAATTCCACTAGTTTGAAGTCGTCACAATGTTTATTTACGATTGCGGCAAACGTGGAATAATCCTCATTATCGACCTTTATCAGGTTAAGGCATTTCCACCTCATATGGAAGAGTGATGTTTTGGGGCTGAAGAGTTCTTTAAGACATGTCACTGCTTCATCAAATTTTAATTCGTTCGTCTTTTTTGGCAAGATATAATCCACGAACTTTGTATATTCTTCAGTTCCTAATTTTCTAAGCAATAGACGTAGCTTTTTTGCTTCTGTCCAATTTTGACAGTCTATGTTAAAGATGTCTTCTGAAGTAATCTCCAAAATTTTTGTCCTCATCTAGAGAATATTTGAAAATCTCTTTGGTATTCCACACTGCGTCTTGCGAAAATGTTGCTTTTTCAATATCTAATTGCTTGTTGCCCACTACTTTCAATATTAGTTCTTGGAGCTCTGTTTGTCTATCTTGATTTTCCTTTTGCGTTTGTAATATTTGCTTTTGCCATTTTTCTTGTAGCTGTAACTGTTGATCATTTTGGTATTTTTGCATTTGTAATTGTTGCTCATTTTGGTGTTTTATCAGTTCTACCAACATATTTTTAAAATCTTCCATGATAACTCAATTTTATGTATTTTTACTCCTCGTAATTGTTTGTCGATAATTTGTTGTGGACGACGAGGGAAGGATTTTTCTTTTGCTGATTTTTTCTTTTCCGCTTGGGTTCGAATCTTCATCGCCAATTTGTTTGTTGGACGACGAGGGAATATTTTTCTTCTGTTGATTTGTTTTCCGCGTGTGTTCGAATCTTCTTCGCCAAGTTGTTGTGGTTAGGCGTACGAAAAGTTTTTCTTTCCCCGCGTGAGCTTCGAATCCTCATTCGCCAAGTTGTTGTGGATTCGAGATGAATTCGGTCTCCAAGGAATGACAAACGCAATAATTAAATATAAGAAATAAAATGTATTTACACAATCATACAAAGAGTAATACTGTTAGTAAGTCCGGGAACGTGGTTAGTAGCAAATACAGATAGATATATACAGTCTCGAAGTAGGACTTCCTTAGAGTCTACGTGCTTGTAACTGACTTCTACAAGAGGTTACTTCACACTATCTCCGTTCGTATATTCTCTCACTCTCCGTATATCCTCTCACTATCCGACTACTGACTACTGACTTCCGACTACCGACTGTAACTCTGGGTATTTAACGGCAGCAATCCAGGTACACTTGGTAGAGTCCACTTATATGAAAAAGGGGTGGACACCATAACACTAGGTATATATTTGGAACGTTTCATTTAGATGTAGAGTGTTTTACGGGTTCTGCAGAGGTGCTGATGTGTCCAGAAATTTTACTCGTATAATTTTCGATACTCTTCTTTTTTTTTATACTATTATTAACACTATAATCACATATAATATCTCCTTTACTTCCATATACCATTTGTATCAGCTTTTTTTTTCATTATTGATGCTTTTGTTGTTGCTAGTATTATTATTTAATACTCTTCATCTTGTATTCCCACATATGTCGTGGTGATTGCCATATCTTTTTTAGATGAGAGCCGCCTCCGCACCCTTCACATTGCTTGTAATGGATTCCGTCTCGTTTTGCCGACCATAGCCTTTGAAACCAGCATTCGATTTCATAAGTTTCATGCATATGTGACAGATAAAGTCTCTCTGCTTGATTGGGTTGATTGGATCTGAATTCCACCCTGTCTGCCACCATGTACCTTGTCAGGCCAGATGATGATCTGCAAACAACACGGGTATATGTTGACAAGATGAGACAAGTTGGCATATTTGGCTTGTTTCTGGTTGTTATGATGTCCTTCCAGATGGTTTACATAACCTGATCTCGACAACAGTATGCGCACCCCCTCTCACACACACACACACACACATATTTCCAACACTTGATCTGAGAATACCTGAAATATTAATCCACAAAGACATTACATTCCTCCTTCATAAAGTGCTTCCACTCTGTACGATTTAAATCAGTTCTTTCCAGTGCTGCACATCCATGTGCAAACGCTCTTATTAACACACTAATAAGACAAAATGGAAATGCGTTTTCAGCTATACAGTTCCATCTTATAATGGACGTCATCTAACCGGAGTGAGAGACAGAACTGTGTGAGGAAAATAAAAACTTTAAATAAAATTGGCAATAAAAACTTTATCAGGTATCACGATCAAACGATTGCTGATTGTCACAGTGAAGCCCTTAACATTCGCTGGATTTGAAATTTAGCCCAGTGCAAAAAATGCTATTCAACATCAAGCACTAACGAAGGCCGCAGAAAATTGTATGTAATTTCCCAAAAAAATTATGGCTCCCACAAGTCAACTAAATAACAAAAAAATAAATAAGTAAAAACTATACAAAGAATATCTTAATTACTTTACATATATAATTGCATATACATAATTTCAATTCATAGTGTGGCATAGCAAATCCCAGCAGTAGCATTCTATTAATATCATCATGATGAAATTATTAAGTCAAGGTTACGCAAAAAAAAGCCACCAGAGTTTGACACACTGTGAGGATCAAGTTTATGTTATTTATGTAAGCTCAATCCTGACATCAAATGTTCACTGTTTGATTTATGTGATCGATGGAGAAATATTGCTTCAGTGAATTGGGAAAAAAATTATACTGAAAAATAAATATTTCTTATGTAAAATAAATGGTGAAGTTGTTACAAGAGTGGAGCAGCTTGTGAGAATCGATCTTACGTTGATAATAAAGACATTTATTTTCAAAAGAGATTTTGTAATAATATAATATTTTGAAATAAACAGCAACATGTTACAGTTACGAACATTCACATACAGATATTATAATTAATTTTATTCGCTAATATGTCAAAATTAAAATTATAGATCATTTTCCGAACATGACTGCTTTTGCATCTTTCTTTTTCTTCTTTCGACTCACAACGCGAAAAGGAGCAGATGGACACAAAGAGAGCGACAATAAAACGTTTTTTCATTAAAATGTACAATGCACTTCTTGCTGTTTTAAGTTGATATATTTGCTTTTCACTCACTAGTCGCAGTTTTTAAGAAACTAATCTAAAATTTATACTTTCTTGAACTAACACTTTTCAATTGAACAGAAATTTTCTGAACAAATCTAAAATATTGACTTCACAAAATTCTCATCATGAATACTGTGTGCCTTCAAACATGTAAGTTACATTTTTCTTTTGTTAATATTAGGTTGGTGCAAAAATAATGTCGTTTTCTATGTGAGAACGACATTATTTTTGCACCAACCTAATATTTCTTTATTTTTAGATGAACCTTTCCTTTTCAAAATCAGAATAAAACATTAAATAACGGAATTTTATAAAAGTTTATTCAAGAAATAAAAACGTCAACATTTTTAGTAATAAAATATAGACTTTAAAGAAAAAGGCTAAGCATTTTTTGATTTCTTATAATTACAAATATTTTGAATTTCCTTATAATTACAAATATTTTTAATACATTATGTCAGAAAAATACGTACATTACTTTTTTTTAAGCTTATCTCGCTCGATATTTGATACTGACTTTGTAAATATAATAATAAATTTAAAACTTTTTGCTTCTTTCTGCACTTATTTTCTACACAGAAGCGGTTGTTAGTTTTAAAAATTTAAGAGCGTTTTTCCTATATTAGAAGAAAAAACTTATTCGTTATCTTTTCCAGTATTCTTCAATAAAACATTTGGACAACGTTTATAAACATTGCAAGTAATCAATTATTTGTGATTAGTGAAGAATATAATTCTTTAAATTTTAATTGACAACTGCTTGTTAACTTCATGAATGAATATGTAGTGTAGTATTTGGATGTTATCAGAGGTTTATTATTTGGGGTGTTATCAAGGGTACATTATTTTGCATTGTTATCCGGGGTACATTATTTGGGGTTTTGTTAGGGGTATATTATTAGTATTTGTATTTTTTGAATTTATACGGAAAAAGGAGAAGAGAGATCGTTAGATCTCTTTTGAATATTTCGAATGGCGCAAACGAAAAAAACATAAGAGGACTATTACGCCGAGTAGAATTTGTAGCGAAACAAATATTTATTACAATAAAGGATATTAGGCTTTACATAGCAGTCCAGCTCTTTTTCATTTGTTTTTAAGAACATTTGCAATAATTTAATACTTTGCTCAGTTTTTGAAATGTAGCTTTCGCTATTCCGATGTGACTTCAGATTCGTGCTTTAGTTTTCATCGTCTCTTACTATACAATTCAGATTATTACACTTGATTAAGTCCTCGATATGTAAGTAATTGCAACCAGGATCCCCCGTTTGCTTACTACTACGTATTCCAACTTCTTACACTTAATGGATAGTCTGTTTTTCTTGCTTTCATTTACTAACATGTAATAATTCTGTCAGCTTTCCTTTTAACACAATGTCGTCTGCGGAACATATCCTGGTAAATTTATGTCCACTGATGAAAAATTCTGTCATGCAAGCATTTTATTCCCAATTCTGATAATAGTTTATTTGAATATTTTTTCGGTGTAAATCGAAATTTTCTAACATTTCAAAGAGATATTCATGTACTTTATATAAAAAAAATGTGTGTGTGCTATCTATGAAAGATCATTACACGAAATGAGTGCTGAATGACTGACGAAGACGCACTTCTCTCCTCCAGCAAAAATATAATTTCATGACATTTGATCAGATGTTTGGTAATTGTATCAAGCCTAGAACTTTTCAATATCCCGTCGTAGATCTTATTACACTTTTGAGAGAAGGAGAAAAAAACAAGAACAAAAAACAGTCAGTCAGACGAAAGAGCTCAGTAAGTTGATTAAACACGTGTACGTTAGATGGAAAGGCAGACCGATATGTTCCCAGATGATTAAACGTAAAGTAAGAAAGATTTAAAAAAGAATCAGCCACTCCAGTCGGGCTTGGAGTCGGTGTTGGTTGCAGGAAGGGAGAGATAAATCAATTTACAATTCACTTGAAATAGTGGGGAGGTACTTGGAATAAATTAGAAGTTGTAAAATTAATTATCAGAAAACAGGCAAATGACCATTAGAGACAAATAAAAATGACCGTAAGTGAGAAGCGCATCTTTTAGAACTAAAGTCGCAGAAGCGATTATCTCGTTAGTCATAGAATTTAGGAGAGTCTGTTTAGCTAAAAGAAAAATTTGAAGACAACGATTCTTTTTGAGTCATGTTTCTAGTAAATGGGCATAATTGGAGAGATTCCTTGATGTTACTGTTATAAAATAAAATAAGTCATATCTCGGCTGATTTACCGGTCGAAAAATAAAATAATATTTAAAGTGCTCTATTTTTCGTCCAATAAAAATGCTTCCCTCCTAATTATACTCGCTTCGTTTTTCGAGCCTGTTAAGCCATAAAAAAAAACCTATAAAAGGGGTCACACGGAGGTTCAACGGCAGTCAACAGGTGGCCAGTGTAGAGACCTGTCACGGTCAGTAAGAGCGACACCAGCTATCAGCAGGGAGTGCCAGCGTCAACATGTGTGAACTACTATGAGAGATCGACCTAGATCCGAAGCCGGCTTATGAACTTTACCACAAGGGAGCTGTCCCAAACCCTCACGTTCCTGTTGAAATAAACCACGTAAATCTATTTCTGCTGTTGTCGTATTTCTTTCTTGCAACCATACGCTTATCTATAACACTGGTGTCAGAAGCGTACAGCAAGAGAAATATGGCCGACTACACGAGCTTCACCCGAGCCGAACTATTTACTCTCATCAAGGAACAGAAAACACTACTATTCAACTTGAAAACGGGACCAACACAGCCTTCCGAAGCCACGATACAGGAAATTCATGCCGACATAAACGACATGCTGACTGCCCTAAAATCAACTACTTCAACACCTCCTACCGCTCAAACAAACGGCGATTACAGCTTAATGATGCGCCAACAAACCATATGCGACATATTGAAGCTAGAGAGATCTTTTCACACTGGACACGACGTCAACCGATTCATCACGGCCCTAAACAAAGCATACACAATCCACGTCACGCCAGAACTCAGTACCTATCCCAGCCTGGAATGCGAATTCGTCAAGTCTGCTAAAGATTTACTGGACCAGAGTATCTTTCAGCAGATGGTTGACTCAAAAAAGGACATCTCCACCTTCGAACAACTGAAGGAATACTTATAGCAGCCCACGGAAGCCAGATGACTAACTTCCAACACCTCAGTCGAGCCTGGGATCTCGAACGGCGAGACGGCGAAAAATTAACAGACTTCGCGGGTCGACTCGAAAACACCCTTCGAGAGGCAGCCATCCACATAAAAAAACAAATACAAAAAAGACAAAAATACAGACTTAACAGTCGACGGACTTATTTCCATCATCGGCGCTATGATAATGAGCGAAAAGGTGAAAAGTTGGAACTCAAATCTTTACCCACATCTCGCCAAGACAATGGACAACCACTATTCAGCCATTGGCATAGCCTCCGAAGCTCAAATATACCTTGATCGCGGCGTAAAATCCAACGACACGACTTCGCACAACACTGTGTATTTCACACAGAAACCACAGCGGTCAAACCAAAGAAACGCGCCACCCCGACCCAGCAGCCAACCAAACCTACAGCAGACGGGCCTCCCCAACCCTCCCGAACATGACCACCATCCGACACACAGAAACCATCAGCACACACCACGAATCAGCGTGTGCAAGAACTACCTCAGAGGTCTCCCCGGCCACCATGGACGCAACTGCCTATATCGCCACCCACCTCGCACTCGGGCACAGGCCCATATCGCCGCAACGAATGATAATACACAAGCCATAAATGATGTGGAACAGGATTTTCGCTTCGGGCAGGACGAGATGTGATGCCTCGTTCGCCATGCCCCTACGTCAGCCATCACACCTTCAACTTTCAAGGACTCGCTCACCATTCACCGCTCGTCCAGTCCACCTTCAACTTCAGGGACATCACCTTCTCTAGCGTCGCAATGCTAGACTCTGGATGCTCCACCTGCATCGTGCCAATATCTCAGTTACCCAGAGAAGCCAAGAAACTCATGACCCTCTCCGACGTCGTAGTAAAAGGAATCAACGGCAGCACCACCGCCCTCGGCGAACTGACTTACGACATCACCATCGGCAGTCGAGACTCACCCACATTCAAAAAGGTTAACGTGCTGGTAACTACCCAAACCACACCAATCCTGATCGGTCAAAATATCCTACGTCACAACACACTCGATTCCTATCTAATTGACAACCAAAATGCGACTATAGAATTCAGACGCACACTTTCCTCAGGATACACACACAGCCGCAATCATATCACCGTCATCGTCAACCAACGATCCAGCATATGGCGCCCAAGAGGACATCATCCAAAACCAGCCTACTATGGAACTACAGCCCAACATCCAGACACTGGATCAAACCACACGAACCGAGACGAACTAGAAGCCACTGCAAACTTACTCATTCGCTACGCTGACATTATCGGCACAGAAAGCAGCAGCAAAGGCACATTCATCCGACCCATCCGCATACCAACCAACGGCCAGTCTCGCAGCCAGAAACAACACCCGATAGCCCAGGCTTTGGAAGCAGACGTAGATACCGAAATTAAGCGTATGGCTGATGAAGGTATCATTGAAAACTGCAGCGACCCCAAAGGCTTCAATAGCCCCGTATTTGCCGTACGCAAGAAAAACGGATCGATTCGCGTCGTTGCTAACTTTAAAAGAACTCTCAACAAGGTCTTAGTCGATCTTGACCCTTACCCAAGGCCAAGGGTCGACCACTTGTTCAACAAAATCGGCAAAGGCAACAGATATTTTACTACCCTCGATCTACGCAGCGGCTACTGGCAAATTGAAGTCGACAAGCGAGACCGATACAAAACAGCATTTACATGGAAGGACCAATGCTATCAATACACGTGCCTGGCCTTCGGCCTTACATCTGCCGGACAAATCTTCTCCCGTTGCATAGCAGAAGCCCTAGCCACTGTCACATCCCGTGACAACATTTCCTCCTATATCGACGACAACCTGGTCCTCGCTAGGACATTTAGGGAGTACATACTCTCCTTCGAACAATTCTTTACTGCCCTCCGAAAATTCGGACTCAAGCTGAATCCCGATAAATGTTCCTTCCTCGCACCAAAGGCAAAATTCCTCGGACGCATAGTAAACAGCGAAGGATTCAAGGCTGATCCAGAATACGTTCGTGCCATCAGGGAAATGAAACCTCCAACATCAAAAAAGGAATTACAAAGCCTTATCGGCCGTTTAGTGTGGATCAGACAATTCCTAGAGACACCCCTTCACGAACAAATCAGATCAGATATGTTTTCAAAACTTATGGGTCCCATACACGAACTCAACAAGGTTAATAAACCGTTTGTCTGGACGCAAAATGCCGACAGAGCCTTCAAAAAAATCAAGGACCGTCTCTCTTCGCCACCCGTCATCTCGTTTCCAGATTTCTCCAAACTTTTTACACTCACCACCGACGCCAGTGACGTCGCATGCGGAGCAATCCTAATGCAAGAAGCCGACAATGGAAAAAAAGATATCATTGCGGTCGCTTTCCATACATTCAACTCCACCGAACAGAACTGGTCCACGACGGAACGAGAGGCATATGAAATAAAGTGGGCAATGTTGAAATTTGATTATTTCCTTCGCAACCGCACCTTCGTCATCTTCACCGACCACAGATCGCTGACATATCTGGACCAACGAGAGTTCAATAATGCCAAAATACGACGATGGCAAGAAGAAATTTCATGTTATAAATTCGTCTTGGAATATGTTGAAGGCGAATCAAATGTATGGGCTGACATGCTCAGCAGAGTTTGCGGACATAAGAAAACGAAAGCCCCGAACGACCCTACACCGGCAGGCAGGACATTCGAGGTAAGCGGCTCAGACCTCCGTGTATACATCCCATCTTGTTGCCTCGGCTAGTTTAACGGTTTACAGCTCATTCCCAAAACTCACACACCACAAAACGCCCGCACCCACAAGCGCGTCACCAACGCATTCTTCGCCTATCACTCCACCACCACCATCCCTACTAAGAGAATCTGCAACCACCACGGCATTGCAGATGAACAACAGAAGGACGACGCCCTGGCAAAGATTATCAGCGCCCTCCATTCACCCACTCCAAGCGAACCTCATATCGATCCTGACGACCACCGAGCTACGCTTTTCA
Source organism: Acanthosepion lycidas (assembly GCA_963932145.1). Classification (NCBI taxonomy): domain Eukaryota; kingdom Metazoa; phylum Mollusca; class Cephalopoda; order Sepiida; family Sepiidae; genus Acanthosepion; species Acanthosepion lycidas. The sequence continues at coordinate 41,020,159 of OZ010584.1, forward strand.
AAAAACATTTGCACCATTTTTTTCTAGAACCAGGCACCTCTGTTTTGATGATAAGAGACAGTAAACACTCTCCGAGATTGGTTGTACCATACAAACTACGACCCAGATACCTCTACCAGGCACACGAGTGCAACAACCACTCAGGTGTTACCCGCATGCGAGAACTCCTTTCCAGCTACTGGTGGGAATTCAAAAACCCCGACATCAAAGCCTATGTCGATTCTTGCGACATGTGTGCTAAGTGCAAGGGCAACTACGGTAGACGTACCCACTGGCCCATTGGCCACTGCAAACGAGGAAAGAGACCATTCGATCTCTTCTTTATAGACTTTGTCACAATGCCCAACTCAAAGGGAAAACGCTACATCCTAACCATCCTGGATAGCTTCAGCCGACACTTTACCGCCATACCATGCGCGAGAGACCGTGCTATCGACGCCGCCCGCGGATTGTACCAGTTCTTCCTTCGACACAGAGGGATTCCACGCATAGTATCCTCTCATCGAGGCACACACTTCACTGGAGAAGTCTATCGACAATTCTGTAACCAGATGTCAATCACGCAAGAACTTCACTGTCCTTGGCGCCCGCAAAGCTCAGGAAATATCGAGAGACAACATCGCACGATGAAGAACGCACTTTATATGTTATGCGAAGACAGGAACTCTGAATGGACAGACGTTCTAGAATCTGTCGTCTCGCCCATGAATGCCATGACCAACAGCGCCACCGGTGTCTCCCCGCACCATTACCGGCCGTCACCCCAACATCGGCCTACCTACACTACACAGAAAAGAAATTACAAGCGACGATCCTGGAGCATATGGAATGCAAATTAATGCCCTGTTAAAGCAGGTTCACCACCACGTCACCCTGGCCAACGACGAAGCTGACCACAAACTTGAGACTAACTTAAATCGCCTCACATACAAGGACCCAATACAAGTAGGCGACAAGGTTTTACTTCATCGGCCACACTCAACTGTTGCCCAATCCTCTCATCTGCCCTGGATAGGAAATTATAAAACACCATTATAAAAACGAACAATATGATGTGTCAGGTGTAAAACGATGATGGTGATACAATCTGGATTCACCGTGCACATATCCGACGACTGGCTCCACGCCCATCACATCTTTCTAATACAATCCCTCTGCCTCCACCGTGTAACAGTCACCAGGATCATTCTCCTCCACATCCTTCGGGGACATATAATTCTGCAAATAATTCCATACCAAAACAAATGCCAATAAGAAGAACACGAGGACAACTTCCCACACGTTTCAGAGACTTTATCATGAATTAATCACCCAAATATACACGAATAACACTCACAATAAATCAGACCGAGATCTGGGGGAGCCTTGTTATAAAATAAAATAAGTCATATCTCGGCTGATTTACAGGCAAATACTCAAGAGCGAGAACAGGATGTGAACGGGACAAAGCCCCGTCAAAAAATGAACATTATCTTCGTTTACAAATGTTCCCGACACTCGAGTTCCGGTCGAAAAATAAAATAATATTTAAAGTGCTCTATTTTTCGTCCAATAAAAATGCTTCCCTCCTTCGTTTTTCGAGCCTGTTAAGCCATAAAAAACCTTATAAAAGGGGTCACACGGAGGTTCAACGGCAGTCAACAGGTGGCCAGTGTAGAGACCTGTCACGGTCAGTAAGAGCAACAACAGCTATCAGCAGGGAGTGCCAGCGTCAACATGTGTGAACTACTATGAGAGATCGACCTAGATCCGAAGCCGGCTTATGAACTTTACCACAAGGGAGCTATCCCAAACCCTCACGTTCCTGTTGAAATAAACCACGTAAATCTATTTCTACTGTTGTCGTATTTCTTTCTTGCAACCATACGCTTATCTATAACATTACCGCGTGGAACAACCGGAAAAGGATATCAGCTGATAGGTAAACTGAAGAAAACAGAAAGTCGGGGATGATCTTTCCATGCATCACGTAGCATGGTTATTGCTAGCAAGTACTATAAAAATTTTAATTACACCATAAACCAATATATTTTTGTGCAAAATATAAACATTTTAATTGGTCGGACAGAATGGGAAAAGAAAACACGTGCCTCTCTTTATCCCTAAAGTTAAATAAGGCACAAACAAATAAGACTCAACTATTACGTGAAATTAAAAAGAACAAACATTTTTACAGTACACACACTAAAAATATACAATACAAGAACTTGCACAAAAATCTTCTTTTGTGCGCCTTATACAAAATTAAGGCTAGATCACAAATCAAATATACAAGACATAAAGTATTACACTTTTTGAAAATGAAAAAAAAAAACAGACGATTTATTTATTTACAGTAATAAAATACAAATTTTTAAAGTACTCTTGCAGTGATATTATAATTTGCAATAAAAATAATAAAATGCATCGATAATTTTAAAAAGGTGTATAATAAAAAAAATGAATTCATGGGAAATGTGATAACAGGTGTGAGCAAACGCAGAGGAGAAAAATTGATAAATATAAAGATCTTGTAAAAAAAATATAATTCTCTACCTAAAGCGGAGACATTTCCAAACAATGATGTGTTCGGATAGATCTTTTTTGAATAAACCTTGCTTCTCAGCCGGGTTGAGGTGACACTGTCTGATTCAATAAAGAAAAAAAAAGAGACGCGCTGGAAAAAAAAAAGGCTTGAGAAGAGGACTCCTCAAGGTTATTTTCATCCAATCAGAAGGACAGATTTTGAAACCTGAATAAATATTTTAATGTAGTTAATTGAGCACAGTATTTCTCAAAAGAATGTACAAAAAGAACAAACAAATCTTATTATTATAATAATCTATCTTAATATCATAAATAAACATTCAGGGAAAATGAAAGCTAGTAGAGCAATTAACCTTAGCCGAGAGTTGAGAAAAGAATGCCATATTTTTAACTTGTTTATCGGAAACAAATACGGAACCGGGGCAAGTTTCCCTCAATAATACGATGTCAGCTCACTCTCTTCAGTTATATTTCTAAAATAACGTGCTGACATCTGTAAATTTACAACAAACGTCAATCATTCGACAACTCCTTCAATTTAATGAACGGACACTCCCGCTTCAGTGTTGATTAACTCTCGAACGACTCAAGACCTCATGATAATTAGCGAACACTTTACATTCTCTATTAAGGACTTTATAATTTCTTCTAGTACAGTAATTGCCAATTTTGTTATGAACATTTTTCTCAATTTCTTTAGGCATTCAAAAATGTTTTGAACAACCCTCTATAACTATATTCCTTTCCACATAAATGATTGTAAATATACAATGACTCTTAGTTTCAATTTCATAATGAGTAATATTTTTATTGCCTGCTTAAAAATGTGTTAATTTATATATATATTTTCATATTAGAAAACCTTTATAATATTACCAAAGCCTAACTGGAATTAAAGCAAGCAAGTGGTTTGTGAACGTCTTGCGCCAGGAACGAGCAACGGTTGTGATTATATATATATATATATATATATATATATATATATATATATATATATATATATATATATATATGCGTTTATATTCCGGTGGGAATATAAACATATATATATATATATATATATATATATATATATATGTATGTATATATATATATATATAACGAAAGGTACTTTCTAAATATTATTGGTAACTAAAAAAATTTGGACACAACCCATCATCACATGGAAAATTTGGCCAAGAATTGAATCCTACAGTGACAATATTAAGATATCCCTCTCTTTCTCTCTCTCTTTCTCTCTCTCTTTCTCTCTCTCTCTCTCTCTCTCTTCATTCATCTGCAAACATTTTTGTGTTTTGTGATTTTAATGCTCATTACGTTAAGTGGCTTAAGCATTCTATGTTACTGATGGTATTTAGGCTTTTAATTTTTCCGTTGCACAGTCTCTTAGTCAAATAGTGGATTTCCCTTCTCGTTTCCCTAATAAATTTGGTCAATATTATTCTTTACTTGATATGTTCCTTACCGCTTTTCTGAGATCTTGTCGAGTATCACAACTGTCCACTCGGCAATTCGAACCACGCTGTTGATATTTCTTTTGGATCATCTATTAAAAAAGAATCTTCTATTCACAAGACTTCTTTTTGTTACCAGCGTACATTTTTTTTTAATCGTTTTACCCCAAGCAAGGTGTTAATGCCCCTGGGACACAGGGGTTACAAGGAGTGAAATAGAATAAGACTTTAGTGAAGGGGGGAGTGAGGAAAATACAATAAAAGAACAGGAAAGACAGAAGATAGCGAATGACGTTGTATTTAAATTTTTGTTGATTATAGTTGACATGAAAGCAAGAAGCCGGAAGAGATTTCTACAAAAGAAACTGTTAGAATAAAAGTGTCGGTTGTTATTTCAACAGTAAAACGACGAGACACACTTGTCAATCAAGTAACACACTTAAGTTCATGTACTTGAGGTATCAGGGAAAAAGGCTACCAGAACACTTATCATGGAAATATTGGTAGAAAAGACAGATGGAAGCCACGTCACGTCGGTAAGAAAGTGATTGAAGTCAAGATGTCAGCTCAATATCGACTAAATTATAGGCCCTTTTTTAATTTTGTCAAGAATCCCGATATACATCACAAACCTGACTCCTTTATAAGGGAGTTTACAAGAATTTTTTTCCCGAGCCTACCCGCTCGGAAGCGACATATAAAAATCAGCCTTGTGCCACATCCTGCCTTGTCGGGAGGTTGGTAAATACCAGTTTGCCAAACCTCCGAGTTTGCGAACACACTACTTGTCAACCTCACTGTCCGGGGGAACCCAGATGAGTCTATGCTGAAGGACAGAGTCTCGTCTAGGGAGGTAGACAAACCCAACCCCGTTATTACGGGATGTACAGACAGTGGTGGGATTCAAAAACTTTAATAACAGGTTCTATGAACTTTAAAAACTGGAAGTCAATAATGAAAATCGGTCAAATGCTAGCCAAATACAGGGACAAGTATAAGGACGTCTAGCAGTGTGTGACCCAGAACACAAAAACAGAAATAAAGTTAATTTAGACAACCCAGGACAACAAGAAAAAAAATAACTGATTCTGGAATATTTTCACATAATAATTTACTATTTTTAATGGCGTATTTACGTTGCATGCGCTTTTTGAACAAATAAAGAAATATAACAAAATATTTTACCTTTGTTTTTTTTATTAAAGATATTCTTTCAGTTTCACTTTAAATATTTCTATATAGCCACTTGATTTTCATTATAGTATTTATCCTGTCGTCATTTTACTCTGCTGTCATGGGTTTTTTTTTCGTAACCATTTATTTGCTGAAAGTGTGACATCTCACAAATCTAATGGGAGGCCAATTAGATTAATTTTCATTAGGTTTGATACATTTTTTAACAATGATGCTACCTCTCTTATTTGTATATATTGTTCATTAGCGAGAATCCTCGCTCTGCTATGATGTTAATAATGTTCTTGGCTCTTTGTACACTTTGTGAAAATACATGCAAATGCTGCGTACTACTGGCACAAAAGTTACTTAGAATATTTTCCACATAATCCCTGAATTCATTCACATGACCATCATGTTTCAATATTTAAGTTTGTCAAGTTTTTTTTTTTTTTCTGCTGCCACACATAGTACAAATATTTCTGCCGCATCCCAATTTTTCATCAAGCAAGTTAAACAGCTCAATGAAGTTTTCTTGCTCATTGTTTGTTGCTTTAACTTGCTCATCATAAATTAATCTTTTATTCATATTTTTCAATTATTGCATCCAGTAGTTTGTGTCTAGGAAGACTAACAAACCTGTAGTTTTCAATGAACTTGAACTCTTTGAAGGCATCAGAAATAACTCTGTCATCAATTTCCTCTTCATATATCCCTATGTTGTCCTTCGGGGCATTATTGATCAATGCTATTTCATGCAAAATATCAATCATTAATGCTAGGTCCTTCAAGAAATTTCTTTGTTGTACAGACAGGCTGTCAACCCTGAATGTTTTTTGTTAGTGGAGAAATATGTGTATAATGCTGGATAAGCATGCCACAAATCTTAACCTGCAAGAAGTCCATCTTGGTTCCAAAACCCTACCTATCTTCAAAATTTGTTGCCCAAGTTCTTCAGATATTTTGAAGAGTTCCATTTGCTTTTTGTTGGTGAATTATTGTGTAGATTTTATCCATGAATATTTTAAAATGATTCACTTGTTTTATATCATTGACAGAATAACCTAAAACAAGCTGCAAACGATGATTTAAACAAGTGTACCATGTTAGAGAAATCTGCTTTAAAGTCTAGTGCCTACCCCAGAATTGCGACCAACATTACACTTTCACCATCAGAACAAAAGCCTATCAAATTATTTCTCAAGTATTCATTATCAAATCCAGCAGAGAACAAACTTTCCAACATGGTCTTATAAATTTGTTCTCATCCTTGACCCTCTAACTCCACCAAACCCAAGAAAATCGTTGGTGATAAATCACAATCTTCAATTTTCACAAAAATTATAAGCACTAACTTACTAGATATCGTTGAAGCTTCATCTGTCATAACACAGACGTTTTTATTTTGTGCAACAATTTTTATATTTCACTTTTAATTTTCTTTGCAATATGATCAACTATTTTCACAGCAGTTTTACAAGAATGAGGTCCAACGCCCATGTCCAACCCATTTTTTATTTGTAGCTCATTCTCATCTTCAGTATGAGAAAATGGCCGGCTTCGCTTTGCCAAACTATAGACTGTATGGAAAACTCTGCACTTAGATCAATGTTTCTGATTCAATGCATCAATGCGTTTATAGAATCAAATTTTGTGCAGTAGATCGTAGATTCTTATTATGAACTATTACGCCATAATATTTTTTCTGGAAATTTTCATATTCTTCATTACTCCAGCAATCTGGAAGTAAACTTATTGCATCTGCCTTATATCGACTTTTGCACAGTGTCAGTATCTGCATTTGTTTCCATGCTGACCAGTCTCAACAGATACATCACCATTTTCTCCATCTAATACAACATTAGAACCAGAAACAGAACCAGACATTTTTTTTTCTATTCAATTTGATTCCATTTCACCTTCACTCGACTCATGCCTTGAAGTTTCAATTCTTGGGATTTTTTGCACAAACCTCAATAAACTTTGTTGTTTCTTCATTTTAAGGTTGAATCATGAAATGGAGAAAAATCATTTTTAGAATTTTATTATGCCACAAACATGTACATTATTTATAGATTTAGTTATACTTTTAAGTATTGTTATTTCAAAATTAGAATCCAGGAAAATGTTTTTTGTTTTGTTTTTTTTTTTTTCAATTTAATTTAGATCTAGATCTAGTAGATCTAGTTAATATAAACATTTTAGTATATAGGAAAACTTCTACTCGGTTTTTCGTTGAATGTTAAAATTCGGAATATCGGGATTCAATACAATAAAATAAAATATTGATGCGGGGTTGCTCGTAATTCGTCCGTTTGGAATAATCCCACGATTTTCATTGAAGGAATAAAATTCAGTAGAAAAGACAACGTAATTTCAACAAACAAACATTAATTTAATATAACGACGAGAATAAAAGCAGTTAGCCATAGATTGGAAAGTAATGTCTTTTTGTTTAGCTTGATAAAGTTCTGAAATAAAATATAAATTCTCTTTGTGAACGTATGTAGGAAACAATGAAATGCTGTTATATGTGTGCTTGTATGAAAAAGTTAACACATGTGTGCTTGGTTCATAGTAAAAAGGATACAAGAGATAGAAATTATTTCTTACTGTTGGCGGTGTTGCCGTAGTCTGAAGCGGTCTCTTTGAAGTTTTGTCAGCGCTGAAGATCATAAGCTAGAGTGACGTGAACCTTGATGACAGCTATGCGAGCAGGATTTCGTGTGTTTTATACACTTTTTCGTAACAAAATCGGCCCCAGAATTAAATTATTTATTTATTTCTAATTGGTCCTAATAAGCCACGTGTTATGTCTTCTACTGCATCCACATGATATTTTAGCAGTTTCTACCTAAATCATGATGACTAATACAACAAACTTTCTGATTTGTATTCTATCACTTTATTTGTGTGTTTTAATATGTAAGCACTTTATAGAATGTGATTAGTTTAAATATTTTATTTGATAAGTAAGTCATTTTCCGAAGGCATATTAATTAGATCTAGGCTATTTTTCTATCAAGCCCTAAGTGACTAAATCTTATAGAAAAAGGCACATTTAAAACTTAACTAAACTACAAAATTAAAATAAAGATCTCAAAAGTCCAATTTCTTTTATAAACATCACTTACAAAAGCTTACCTTAGTAGATATCTACTTTTATAGGCGGCAGACACGGCACTTGACTGCTCTAGCCTCTAAGCATTCTAGATATCTAAAACAGCCTTAGATCATCTAGATCTAGGACTAAAATTGAGAAGAGCTTGCAGAAAATCTAAAAAAGAAAACACCGCTTACTAAAATGTTCAACTGCCAGTTGATAATTTGGTTCTGCAGAATATGATGGATATATACGCGCATAACATGGTGTTAGGATATATTAGCATATCACATAATTACGCATGTTTAGTTACGATAGGTAGCTCGCGATTCATTTACACATTACATAGCGTACAATGTGTTGTATTATATGCTATATAGCTGTGTTTAAAAATACAAATTTACGTAATTTTAACAAGTGGTTGGCCCACGTTATAAAACTGACCTTGTGACACTCGCCTTGTCGGGAGGAAGTGGGTAAATAACAAATTCAACAAACCTTCGGGGTTGACAGTACTCAGCTTGTCAAACTTTTTGTCTTCAGACAGGAAGGAACCTAGTTGTGACTATGTAAAAGGGCAGAGTCTCGTCTGAGGAGGTAGACAACTATCCGAACCCGTTTATACGGGGTCTACGTGAAATTTTTTCCGAGCCTATGGGCACGGAACGCCCAAAAGTTAAAAAAAAAAAAAAAAAAAAACAGCCTTGTGCCACATCCCGCCTTGTGGAGAAGACGGGGTTAAATACCAAGTTCTCCAAACCTCAGTATTCAGCTTGTCAAACTCTTTTCCTTCGGGCAGAGAAGAACCAAGACGAGGCTATACTATCGGATTAAAACTGACTTTTGATAAAAATATGAACCTTCGCCTTCTGTCCCATCATTGTCTCGGCTATTCACACCTTTCTTCGAACACTAATTAGCTTTTAGGGTCGACATCTTTATAGACCCGCAACATCACCTCCACCCCAATATGCTGTCGAATCTATTTCTCCTCTAGTTGAAAAAAAGATAAAAACCTATTTTTTTTTTTTGCGTAGAGTGTACCCCATCCACCCGAATATATTATCAAATCTATTCCTGATCTTGATATGAAAAAAATCCTCATTTCTTTTGTGTATGTGTGTGTGCGTGTGTGTGTGTAGTCTATCTCTCATCTCAGCCACATCCCCACGCCAATCTGGGTAGCTAAATCTATCCCTTCTTACCTAAAAAAGAAAAATACAAGAACAAAAGAAACTTTGCATTTCTTCTTATCTGAGTTAGTTGTATCACATCTCAATCGCCTTCTCTACCTACTCCAATAAGAGGTCCTCTCGTCGAAACAAGTCATAATCATTTCACATTTCATTTCACTAATGTTCTTAGCATGTCTGTTTTTTAAATGCATATAAAAATTAAATATTTATTTCTGCTTTCCCTAATAGGAGCTGATCTAATTTATTTCTTCTTATAAAATTAAAAAAGTTACATAAACATTGCCACAAAGTACATCTGTACCCTCTCGTCAGGTAGCTGATCAAAAATATGTGGTAATGGGGTGATCGACCTTTTTTCTACCCTAGAGGGGAACTAAAACAGACTTCGTTGGACATAAAATTGATTGTCTCTTGGTGAGTAGATCAAATTCAAAACTGCTATTGCAAAAGTATAAAAGTAGTGAGAGACACATTTATTAAACGTTAAAATTTTAGGAAAATATTGGTCACGAAAATGATTCCTTTCGGACTACAGAAGGATAGTCTGCAGGCAGCATGCGATCAACAAAATACAGATTTGAAATCCCCAGTATAGAGCAATGTGTTTATTATTTTCATTATCATACATAGACTGAAATGATTTATAGATTTTTGTTAACACGTTTCCTTTCATTTTCTTTATACAAATAATTTCAAAGACAAATCAACAAATGGTGCTTGCTAAATTAGAACAGATTGAAAATGATAAGGAAGATAAAATTTAAAATGATGTTTGCTTTTTAGATGAGGAGGTGCTGAAAAGATCTTCGCATGGCCCATTTTCTAAAATCTAGTCACGTATCTGATATTTTATTGGAATTGCTTCTTAGCTAGGCCAAGTGATTTTCAGCATCCCCTTATAAATGAATGCATGATTAAATGCTAATATATTATTTTCTTTGTCTTTTGTAGATTTTGTAACAGTAGCATCTATCTTTGGAACAGGTATTTTGGGTAAGGAAAAAATAAAAAATATTTTAACTACCCTATAAAATTTTATTTAAAAATTTTTCTTCTTTCTTTTTTTAATTTTTTTTAATTTTGGAAGATAATTATTTTAATCAATTCGCCCCAAACAAAGCGGTAATGCCACTAAGATGCAAGGGACTACTTGTAGTGAAAGAGAATGAAAAGGCTTTAGAAGTTACCGGAAACACAATCACGAACAGGGAACAGGGGATAAACATCTACTCCTGTTCAAAAGGCCAGGGAGGAATGTGAACCAGACGATAGGTGAACTTCTATTCTGGAAAAAATAGTAAATACAATTTCAGCATTTAGGCAGAGACGTTACAAGTATAGAGTTGAAGTAGATTTTAGAAGAGACCAGAAACCCAATCCTAAATAAAAAACATGGGATAAAATTCTACTCCTGTTCAAAAGGGGATGAATATGGACTTGACAATATCTTACAAAATAAAAACCTTAGTGTATCTTTATACAGATATGCCTTTTAAAATAAAACAGTCATGCAGTGCAGATGACACAGAAGCAATCTCCATGATTGCAAGCATACGGTTGATGAAATAACTTTCAAAGTTGGAATCTTCTGTAAAGGGATTTCCAGTATTAAGGGACTTAAATTCCTCTTCTTTGTCTTTGCTTGGTACCAGCAGAAGAGAATACACCTGCCATAACTCTCATTATAAGTATTAAAAAATTCGATTGGCTTTGAACCTAACTTTAAAGTCTTCCATTTTGATTTCTTCCCAATGAAACCTTGGTGGATTTTACCGTGCGATTGCGTGAGTTGTGCTGGAGAATGTTTCCTTGATTTTTTGGCCAAATTCTTGACACCAAAATGTCGCACAAGTGACGTTTTCTGATTTGGGTAAATCCTCGTCAATAAAATGTTGTATTTTGGCCAATCCTTGACAATATATTGTATTTTGACTAATCCTCGTTGCCAAAATATTATAATTTTGGCTAATCCCCGACGCCAAAATGTTATAATTTTGGATAATCCTCGACGCCAAAATGTTATAATTTTAGCTAATCCTCGACGCCAAAATGATATAATTTTAGCTAGTCCCCGACGCCAAAATGTTAGAATTTTAGCTAATCCTCGACGCCAAAATGGTATAATTTTAGCTAATCCCCGACGCCAAAATGTTATAACTTTGGATAATCCTCGACGCCAAAATGTTATAATTTTAGCTAATCCCCGACGCCAAAATGTTATAATTTTAGCTAATCCTCGTCGCCAAAATGTTATAATTTTAGCTAATCCTCGACGCCAAAATGTTGTAAAATCTAGGGAAGGTAACTGAATAGAATATTAACATGAAGGTTAGTAATGAATGAATGAGTTAAAAGACAACTATTTATACATTTAAATTTAAATTATTTTGTGATATATACACGATTTATAATTTATATATAACATTTGTAATTTATATTGACAGTTTTACATTTTCTGTCCAAAGTTAAAAAAGTTGTATGCTACAGATCTTCAAAAAGTACATCTTCCCTCTTTGAATTTCAAATGCTAGGAATTATAAATATTAATTAAAACAAAGTGAGCTTTGAAAAATGTCTTTAATTATATTTAATTTTAGGATTGCCAGTAACGATGTACAATTCTGGTTTTTACCCATTTTTGGTGGTATTTATAGTTGATTTTGTTATGGAGGTAAGTGTTTCTTTCCTTACGTTTCTATCTCTTGCAAAAAAACATTTGATGTTTCCTATATGTCTAACACTTTCGCCCCAGCCCCTCAACTTCCGGCGTCTTACTCTCTGGGTTGAGGTGTCTACTCGGTCCTAACCGAACTTAAGGGAGTGGCCATAGGTCCCCTGAGCTTCCATAGATTATTCGACCGGTCCGCTGGTTTAATCCTGCTTCCTGCCCACGTTGTGATTTGTTTGATCCAGAAAGCAGAAGTGATGTCCGTCCATTCACGGTCAACTGAAGATGTAGACACGGCTGAGGAGTCTGCGCTAAGAAATTTAGAATGTAGCAAAAAAAAAAAATTAATATCTGCAGAACATCGATTCACTGGTTGAATTGGTAATGTCTTTTATATAGCAGAAAAGAATAGTCGAGAATAGAAACGGGTTACAGAAAAGAAAAGTATTTAATGTAAAGACTCATACACTTGATTCTAGACAGAGAGAGAGAGTATATGTGATTATCTTGTTGTTAAATCGTCTCAGAACGATATATGACTCTTGCGATGGAGGGATAAAGATTTCTATGCGGGGCTTAAAGTTACTGTGACGTTCCTCCTCCCAACGCTTGCCCGGGCCAATTCTCTCTTCTCTCTTCAAGAATTTTCTCCAGTCTCCTTTTTCAGCATAACTACGAATTTATATAGATAAACCCGGCTGGTTATAACTGACCCTCGGCTCTACTACTTCGCACGCGATTTGTCACGGGGTTCTGGCTGCTTCAACCAAAATCATGTGAATTCCAAAGTTCCTTCTAGCTTACTCAGCTCTATTTCAATTTTTAATCGATAAACATTATTTCGACCATTTCCATTGTCAACTGATGACTCAGATTCAATGGCTACAACTTCTGCCCTAGATCAGATTTCCCCATCAGTAAACAAAATGCTCTGATTTAATTTCGCTATTCAAATCTACTCCAATTTCAATAAAAAATATATGTGTGTGTGTTTCCCAGACTCTCTCTCTCTCACACACACACACACACACACACATTTCTTCAGCTACCCATCTGCCATTTACTAGTGAATGAAACACGAGCTTTCATATCAACAAATTATGAGAAAACCCAGTCCAACATGCTTCTTACTAGGGGGCTACTTAAACATACGCCTCTTCCAGCATGCAAAGGTAGAGTCCTTAGTTTTTTTTTTGTATTTTTAGGGCTCATTATGCCCATTTACATTTTCATTGTCCTTACGATACATATGTACATGCAACTTCTGGTTAAAGTTCACTGTTTTGGTGATCTCGTGCAATAGTACCTTTTCACAGAGTTCACTAGTTCAAAGGTTCTTTACTTTTTTTTTCTTTTGAAGTTCGCAATACTTCTTACCAATTATTTCAGTCCCATTACTAAAAATAAAATAATTCGATTTACTTCGTAAATCTGTCCCTCCGATTTTGTCTCGCCTTCGAAACAGGCTTTGTCGAATGTTTTGTTGGTTCTGGTCCTTCCGCGACAATCGTGGACTCTTCTTCAATATCAATTAGGGGTCCCAATGCACTCGGGTCGGACCTACCTTGGTAAAGTGCGCTAACTGGAATCCCTCCTTCACACATGCACTCCCGTGCCAGTTTATTCTGCCCGGTCGATAACACCGCACGCCTCTTCAACCACCACCAAACCAGCAAGGCCACGACTATCATTAGTATAATTCCCACAACGGTCGGCCAGGTTATTATAGCAACCAAATTCTCTCTCCAGCCCGAATTCGGCGTACCTATCCTATCTAATTCCGACTTCAACCGTCCAAGATCAATCTTATCGATTGGCCTTAACAACGCCAGCATCTTTTCTAGCGACATCTTAGGAATCTCTCTTACAATGGGTTCCCACAATCCCTCCCATCCACTGGTATTCGTTCCTACCAACTCTAACAAAGATTCAATTGGTACAACTTCTGCCCTAGATCAGATTTCCCCATCAGTAAAAAAAATGCTCTGATTTAATTTCGCTATTCAAATCTACTCCAATTTCACTAAAAAAAATATATGTGTGTGTGTGTGTGTGTGAGAGAGAGAGAGAGAGAGAGAGAGTTTCCCAGACTCTCTCTCTCTCTCTCTCTCTCTCTCTCTCTCTCTGTCACATTTGTATATTTTTATGTCTATAAGAAAATTTTAAAATGAATAACAAAATATGTATTAATCGATATTTGATTAACAAACATGATAATCGGGTGATTTTGTTTGCATTTTATTAACATAAGAGTTAAAGAATTTATATCATTCTATCTTTTCAGTTGAGTGTGAAAGAATATGAGAAAAAGAAAACAATATTAAGGAGTGAGATCAATAAGAGAAGAAGAATTAAAGAGATAGAAGATGTCAATTTAAGTAGGAGGGAAAATGTTAGCATAGAACTTAGGGTTACATCTAGCCATTTCAAATGTAAAGTTACCAATCAAGTACTGCAATTAAATTTGTAAAGTCGATACCAAAGCGGAAAGATCATCAGAACTATTACCATGAAAATATCTATGGAATCTATCATATGGAAGCTATGTTAAGGTAAGTAGTAAAGTGATTGAAGCCAAGATGACAGGTTAAGACCAATAATAATAATTCTTCTTCGAGTTTTATCACGATTTTATTCAATGTTGTGTTAATAGCAACTCACACATGTATCATTTCAATTATTAGGATCTTGAATTAGTTTTCATTGATTTTTCATGAAAAGTAATGTTTTATATACAAAAATTGGTAAGAAACATGTCACTAAGTGTATTGTCCATCGCTAGCCACTACTTTTCCCCATCTTTCTGGGGCAGTATTTGAATTCCACATCGAAAAAACGGCATGTCTTTTGAGACTAACAAGAATGAAAGTGCTACATGTGGTCTAGCGTTGTCATATTGCAAAATCACTTTGTCATGTGCCTGCTCGTATGGTGGCCATTAATTATAGTCGATAGTGATCTCCCGTTATGGTTTCGGGCAGTTTGAGCAGTACATAATAAACTACACCCAGCTGATCCCACCAAATGCAGAGCCCACGATCTTCTACGCTTGGGTTATCGTAGTTTATTCACTTCTTGTCGGCGGTCACGATACGATGCAAAAAAAGCTTTCTTTTCCTGCCGTTGAAGCAGATGTTCACGCGTATCAAGATGCAGAGACCTCGAACGGCGTCAACTCCTACGGCACGCAATGTCCTTGCTTTTGAATAATTCCTAATGCTTTCAAACATTTCGAAACTATTGTGTGATCAACTCCTAACAATTCTGCAAGGTTAGCTTGTGCCTGATATGAGTCCTCATGAAGTCATGCCTTCACTTCTTCGTTTTCAAACTTTTTCGGTGCCCCAGAGCGTTCGATATCTTCAACATCAAAATCATTATTTTTGAAGTGTCTAAACCAATCTCTGGATGTTGTTTCCGACAGAGTATGGTCACCCTATGTCTCAACAAGGATTCTGTGTGTTTCAGATTTCTTTTGAATAAAGTAGTACAGTAAAATTCCCTGCAAATACATTTTCTTTAGCACGAAATCTGACATGTTTAACTCTATGAAAAACAAGTTATTTACACTTCGGCGAAATGATATACACTGAATTTCAAGCTTGCTTATAGTAATTCCTTATAGATTCATTACTATCTGAAACTACACGCATGCAGTTCTGGGAACGCCATCAGCGATAACTTATTCAAGGTCGTAATATAATTTTTTTTTACAAATGTAAAGTAATTGCAATTAATTAAAATTAGTCTTACACATTACTGATCATCTTTCTTTCAGACTCTAATAATATTGATTGGTGTTGAGATCCTGCAGAAAGCCTATGCTATTCAAGTCAAATATGATAAGGTTGGTCTCCCATTCATTTTTTTTAGATGTTTCTTCACTGCTGATAAAATTGAACCTTTTTTCAGTTGCCATAAGAAAGAATCATCTTTCCATTATCCAATTTGACTGAAGAGATTGATGTATTACTGATAAATTAATGTGTGATGAGAAATAAATTTAAAAGAATGATTTCAACAATGATTATCATTTTGTTGGCATCTGTTCAGGAATCAATCAAGTAATAATAAATTTGAAAATAGGTTTTATGAATAATTAAAAGCAATATACTGTGTGACAATTCTGAATGTTTAATTGTTTGATGCTTATTATGGTACCAGTAACTAGATTTTGCGAATCTCATGATTCTTATAAAGGAGGATTGAAGATAAAAAATTATTTAAAGATAAAAATATTTGGTTCTTCTTGAAACAAGAACAGAATTGTAAAGAAATCCAAATATCAAACTAAAATATATTTTCCAACAGATTTTCCATATTTTCCGCCAGGTATGTCATGCCTTGTTTTCCCTTGTCTCTCTTTCGACCTGTGAGTATCAGATTCTCCAGGCGCTTATTTCTCATTACGTGTCCCAGAAACTTCAGCTTCCTCTTTCTGATGTTAAGTATAAGCCTCCTTCTTCTTTGCATCCTCCCCAAGACCTCATCGTTGCTCACACGCTCGGTCCATGATATCCTCAGCATCCTTCTGTAGAACCACATCTTCGTCGCCTCGAGTCTCTTCTTCATCTTGGAGGAAACCTTCCAACATTCACTGCTTTAAAGGAGGACTGATGTCACGTAACAGCTCAGTACTCTTTTCTTTGTTACCAAAGAGATCCTCCTGTCTAGCAATACTCTGCCCAGCTTTTGGAATGCGTCCTTGGCTATCCCAATACATCTACGGATCTCAGTGTCGCACTTGCCGTCCTTTGTCAAAACACTTCCCAGATATTTAAACTTCCGCACTTGCTTGATTTTGGTGTCCCCGATCTGCAGATCTTATTACGGGATCATCCTTTTACTGATGACCATGCAGCCTGTCTTCAAATTCTACTTGTGTTTTTGCCATTTTGCAAACGTTGATAAGATCATATGTGCTGTGGAGGTGATTCTGGAGGACCGGGACGCTATCTTCTTGCTTGATGGAATTGCAATGCTTAAGCATCGTTGGGTCAAGTGCATTGAGGTCAAGGGGGTTTATATTAAAAAACAGTAAGAAATTATCTTGTTTCTCCAACTCGTTCTTGGTGAAGCTTTGAATTTTTTGAATTACTCCGTATTTAAAAGCAAACAAATGATTCTAATGAAAAATATGAAAGTGGCTAACAAAAAATATTAAAACGAATATTTTCTGATGTAAATTACAGTTTGTATTTTTCGTTTTTCTCAAATAGAAAATTCTCATAGAATTATTTTAATTTGGATTTTATTGATTTCACTAAATTGTTAACCTAAATTATGTGGTTTACATTCTGCTTCTTTCGTGTGTTGTGGGAATGGAAAGTATTATCATTTTATGCCTCTGGTATATTTGTCCTGCAAACAATATTTGGCGAATTCATGTGAGTTGGGTAAGAAAAAACAAACAAGAATGGAAATCAAACAACAATACATGTTACAAAAGGATAAAGAAAGAATCAAAGTTGAAGTTATGAACAGTTCACTACAATCTTCAGTCATTGTCTCTGATGTACTTACATGCCACGTGTCTATCGGAGCGAAAGGAAACGTTTGTTGCCACTCCAAAAGTCAAAGGGGAATGTGGAAGAGCCTTTCAAATATCGCGCCACCTGTGAACAGTGGACAGTAATAGGACAAATGTTAGGTTTTATTTAAATCATTTATTCAAATGTGTTTTATTGAAATCATTTATTCAAATGTGTTTTAATTGACATTAAAAGAAATCAAATCATCAACAGTAAGCTAGGCTCAACATTTTTATTCATGGCTTTTTTCCTTTACAGATATTGTGTTTAATAACATAAAAATAATGTGTTAACATTTGTCATAAGCATTAACTTTCCTCGATTTGGACTCTTCCGGGATTATCCACCTTATGCTGTACTCTCTCTCTCTCTCTCTCTCTCTCTCTCTCTCTATATATATATATATATATATATATATATATATATATATATCTGTGTGTGTGTGTGTGTGTGTGTGTGTATATATCCTCCTTTACTTGTATTCTTACTTGCTCTTAGGCCCGTCATCGGTCACTCTGTTTATTAAAGCCTCCGTCAAGGTATTTCTTTAATTTATTCCTTATTACAATTTAACAGAGTTTATCTGTGCTCGGTATAGAGCTCTGACTTGATTAGCCGTGTGTAGATCAAAGGTTTTGTTTTCTAAAAGACGCTGTTGGATGGAATTAAAGCGCAAGCCGGTAATGAACGCGTCTCTAACGTCTCGGCTTTGAGTAGTGTCAACCGCTTTGAAACTGCATTCTTTGGGTAGTAATTGTAACCCCTGAACATACTCATCAATATCTTAATGTTCACTTTCTCCATGCGCTGCTAGAACATGTCTGGCGAAGATTTCGTTTGTGGGATCAGGGGATCATCATTATATTCTGATTCCCAAAGATTCAGTGACACTAAGACGATCTTTTTGATCTACATAAACGATCTGCCTAAGAATTTACTCAGATCATTTGTAAACATCTATACCGATGATAGGACTATGTACGAACGCACCTCTAAAACTCTTGATGGTCAGAGATTAGCGACTGATCTCTCTTCCGATCTTGCACAAACTACCTATTGGGGTAAAAACTAGCTGGTTACATTCAATGCCTGGAAGACCAAGCTAGTTACATTCCATCACCACCAATCTGACCCCGAACTAACATCCATCTTGATGAACGAATGTGACTCGAAAGATTGTTGGGCCTCAAACTCACACCCGACTTCAAGTGGAACTCGTACATACGATCCATTGCTAAGGATGAAGGTAAAATGATTGTCTTCCTGTACCGCTCTAGTAACGACTTGATCCCTCCTGATATCCTCTAACTTTACAAGAGTCAGATCCAGCCAAAATGGAGTAATGTTGTCATATTTGTGAGGCAGCTGCTCAGACCGCACTCCCTCGCCATTATAGCGTCTTTGAGTACTTGTGGGTTCCTCTGGTGGCAGCCACCAGTGGGCCTCTAGCGGTTCGCTAGTGGTAACAATGCCGAGATAAACACAACATAAGTCCGACATTAGCGTGTGGGGTACATCCTTCAATCTCCCTTTCACAGGCGGGATGTGGCAAGCCTCTCTCTGATCTACCGCTACTTCAATGGAAAGTGCTCGGACGAACTACATTCCCTAGTCCTGCCGAGGCAAGCCTTCACAACAAAAACACGCCATGCCACTTACATGGTAGCAGACCACCTACATTCCCTCCGTATCCCATCGGTGAAAAGTAAGTTCCACTCAAACAGCTTCTTCCCGCGAACTACTGCACTGTGGAACCGATTCCCAACAAGATGTTTCCTCGATCTCTACAATCTTGAGTTGTTCAAGGCTGGGTAAATCGTTGTCTTCCACTCCTATAAACACAAATGGCCTCAAAACGTAACTCTCTGCCTCGAGTAGCCCTCGGAATTTGTAAAGGGTGAATCTCACTGTAATAAAAATCCAGAACATTAAAAATAAATTTAAAAATGGAGCGGGGGGGATAGAATGTCATAAGCATTAACTTTCCTCGATTTGAACTCTTCCGGAATTATCCAATTTTGCTGTATTATATATATATATATATATATATATATATATATATATATATATATATATATATATATATATATCCTCTTTTACTTGTATTCTCATTTGGTCTTAGCCTAATCGTGGGTCATTCTGTTTATTAAAGCCTTCGTCAATGTACTTCTTTAATTCTGTTCGTTATTACAAACATGTCATAGTGTTTTTATTGTTAATATGCAGAACTAAATCCTGTTTTAGGAAATTCAAGGAGCATTGAAAGACAATGAGACTTCCCAACAGAATTCCTCAGATAATACTGAAACAAAATCTAGAACACAATCGGAGAGACAATCTTTGAATTCTGAGGTAAGTAAAGAGTATGGCTATTGTTTGTTATGTCTTCAGATATAGCACTTTCGTCTAATTAACATATTCTATAATTAATTATAAAATGTACTCTAATGGTTCACATATGCGATACTGCACTGGATTTAGGCTAAGTACAAGTAATGGCAGTCTGTAGCATCTGGGTTCAACAGTAACCTACCAAATACTTGACATGACAACGTTGAGATGATATTCTGGATTCCGTGTGTGAAAATTCAGGTGTTATTCAAGCTCGGGAGTGGTGACGTTGGGAGGAGCGTTCATGTCGGTGACGGTGACAACGCCCTGCGTTTTGGCCTGCAACTGTAGTCGTTATAGGAGACCTGCTTTTAAGCAGATCTGACAGTGCCCAAGGACATCTCAGCGGGAACATTCGCAACTGGCCAGTGTAGCTTTCATTGCAGGGGCCTGCTTCAGTAACTGGACGTGAGACGCGGAGCCTATGTGCAGAGAACGACGTTTTTATTTTGTTCTCTGCCTTCATGGCATTCACATCCTGCTGGCATGCAGAATGAATCAGAAAGAGATCTAATTACAATGGAGCATAACAACAAGAATTAAAAATATAGATGCTGTCATGTGACAGATTTATTGATATGCAGAAAAGTTGTTTCTTTATGTTACTGAAAATATTTTTATGTACATGGTAATAAGAAAGAATAAATGTATGGGTCAATATTTGATTGATTTGTGTAATGTCCGAAGCTTATAAATTCATGCACATTATTTTAATCATCTTGGCTGAAATATCCTGCCTTTATATAAAATGTATCGAAAGTCTCAAATATGTTATCTTTTACACAAGTACATATTTATAATTTTATAATCATGTTCCTTATAAATGTAAAAATATTTAAAAAATAAAACCTAGTCCTGATAATATAGAACTAAAAAAAAGTTGAAATATGAAGATACAAAAAATATAAAAAATATAAAATAACCTGTTAGAAATGTTTCTGTTTCCTTGATTCATCAGCATTATTTTTCTCTTTTTTGTTAAGAGTCAACATGGCTGTCAAAAACAATTCTGACAAAAATGTTCACCTATTTGTACAATATCTTTCTTAGATCATCTAAGTTACTCTCAGAATGTGAGATTGAAATTCTCTGAAGTGCTGAGTGCTACTGAGTAATAAATTCTCTGAAGTGCTGCTACCTATTGAGGAATAAATTCATTTTTGTCAAACTGAATTGCTACACTCAAAGATAGCAATATGATCTCTTAATTCTTTTCTGCTCCTTGTTTATCAACTAATCCCTGACAAAAAAAATCATGTTCAGTTGTATTAATAGCTACTGCTAGGAAATAGACATGCATTATCTTGATCAGTATTTTGTCAGTTATCCAAGCCATATTCAACAAGAAATTTATCCTTTAATTATTGTTTTTTTACTTAATTTATCACCATTATTATATATTGATTTCTTTTTGACATGGCTTTTACAATTTTTAATTTCATTTCATTTGCTCAAATTTAAATTTGTTCTCAAAATTTCAGATTGAAATTCTCTCAAGTCAACTGTTGAATGATACACATGTACTTAGAAATAAATTCAGTCTGTATTTTTCTTTTTCCAGAGTGAGTTATTGCCCTTAAAAGAAATGTTGGCTGAAGGTACGTGTGATAAAATAGAAGATCAACCAGAGAATGGGGGTAAATTTTGATACATTAATTGCAGGAAGACTTTTTGTCAATTTGTTTTTTTACATTTTTGTTTCTTTATCTTTGTTTTCTATTTTTGAGTATTTGTTATTCATCACTTTATAAACAAAATCATAGCTTGTTATTGAACCATGAAAATAAATATAAATTATTTAACACTATTTCTAATCAATATTGTCTTTTATGATGCCTTAAAGAATTGTATTTTTTGTTCAGACTCAATATTGACAGGCCATAATATACTTTCAGAAGAGAAAGTCATAAGATCACCTGACCTGCATCTCTTAGGGGAAATGTTCCTGTGTTATGGCATTAGACATGTCTTTGACATCCTTTCTATTTTCAAAATGTGAGTACCAAACTATATAACAAAAATAGTTGTGCTATTAATAAAGAACAGATTATTTCTTCAGTCAGTTGACTTAAATCCAAAGCAATGAAAATATTTAAAATAATAAATATTTACTTGAATCATTAAAATATAAGTATTCATTTCTTTTATTACTAACAGCCTGGTTCCCCTACTTTAGCCACAGGTGCTTTATTGACAGGTGAAGATGAGATTTGAAGATAATCTAAGATTCCTATATTTTCTCATTTTTTAACATTTTCATTCACATGAACAACAAGAAAGATCTTTTTGAATTGGTTTCCATTTCTCAACTTCATGTGGTAAAGTAATTGACATATAATTTCTGAGCAAATGTGAAACCTTTTTGAAAATTTATCAAATTAAATGTTACCAGCACTGAACAAAAAATAAAAGGGAGTAGGATTGTTTCCCAGTTGATGGACAAACAATGTAACTGAAAATAAGGATCACTAGTAGATCCTAGTGGCTCATTATACAAAGCAATGTGGATATTTTTATTTAATTTTACTTAAATAAACAAACTTATTGGTTCTCCAGAGTCAGTGAATTGTTTAAAGAACAAAGAAACATATTATGTTGGTGCAAAAATAATGTCGTTTTTTGAAGTTCAACTTCAAAAGAAAAACGACATTATTTTGGCACCAACCTAATAAAAGGAATTGAATATGTATTAAAACTTCCATAAATAAGACAAGTCCTAAAATTTAAGTAGTAGTATACTAGCCATAATAGGATGGGAAATTATGGAGAGCAATGTCCTGAATGGTTACAGCACATATAAGAAGAAAGCATATCCTAGTGGCCCATTATACAAAACAATGTGGATATTTTTATTTGATTTTACTTACAGTGGGTGGGGGGAAACAAATATTTATACACATACAAATTTTTAATTTATTGTATTTGCAACTAATGAATATACATACTTTTCATGTAATTAACTGTACACAGATGCATAATTACTAAATATGCATAGAAAACAAAAAAATTTGGATTAATAGAAATAAATCCCATTTATCCATTTTAACGAGTGAAAAACTTATTCATACAATACAAAAAATAATATATAATCTTCATTTAACACTTTGTAGATTAGCCATTATTCATTTCTAAAGCAACCAACCTCTTCTTGTAGTTCTCAATTAATGATTTGTAAATTTTAGTTGGTATTTTGTTCCATTCTTCTTCGTATATGGTCTTCAGATCCAGGATGTTTGTTGGAGGTCTTGATTGGGTTTGAATTTTCAAATAACACCACAAATTCTCAATTGGGTTTAAGTCTGGGGAATCACTTGGCCATTTCAGGATATTTACATTATTTTCAGCAAGCCATTTCTTCATCGATTTTGCAGTGTGCTTAGGATTATTATCTTACTGGAAGATCCAATCAGGAAGAAGCTCAAAATTTTTAACCAAAATCATTAAATTTGCATCCAAAATATTTCGATATGCTGTGGCATTCATTCTACCATCTATTACTGATATGTTACCAGTACCTTTTGCTGAAAAATGTCACCAAACCATGATGCTGCCACCACCAAATTTCACTGTTGGATCCGTGTTCTTTTGTTTGAAGACATCACCATTTTTCCACCATTCATGATTTCTAGAATTACTTCCAAACTCAATTTTGGTTTGGTTTGCCCATAATACTCTTTCCCAATATGTTTTTTCTTTATATTTATATTCACAAACGAATTTCAACCTGGCATCGCCATGTCTTTCCAATAACAGGGGTGCTTTCTGAGGGGAGTGTGACTTTACATTGTTCCTATGAATTTTATTGCTTATTTCCATTTAGTGACACAAATTCCTGATGAAAGCAAACCATTCTGTAACTCTTGATGAGTAATCACTGGATTTTGTTAATTGAACACATTATTTTCCTTAACCATCTTGAAGAAATCTTTTGTGGAGCACCTGTTTTTCTTTGGTTTTCAACAGTTTTGAGGATTTTATATCTTGCAATGGATGAACTAATAATAGTAAATAGAATATTCAAGTTGTCTGAGATCTTCCTGTAACTTTTAACTTTTTTCCAGAGCTTAGTAATCAGTTCTTTTTTGAGAATTTCTCAATTCTTTATCTCTTGCCATGATGATAACCTTTTTGCACAATTACAGAATGACCTGTTTGTATTTTTTAGGCTAAAAGTAACTACTGATAACATTATTGGAACATTCTAGAATATTTCACTTGAATAATCTAGAGTATTAAAGATTTAAAATCTGGAATTTGCATTGTACGAATACTTTTTTCACCCATCAAAATGGAATGGATAAATGGGATTTATTTCTATTAAATCAATTTTTTTCTGTCTCCTATGCATATTTAGTAATTATGCATCTGTGTACAGTTAATTATATGTAAAGTATGTTTATTCATTAGTTGCAAATACAATAAATTAAAAAGTTGGATGTGTACGAATATTTGTTTCCCTCCACTGTAAATAAACAACCATATTGGTTCTCCAAATTTATATAAACAGTGAAATGTTTAAAAAACAAAGAAACATAGAAGAAATTGAATATGCATTAAATCTTTCATAAATAAAACAAGGCCTGAAATTTAAGCAGTAGTATACAAGTCCTAATAGAATGGGAAGTTGTGGAGAGCAATGATAACTCATGTCCTGAAGGAATATGGCATACTTAAATAAACAAGCCTATTGGTTCTCCAAAGTCACATAAGCAGTGAAATGTTTAAAGAACAAAGAAACATAAAAGGAATTGAATATGCATTAAATTAAATCCTTCATAAATAAAACAAGGCCTGAAATTTAAATATCTGTGTAGTAGGTATAAGATAATTGTATATTGGATTTATTTGTTTTAAATCATTTTCTTTTTTTATATTTTTAGAGTGACTCTGCTGATTGCTTATTCACTTGCAGGCAGTGGAGCCTATGCTGAAATGCTTGGAATCAAGTAACAAAACATTTTTAAAATTTTCTTTTCTTTTTATACTTTCTGTCATTGCAACATTTTCTTTTAAAATTTTCTCTTGATATTGACAATAACTGGGGTTGATTTGGAACTTTGTATTAAGAAAAAATGGAATGTCAAAAGGACAGGTTTTTCTGTTGACACTGATATTATTTTAACTACCTTTATTCCTCTTCAATGTTTATTGTTTTAAAAACCTTCCTTTTGACTCTGTTTTTTTTTGCATGCATGAAAGTCCAAGATTACCCAAACTTTTTTTGTATTTAGATTAAACTTTTGAATTGTAAGAATATGTGCTGGAGAAACATTGTAAATATTAAAAATTCAAATTCAAGAAGTGTTCAACAGTTTTGAAGCTTTATATTGATATTTTCATTATATCCAGAATCTATAATATTATTGTACTATGGTCTGTGTATGTAAAATGTTGGTGACATCTTTAAAGAGCAAGCAATCAATGCAAATTTATTAATTAAAATGTATTCAGTTGTTAAAATTATAAAAAAAAAGTGGTTAACAAACAAGTAAACACAAACATTTTAGTGTTTTAACTTCTTTAAATATGAAACCACATTAAATTATTTTATTTGAATTTTCTGTATGTTCACACTTGATACTGCATAATTTTTTTACCGAAATAATATCAAGGATTTTTATTTATAAAACTATAACAATATTGGACAAACATTCCCCAAATAAAAAAGCATACATGAGATCTCAAAAAGGGGGTGATGATGAAACATAACTCCACAAAAGATATTTCCCCAAAGTTTTTGGTAAAAAAAAAAAGAAGCCATTCAATAATACATTCATTCATTAATGAATAACTACTAAAAAATTTGTTTTAATCATGCAATTCCCTGATTTTTAGCAAATATTTTAAAACAGGGGCTAGTAGTGATTTTTTCTTTCATTTGGAAAAAAAGCATCCACTTTGGTGGTATCTATCGCATATGATCTATGTTGCTTGTGTACATTTTGCAGCATGATTTACAAAACACTCTTCTTAAGGAGTTCTACATATAAAGTTGGGTATTATGGAATACTCGGAACCTCTAACTATGAAATTTATCAAATATATAACTGTAGCAGTGTTAAAAACCAATTCCTGGGGAATCCATTACTATGAATTTTTATTGCAAGCAGAGCAGACCTCTAAACTCCTGAAGTACCCAACATAAATAGTCCATTCACCAATTTTATTTTTTTTTTATGGACATGAATTAATCTGATTCAGGGTTATTTTGCAAATACAGACTTTATTTAAGACTTTATGTTAAAAAACCTACCTTTTCTATGTATAATAGCATAGTATAGTATAATATCTACTTAATTTGTTTACTTTTTCAAATATACCTTGAAAAACAGGCTTTTTTATAGTTTTTATTCATATAAAGTCAGATCTTAAAGAGTACTTGGGAAACATAGCTGTGCAATATATTAGGTTGGTGCAAAAATAATGTTGGTTTTTGACGTATTTTTTAACGTCAAAACCGACATTATTTTTGCACCAACCTAATATCAAATAGACAACAATCTTCATAAATCTAGGTTTGAAATATATTTCATATCCTCTGTGTAAATGTCTGTAACACTTGCTGAGCAATTTACTTTGCTCTTTATTTTAATTAAGGCATAATTAAATCTTATCAATTCTTATTCTGGTGAAAACCAAAACTGATACTAAACTTTTTATAAAGAATTGGTTCTTAATGGTTTTACGTGTTTTGGTATTTAAATTTAATTTTAAATGATTTTTATTTATTTTTTAAAATTGTAGTTACTTTTTTAATTTGTTTTTTATTTAATTTTATTATAACTGATTCATTTAAAAATTTGGTCAATTCATATTTAAATTCAGGGCACAGGTGAAGATGCACTGTTGTAGCTGTGAATGTTTTCCCTGAATTTGAAAAAAATAATTTATATGTACATGTATGATCACAACTAATTGAAATTTTGTTAGCAATTTCTGCAGACTTTATTAGAACATTTACCTGTATAGTATTAAATTTGTGTATTTTTATTGAATATATATATCAAAAATGGATATTTAGAAGTGTAAGCAGTCATTGTAAATATTTTTGGATAAGTAAATCTCTTTCAGACTCCACCTCTCCACCCCCAGTTGTTTAAGAACTCTTTGTCAAAAATATTTTCACATGAGTAATTAAAATTTCAAAGAAGCATGCAGAAGTAATTTATTTATTATCTGTCTATATCTGATGAGGTATTGTAATTATTGACACTATTTACATCATTCAAACTGTTATCCTCATCTTTGTTGCCATATTCACAATGTTTCTCCTCAAGGACATATGACCCAATGGATAAAAGTGTTGATTGAATCCAGTGACTTGACCCAAAGAGTTCAATACCTGGCTACTGCAGTTGTGAACAAAAACTTGGAGAGTTGAGTTAAACAGAAATAACTGAGACATGGACAAAATAAAGGCTTCAGCTTGAAATTCCAAAAACCTGAAGAAGCCAAAATATTATGAATATGACAACAAAGATGAGGACAACAGTTCAAACAATGTAAATAATGTAAATTTATTTATGATGTCAATCTTGACAGTGAGAAAATGGTACTTAAGTTCATAATTTAATCAATGAATAATAATTGATCAATAAATCAATGTTATAAAAATTCTGTGGAATTTCCATGGGTATAGCTAGTATATATTATTCTGCTAAATATGAATTTAAAAAGCCATTAACGTCTGGTTAAAGTTTAAGTCACATTTTGTTCTTTCTGCTCTTTTCGGCAGTAAATCTAGATATAAATATTCTTATATATGAATTTTATATAAAATCCTATAATTTTTATCAGCAGTTCATGACTTGTATGTCATATTATCTCTTTCCTTTATTAATATGTCAAAATTTACCTGAGAGTTAATCATTTTTTTTTTAGATCAAACAAAATTGTGGAAATTCCTGAACTTACCAGTCTAGTTTACATCACAACAACAAATGTCTTAAAAAAAAAAAAGAAAATTTCTGTAGTTACTGAAGAATTTACAAAACAAAATAATATAATATATTAATTCATAACTTATTCCATTTATTATTCCAGTTCTTTTCTTTCTAACCTCAGATATATATATATGATTCCTTTATTTACTTGGAGCCTTGCCTTCCTCCTAGTTTTTGCTTTCAACCTCATCCAACCTGTTGTCTCAGTACTTACCTTTATCAATGCAAGCCTTTTCACTATGGTTGTAAGTATTTTCATTTTATGCATTTTACAAAACAGATTAACATTTGTTGTTTCATTGTCCTTGTTTCAAAAGATTTTAATCTTGAAATGAGAAAGAAAAAGCTATTTTTCTGCAGTAGCCAAATAAGACTCATTTCAACTGACAGACTATTTGACCTACAAATCCACTATATTGTACAGATTAAATAAATTGGTGACAGTGGGGAGTGTGTAATCATAATTTTGTTAAGATAAAGAGGAAGTCAAAAATGATTTTATTTTTATAAAATAATATTTATTGTGGTAAAAGTCTTCAACACTGTAGAAATACTTTCTTGTACACATCAATAAAGTGATAAATTTCTGTTTTGAATTCGAAAATATTGGAATCATAATTGAAATCACAATATAATCTATCACATTTTCACACTGACTCTTTTCTCATTATTGTATTATTTGTTTAAGAGTGTTGTTATTAGGGTTTGGGCTAGCTTTTGAAAAAGAATTTTGAGATTAAACAATTATACACTTAGAAATTAGATTGTTTAAAATAAAGATGTATGAAAAATTACCTTACCTGGTTAATTTTAATAAATGCTGGATATGTTTCTTTTAAAAAAATTCTTTTAACATGACAAAAGCCTGTCATCATTGAGAAGCATAAATCATCTTCCCAGGTGAATGAGTTTTACTGAATTTTGTTTTAAGGTTTAAAACAATAACATATTGAAATGTTACTATTTGATATTTTTGAGTTGAGGTTATTTTATATACCAGTTGAATATTGTAGAAATTTAGTGACATTTTGAGATTCATTTTTTTATTAAATTCTATTTTATTTACCAAGGAATGAAGTTAACATAGGAAAGAATATTACTCTCTAAATATTCTTATACTGATTCAGAAAATATAAACATAGCATTTTTTAGAATTTCATTTCAATATGTACGTTATTTTATCCAATAAATAATGTAAGAAAGGAAAACTATTCTCATGATAAAAAAAATGACTCAGCAACACTTTGCTTCATTTTATAAAAGACAGAGAAGTGAATTTGTTGGCATAGACACTGAAAAAATCAGGAAATAAACTGAGGTAAACATTCACCTATGGACATGACACTTTTATTGATACAAATATTAAGATGATTCTTGAAGAACACCCTATCCTTAACCTCAGTACTACCAAGTTGTGTCTCCTCTAATCCTAATATTCATGCAGTTCAAATTAAAAGATAAACAACAAATGGTTTGAGTATTATCTACATAGGGTCTATTAAAACAGCAAAATTAATCTTTTAATGTTATGATCACAGAATCCATTTAATATTGTATAAATTTGACATTTTTATATTTCTAAAGGAATTTTATCTTGAAAGTATTTTTATATCATTATGTTGTACCTTTCATTTTTAATTTTGTTTTCTTTTTAGGTGATTGTGACATTCTTTGTAACTTCAGAAGTGCAAGAAAATGTCAAAAATAATTTTAATTATATTCAAGATTCTTTTCTGATGAGCACAGTTGCCTTAGGTAAGAAAATATTTTAATTTTTGGTTTTCTGCCTTTGTAAAGTTATATTATAAGTGTTAAGATTAGTTTGGAATGTCTAAAAACAAAAGGATTATTTTAAGAATTAAAAATATTAAAAATATATTATTTGGCTGTGAAATTTCAATCTTTAAGAGTAAAATTTACTATCAAAACATATTACTAGATAAAATTTCCCCTTTTAATGAATGTAATTGTTATTTTTAAATGTAACAAAATATTTTTCTTAGTTACAAAATGATTTGTTAGAAAAGAAAATATCTTATTTGTAAATATGAGTTATAGAAGATGAGAGAGAATGAACTGGAAGAAAGCTGAGATTAGAAATCATAAGAAAGGCTGAATTTTCTAAAAGGTGCTTAGATTTATATTATAAAATCTAATCAGCTAATCTAGTAGATAATCTGCTATAGAACTGTTGTTAGCATATATATTATGTATTATTGAAATTGTGTTTGATCCTCACTTAGTGCTTCATCAATCTGATCTTGTATCAAAATTGGCTTCATCCAATCTCTTGGTCAGATAACTGATCAACAACACTCAACAACAGATAATCTGCTATAGAACTGTTGTTAGCATTCAAGTCTAAGTTGACTTTATCCAATATCTTGGTCAGATAACTGACCAATGACACTCTATAACAGCTAATCTGGTATAGAACTATTGTTAGCATTCAAGTCTGATGTGTTATTGCCATTGTGTTTGATTTTCACATCCTGCTTCATCAATTTGATCTTGCATCAAAGTTATCTTTGTTTTTTATGTTTGTATAGTTTATTCTTCAGTCAAGATTCTCAGCA
The DNA here is from genome assembly GCA_963932145.1 of Acanthosepion lycidas. NCBI lineage: Eukaryota > Metazoa > Mollusca > Cephalopoda > Sepiida > Sepiidae > Acanthosepion > Acanthosepion lycidas. The sequence continues at coordinate 41,050,720 of OZ010584.1, forward strand.
GATAACTAATCAACAATACTTTATAATAACAAAAAATATAATCTGAAGATAAATGGAGAATGATAATTTTTTTTTAATTTTTACTATTGGTTCAGTAGTGAATTTCTTCCTTTATTAATCTTTCAAATATCTTTAGCAAGAACAATAAAAAATGTTCTCATGTATTTAATGATAATTTTATACTTTTATTATTTTCTGGTTTATTGATTCATTTCTATTATTGCCATTAAAGTAATAAGTTGAATTTGATAACAAACTTTTCACTTCGACATTCAGTGTAAAATATATATGGTCATTCCTTATAATGGTAAAGGGTTTGCATGTCACAATGATTCCAACAGTGAGGGAGGATCTTCTGGCCAAGAGTGTGGGCTTCTCCATCATGCAGAGTTATTCACCAAAATCAAATCAATGCAAATGGCCTTATCAAATTCTCTTTGATTTCGTTTTCTTCCACCCTTCAGTATCCCCCTTTCTCTAAGCTTGTGAGACATGGACTTTGTATTGTTGTGACATCAAATATCTGGAGCGATTCCAACAAATGAAGCACCAAAAATGACGACCTCTCTTGGACGTCTCTTGAGCCTAGCATCCTTCAATATTGCCTCCACTGGGCAGATCATGTGTTGAGAATGTGTCCCACATATCAGGGCCTGGGTAGAGCTAAATCTGCCTCCCCATGGTTCTGTTTCCCTTTGGAAATATATCTTTCCCAGATATAAAACGAAACTTCAGTTTTCCCTGATATAGAATGAAACTTCCCTCAATTTGGGAAAACCTAAGACTCATTATTTCCCATTCATGTAATATGTTCTCAACTGGGACATAGATGAATCCAGCCCATTTCAATCTAAAATCCTAAAAATGGCCTCTCCAGGTACAAGTGTATCTCCATATTATATGTAAGATCCTTCCTTTTTGTTTCTCCTTACACTTTGCTTTGCTGTTTTTACATTACTATGCAACCAACCCCCTAACCCTCAATACACTTTACACCTATAGTGAACCATCTCTCTTTCCTTCTCTCTCTAACTGTGACAGTCAACATCTCTCTCTCTCTCTCTCTCTCTCTCCCTCTCTCTCTCTCTCTCTCTCTCTCAATTTGTTGAATTCAGTCAAATGACTGACCATGCAAACAAAATCGGATGAGATCTAAAAATAGCACACATGTGGAATCATGCGATCTAATATGAAAAGATGTGTGGGAAAAATATCTGAAGAATCAGTTGAACTGTAGATCCCAAGTGATCAATACCCTTTCTTTATTTATCATCAACTAAAGGGGATTGCAGAATGAAGAGACTAAAACCTAGTCCTAACTCACATACACCATGTTGCATAGATCAAATAGTCTTAGGCCAAAATGCACTAATGAATTACTCAATGTGTTAATCACCAAAGATACAAGTATGTGTGTTTTATCCAATTATTGAATTGGAGAAAGCAACAATCAACAGGATGCTGAATCTTTCTAACTGAAAGAGGAATTTTATATTGCTGAAGATGTGAAAAAGGGAATAACCATAACTTGAGGTCAAAACTTGCAACAATAAAGAAAGAAAAACAGAATTTAAAAGATATTCCTACATATGTGAATATGAAAAAAAGGACTGAACTGAAAGAGAAGAACAAAAAAGAGAAATAGAAAGACTGAGAGAGAAAGGGAAAAAGAGAAAACATATTTTATTTCAGATAAATGGACAAAAGCTAAGTGTTTCTTTGGATTTTCATATCACATACACCACATACATCTTAACATATTTTCTGTTATTCTAATGTGTAGTTAAATCTTATTCTGGTGTTATTCATTATTATTGGTTATTCTTTCTTATTTGACCCTGCAAGAGAACCCACCACTAACTGAGTGGAAACCTTGGCCATATCCTTTGGTAACAAGTCATTTTTCATAACATTTTCTTTTTATATTTCGTGTTGCGACAATTGGAATTGGTTTGTAACACTGTGTAGACATATGTGACATATTATTCCCTGTATATATATATATATATATATATATATATATATATATATATATATATATGGTTTTGTGTATGACTTAGTATTATAAAAGTCTCTATGAGAATAAAGCATGTTTGTCATTTTTTTTCCTTTCTGCCATTCTGTGCCATCCATGAAATATTGGTGTATACATCGATATAAAAATAAAATACTTTTCTACTTCAAATTCAGTCTCTTGTGTTCAAAAATAAGTTACTGGGAACTTTTAAGCAAATCTCAAAAACAATTGTTCTTTTGTTTTTATTTTTTGAGAAATATTAAACAAGTTGATTTTTTTTAATTTTGTCTTTTTATTGCAGTTATTCATTAAAAATTTTGACACCAATTTCTTTTGCAGGTGGCAGTTTTTTTGTTATGCCATTTTTATTTAGAAAAATTGAAAATGATGCCTCACAGGTATTTTCTTTTGTTTTTTGTGATGATAAATTTATGGCTATTACTGAATTAGTGGGTTACTTAGAGATTTACTATGCTTATTTGTGCACAGTCAGACTTCTTCTTGTTTTATGTTTCTCCACAGCTTCTTATCTCTTGTGGCCCTTAGCAACATTTCTTCCTTTGCCAAGCCTCCTGCCTCTCAGTTCTTTCATTCTAATTCTGCAGGTGACACTTTCTTAGTAATGCCATATTTATTTAGAAAAGTTAAATATGATTCCTACCAGATATTTTTTTGTTTTTATCTTGATGAAAGATCTAGAACTATTATTGTATTAATGTATTATTTACATATGTGATATTTTAGATATTTACTATGCTTAGGTGTGCACAAAGCCTCGTTACCTATGCTATTTTTTAGGCTTACAAAACTGCAATCATATTTTAAACAACAAAGGTGTTCAGGTAAATGGAATGAATAACTTGTATTGTTCAATTATTGTTTTATTAATATTTTTAAATTTTATCTTGTCCATTCTTTCGTCTTTTTTAGATGAATATATAATATGGTGTGTGTTGTTAGATTATCATATTGTCTGTTGTATATTCAAACATTTTCTATCTCCATTCTTTGTGGGATGGAAAATGTTTGAGTTTAACAGAAAGAAGAATGTTTGCAGTGAAATTATTATGCAATAATAATGTCTGAGTTTGATAGTTTGATAGATGTTTGCAGAGAAATTGTTATACACAAATATATTTTATTTAAAATACTTTAATATTTAGAAACAAATTTACATTAGTTACATCAGTCCTCCAAAACGGTCCAATTTTCATTGATCTTGTGCCAATTTTTTGTCTATATACTCTTGTATCTACAATTTGTACTTTATTTTTCTTTAGCTAAAACTTAAAATTGCTTTTGATAATTGTGAATGTGTAATCCACCATTTGTATAATAGCATCAGGCCTTAATCTACTGAGGAATAAAACTTGCATGTTTATTAAATTATGAGGGTGACTTACACAACACTTACCCTTCTTTCAGTTCTGGCATTGTAGATTGTCAGTGACAATCATAAGTCAAGCAAGTCTTAACATAATCAGTATATTTTTGTATTTCTATCTATGTTAAATTTGAAGTAGTTTTTTCTTTAGCTTCTCTCTTTGACATCCATTTTCAGATTAAAAAATATCAACTTGCAGTTGTAATGGGTCTAGTCACTTGTGTAATTCTAAATATTTTGTGGTAAGTAAATGAGTAAAATATCCATATATATTTATTCTTTTTCAACTTTATTTTTATCTACATAACAAGTACATTTTTGTACCATTGTCTGCTTTCTGTGATATAGCCAAGAATTCATGCAACTTGATTACTTTGAAGGAAAATTAATAGTAAAGATTTTCCATTATAAAAGTAGTTTCCTATTGTAGTTGTACAATGTTTACAATGCTATTGATTAAATCCAGATATATATCATATAGCTAACATTACCGGTTGTAATAGGGGACAAGGTTATTTGTTATTTTAATTGAAATATGTTGATTAAATCAAGGCAGAATTATATTGCAGATATTTGAAGTCAAATTTTAGGATCTAGTTTTGTCAGATTAATGTGCAAAAAAGTTTTCAACAGTTTCATTTAAGTCAATATATATATATATATATATATATATATATATATGTGTGTGTGTGTGTGTGTGTGTGTGTGTGTGTGTGTGTGTGTGTGTGCATGTGTGTATGTTAGGAACGCAAGTGATATTATCAGGTAAATAAATTTATTGCTAACTTTGCATTTTTAATTTTAGTTCTTCAAAACTGTTTAAGATTTTAGAAATAGATAAATTACTATTTTGGTTTAAAATCAGTTAGGTTTTCTCTCTCTAGCTTGATCTCTCTCCCTCTCTCTCTCTCTCTCTCTCTCTATCTCTATCTCTCTTTTATTTTCTTTCCTTTTTTTGTAAATTAAAGAGAATAAATGTCATCAATATAATATTTGTTATAGAATCTGGTTTTATATAGCTGTCTTCAATCTAAGAGCTATGCCTGTAAGTTGCTTGTCCAGACTGTTTGCATTTTTCAGGTGTTGGGCTGTGCTTGAAATTGTATCCCAACATTGTACACCCATGGTGAGAACTAATCAGTCTTCTCATTCTACAGTTACATGCAACTCATTGGAAAGGTAAAACAAAAACAAATAATTTTCTTTTCTCAAATTTTCAGAAATTTTTTCAATTTTAAATAAAAATAAATTCAAATTCTAATTCCAAATGAAACCTTAAGTTGCAAAGATAAATTCCCAAAATATAAAAATACCATTAAGAAAAATTTTCAATTTTTTATCTTTTTCTTCAGTGCAAATGAAAATGGAGAAGTTTCAACAAAGCCTTTGATAAATGTGAGTTGTTTTTTTCTTTTAATATCTTGGATATTATTAACCAAAAATATATGTGGAGAAAGTAGGTGGAAACTAAGTAATGGCTTTACCTATGATTTAGTGTCAGTTTATTTTGAAATGTTTGGTGAGTAAATTCTTTGCCACAATTCAATTCTAATTATTAAACTTAATAAAAGTGATAAGTTTATTCAATTTACAAAACATGGAAATTAATATAAAGTATCTGAAAGAATTATAAAAAATAGGCAAAATCGTTGGTGATCATTTTTATGAATTTTGTGAATTTTAATTTGTCTCTTCTACTACTTGCCTTTACATCCTATCTACACTGTTTTTGACTAGATGCTAAGTGTTAATTTGTTCAGATGAATACGAAATTTTGGTGTATTTGCTTCCTAAAAAAGTTTCTGTGACCACCTGAAAATCTAGACAAAGGCAATTAATCATTGAACATCAGGATTTAGGATTTCCATTTGTTCTGAGAACTTTGTGCATATGGCTTCTCTTTCTAGTCCTTAGTATCTTCCAAGCCATCATGACAAACTTAACGTTCAGAGAGGAATGAAAAAAATGTAGTTGATTTTAATAGTAGTCATAATGTGAAACCCTATAAATGTCTGTTAATCAAGATTATAATCTTTATGCTGGTTATATTGTCTGTTTGTACTCTGAAATTGTCTTTTTTTATTATTATGCATTAATTTAATCTAGTATCATAATCTTTATTGTTATAGTCACATTTCGGCAATTCTACTGAACATTGTAATTATAACAACCAAGACAAAGACACTAGTTCAAGTAAATCAGTGTATAACAATGATTATACCTCATTTCAAAACTAAAATAATTTCGTTCCTAAATATAACATCTTACAAAATTATGTTTCTTTAACAGATACACATAAAGTTCCATTTGTTTATTTCAGTTTAAATATTTCCTCAATTTTGACAGAATGCTAAAGATGATGTTATTAAAACATAATTCAAAAGAAAAGAATTTTCATAAAATCCTTATGAGAAATAGTGTTAACGTTGTTTGTTTTCAAATATTGTATATTTATTCTATTTACCAGTGCATAAATACACTTTTACCATTCTTTCATATACAGTAACACTTTATACAGAGATGCACATAGTAGAGTTAGAAAATCAAGGTCTACTGGCATAGGAGAAATGGACTTGCCCTATTTCACATAGTCAAGTGACTACTAATAAATCAGTTGTTACTCAGTACAGAGAGTGAACTTCTATATCACAGACCAGAAGATATCACAACAATATGATGTCACCAATAGGATCTCTAACACCATTGTATGAGCTGGACTTTGTAGAAGCATAGATTCATTGTTTTACTGCCCAGGTGCTAGGCAAGAAGTTAACAGACCACAAAATTGCAGGCGGGGAGAACAAGATTACAGATGTATTTTTTGGCTTCAGTAGGATCATCAGAAATATCTCTATTATAGCATATAGAAAGCAAGCATTCAATTAAAAGAAAATAGTCACCCCACTTTGAGTCTTGCAGACTGCTCATTCACATGCTACTGTTACTAGTTGCAAAACTGAAAACAGTGATGGAGCAAGGCATTTTAGAACATAACCGACACTCCCTGGTGGTAGTAATTGGACTTCACCATTGTTATTTTATGAAATCTGGATGAAGATTTAAGGATATGTTCAGATTACTAAATAGAGAAAAAACACAAAATATTCTCCAATTCATTCCCTATTCCTAACATTGAAAATGCTATTCAAACATTGTCGGGAATTAAATACTTTGCTAAAATTAACCTAAAATCAGCTTATAAACACAGAGCCATAGCAGAGGCAATTTAGAATTTAACCTTAAGTTATTAAAGGCCACCAACATGGTTAGTGGCAAGAACATTTACAATTTCCAAGACCTCTAGATTGGCAGAAATCATCTTTGAAATATCAGAGAAATAATAAAGGGAAATTACCATTATTGTACACCTTTAAAGAAGAATTTTTTCAGTCGTGTTTTTATAAAAGTTATATTCTTCCTTGCTTTGATAGTTTTTTTTTCTTTCTTGTATTTCTTTCTTTATTGTATTTGTTAAAATAATACTCTGTAAAAAATACAACTAGCAAAAATTTTGATGGGGCCAAGTACCTTCTCTTGTTCTGGTCCCTTTTGTGGTCCCTTCTCCTCATCTGGCACAGGACTGTCAGTTTATATCCTTCTGACCAGACTAATGGTGCAAACCTTTGTTTTGGATAACATCAAAAGTCTCTTTTTTTCTTTTGATTGACCAAAATGATTTTATTTTCCTGCATTCTTTTCTTTTTCATTTTTTTTTTTAATATAGTAAAAGTTATACATGTAGCCTCTCTGATTTTTGGGAGTTTTCAGTCACAAATGGCTAGACTCTGGTCTGGTCCAGTCCAGTAAACTTCTGCTGTTTTGCATCTGAGTTGTTGTTGTTCACGTTCTACTTCTTCTTCCCATTCTTCTTCTTCTTCTTCGCATTCTTCTTCTTCACATTCTTCTTCTTCTTTGCATTCTTCTTCTTTGCATTCTTCTTTGCATTATTCTTCTTCTTCACATTCTTCTTCTTCTTCGCATTCTTCTTCACCTTCTTCTTCTTCTTCTTGTTTGCATTCTTCTTCTTCACATTCTTCTTCTTCTTCTTCTTCTTCTTCTTCTTTTTCCTCACATTCTTCTTCTTTGCATTCTTCTTCTTTTTCTTCACATTCTTCTTCTTTGCATTCTTTTTCTTTGCATTCTTCTTCTTTGCATTCTTCTTCTTCTTCACATTCGTCTTCTTTGCATTCTTCTTCACATTCTTCTTCTTCTTCTTCACATTATTCTTCACATTCTTCTTTGCATTCTTCTTCTTCTTCTTCTTCTTCTTCACATTCTTCTTCACATTCTTCTTCTTTGCATTCTTCTTCTTCTTCTTTGCCTTCTTCTTCTTCACATTCTTCTTCTTCTTCTTCGCATTCTTCTTCACATTCTTCTTTGCATTCTTCTTCTTCTTCTTTGCGTTCTTCTTCACATTCTTCTTCTTCGTCTTTGTATTCATCTTCTTCACATTCTTCTTCTTCTTCTTCACATTCTTCTTCTTTTTCGCATTCTTCTTCGCATTCTTCTTCTTCACATTCCTCTTCGCATTCTTCTTCTACTTCTTCTTAAATGCCCAAAATGTATGGAAATAAAAACTTTCAACAAACTAAGATACATTCATGATCTAAAGAAAAAGAGCCATGGGCTTGCATTCATATGGATCATGTTCATGTTAAATTTTGTTTGATTCATTATCTGGATGACCTGAAGTGGTTAAAGTTCAGGATATGAAAGCAGTCATGGTAAAGCAAATATTACAAGTAATATTTTCCAGAAATGGGGAACCAAAAATGTTAATCTCTGACAATGCACCAGAATTTTGTAATTAAACTTTGTGTTCATGGTTAAAACAAATTGGATGCTTTCCTTCTAAAACAACACCATACCATCTGCAATCAAGTGAAATTACAGAAAGAATGGTGCAAACAATGAAAATAGTGTTGAAGGCATTTTCCTCATGTGGAGACACCATAGATAGTTACCTAACACAATTATTGCTGAGTTATAGAACCATTTCACATACTGATAGAATGCAAAATCCTTCTGCATTGATAGGAACACAAATTTGATCGACTATAACAATTTCTATTCAACAAATGAAAAAGTGTGGTACAAAAATGACAGAGAATCAAGCTCTGAAAAAGTTAATTTTATTGCACAAAAGAGATACAATACAGATATAATAGCAACAAGTAGACAGGATTTATTGGCTCATTCTGATTAAATTGACCTAGAAATGACAACAAAGAACTCATAAAGGAAGAAGAGGAGGAACCTGAAAGGGTGGAAAGCATAAATGCTTCTAATGGAGAAAACAAACATAGTAGTAAAGAAACTATGGAAGATAGTTTGCACAAATTCAACATGGAGTTAAGAGATCAGAATGAAAATGAGTCAAGACCTAGACCTCCAATAAAAAGAACCAGATACACACCTCAAGAGATAAGATCTCATATGATTTCTTCAAACTATATTTGAAGAAATCACAGATCAATGAAAGGCATAAAACCTCTTAGTTTCTGGGAGGTGAAGTGATACAGGCAAAATGTACTTGCCCTATTTTGCATAAAGTTGATTGACTCCTAATAAAGTCATTACTTGACACAGAAGGTGAACTTCTATGTTTACAGACTAGAAGAAATCACAACACAAGGTACGGGAAACACTTTCACTGTTGCAAATTTTTAACATTTGGTCTCACAACCATTCAGCATATTATTTCTTACTCTCTCATCTCAATGATTTTTATCTGAGGGTGAGTTACTGGATTACCAAGGTGGAAATATGTATTTGCTAATATAGTAAATACATGTCTTAGATATATATCTTCTACTGACCAAATAGATTGATTTTGATTTTGATTTTTCTTTACAAAAATCTAACTTGTTCTGTTTTTTTTTTAAATTTCTCCCTCTCAGATTATTTGCAATAAACATCCATCTTTCTTTTGGGTGGCCAAAGTTGTTGAAGTGTTTATACTAATAAGCATTACTGTTTCCTACCTGACAATTGGTATAACCCTCCATCATATCAGTAAGTAACTAACAAAACTTCTTAAAATTGTCACATCTATACTTTCCTCTTACTGTTCCCCATTGTCAAACTGCAGTAAATATTATTTTACCTTATACACATTAAAATACCTGCATTTTCTACTTTTTATTTTTATTTCTATATTTTCATTTTTTTTGTCAATTTTTATTAGAAATTTTTTATTTGTTCTTTATCCCATTATTTTTAATCATTTTTATTTATATTATTCAGTTTGTGGAATTGTTGAATCCATTTTACCAATTTTGTCAAAATATACAGCAGAATCCCTCCAAATTATGAACATTGGTAAAAAGTAAGTTATCTTCTTTTGTTATATTCACTCTCATTATAAAATCTCCCATATAAATTGCATCCAACAATCAAATCCAAGTAAACAGTATTAAACTAAGTTTAAAATTGTGATCCCATTAAAAAAATTGCCTAGTTCTGTTTCCCTCTCTTGGATATGATCTGGTTTGATGAGATTTACTTTTGTTCAAATTACAAAGCCATAAAATGTTTTAAAATTCTTAATATTTTGGAATGGTATTAGAAATCCTGATACAATGAAAAATATTAGAATTATTTCAACAATGACAGTGCAATAGTTACAACAAAAAAATAATACATTTTAGTCAAGGGATTAAAATATTTTGGGTTTTTATTTTTACTAATATCATTTGTATCAAGCCAATTTTAAAAGTTGAAACACTACTTCCTTTGTTGGAAATTAAGTTTGGTTGTTAAATAATTCTACTAAAATATTTGTTCATTTAAATTTTTCATTTATTTTTCAGACGTGCCTCAAATTTTTTCTCATTAGTACTATTTGGAATAATATTTATAAATGCTATGTTGAACCCAAAAGTGAGTGAATTTTACTTAAACATTTGATTTTTGCTACCTATGCCTCCATGTCAGTAGTACAATTTTGAGTATGATATTTTAAAGTCATTTTTTTATTTTAAAATTCATGATGGATCCATTTTCCACAACTTGAAATTTTGTGCAAGATTAGCAGCATCTTAACACAAGAACACTAAACTGGTTGTCCTTTTATAATTCACACATTAATTAAAAATAATCCTGCTATATTGCTTTTTTTATTTACTTTTGAAAATAGATCAGATTGCATTATTTTGCTCAAATGTTTTAGTGGTATTTCAAATAGAGTTAAGATTTTTTTTCTATTCTGTCAGTCTTTCATTTAAAATTAGAGTTTATAAATTCTTATCTGATTTAGTTTTTTTCGATTAAAATATTTGTTATTATAAGTGGAAAAAATTATTTGTGGATCTTAAAGACTGAATACAGAAACTTTATCTTAATTTTTTATTACATTTATCTTTTGAAAAATACTTGTGGATGGTAACTCTAATTCAGAATTGTTTTAAATTGATTTCTATCTTCCTGAACATGATTGGATAATTGCAAACATGAAGTAATAAAAAGATTTTTAAAAGTTAACAATCCAAGAACATTTAAAGTGACTTTTAAAAGATATCATCCACCAATTATTCAGTCACCCAAAAATTTCACATTTTATGATTTTTGATCTTGTACTTAATACTATTTAAGATAATAATGGCAAATATTTTGTTGGAGTATTTTGTAAATACTAGTTATGTTGTGAGTCTATAAAGTGTTTTAAGTTTTTATTTTCTTTCTAATAATCAAATCTGAAAAAGATTTTTAAGTAAATGTTTGAACAGATTTTTTAAATTTGTTCTTTATCAATTGAAAAGTAGGAACGGAAAGTTAACCAATGTGTCTTTATTAAAATATTTGAAACAAAATTGTTTAGTGTGAGAAGAATAATCAAAATTTATTTTAATAATAGAATTCATTATATACAGATTATTTCTTTGCAGGGATTTCTTGATGTGATTGAGAAATTTACATCTTTAATTGTAAATATTTTAAATATTTTAATTTTTATGATGTTTATGGGTACAAGAAACAAAGAAAATAAGTAAGTATGAAACAATTCAATCTTTGATTATCTTTCAGATCTCTTTATAAATATTGAAGGGGAGATTATCCATTTCTTTTATTCCTATTTTTCTTCATAGCTACTCAGTCAATTGCAAAAATTTAAAATAAATTTGTTGATACATGCAATTTTCAATATGAAAAGTAATAATGATATATTTATAATTATGTAATAATGTAAAATATATAAATTAATGAGGCAATGACAAATATGTGAAAAATCAAATGTATGATTTCAAAAAACTCACTTTTACTATGTAAAATATGTGTTTGGGTGTGTTTATGAGGCATTATGTTTTTTAAGATCAATGTTGACTGTAAAGCAAGAAACTAGAATAGAGATCCACAATCAAGAAGTGTAAGAGAAGAAACTGTTAGCATAAAACTGATGGTTACATCTTGTAATTTCAACTGCAAAATGATGAGACTCAGCTGCCAATCTAAAACTGCCTAATTTACCAAAAGAAGACCTCATCATAACAGCTACCATGAAAATATTTATAGAAAAGCACAGAAAAGTTATGTTATGATGGGGAAAAGTGATTGAAGTTGAGATGCCAGGTCATTACCGATTCTTCTTTGGATTTTATCAAGAATCTCTAGATACATAACAGAAGCACCAGACCAGATATGACAGAAATATTTAATGCATGGATGGATGGTAGACTTATAAATCTGTAAGATAGATTCTAGCAAGAAAAATTCCTAGAATGACAGATGAAAAACTCTCCTAGGAATAGACCTAGCAACTGATTCAATATAATCTTTCTACTTCATGCCAGTAGAAATCATTAACTTGAGAAGTTACAAGGATGATGGAAGGCAAAAAAGATTCTCTAAGATAATTAAACAAGAGCATATTCATTTTGGAAGACTTAAAATTAGCAAGCCATTTCTTGTGCCAGTTAAACATAGATTGAAGGGTTTGCTTCTTAGATCAGCTGCCAATTCAACCTTATTGAACCTATCAGAATTACCATTAAGGCAAGAGTAAAGATTTTTGTCATCAGCATAGATAATGAGTCAAGATTTGATGACATTGGTAGAGGGTTGTTGATTAATATTAAGGTCAAGTGAAAAAACCATTAAAGTAAAAAGATCTTGAAGAATGGTCATTCAAAATGACATTCATTTTGCAATTTATTAAGAAAGATTGGATCAAATCAAACATTTATCTTAGTATATTATAACCCTTCAACTTGTGACAAAGACCTGCATGACAATCCCTGTTAAAGGCCTTCAAAATATCTAAATCCTGGGCTTCACCATTCTTATCTAAAGCTTGATAGACTCTTTCACAATAAACTTTAATACATCACCTGTTGACCTAGAGAAGTGAATATTATTTGAAAACCTAATAGAAGACCTTGTGAAGTGAAATGCTTAACCAATTTGTTGTTGATTAGTACCTCTAGTTCTTTGCCAAAAAGTGGTAGAAAGTGGCTAATAGGATGATATTTAGAAGGATCAAGCGGTTTGCCTGAGTTCTTAAAAAATGGAACTACAGAATAGGATTTCCAATAAGCTGGAAAGCAAGAAACAGCAAGGCCTTTATTGTAGAGTTTAAAGAAGACAGGAACCATTTCAAGAGCACATTTTTAGGACTATTGCTGGAATAACATCAAGTCAAAATGCTTTGTGGGGATCCAATTTAAAAATGACTGCAGAAACCATGGATCGAGTTATATGCAAATCACAGAGTGGAAAGTGGAAAGCCAGGCAAAGATATGCCAAAGAAATAAAGAATAGAATTGGAAGAGAATTTTACAAGCAAAGCTTTCTACTTTATCAACAGAAGACAATAGCACCCCAAATTGAGCAAAGAGAAGAGGGATAAAGGACTTACCCTTATTAAACACACTATCACAGAATTATCAGTCATCATGAGAACCAAATATGGGAGAGAATGTACAATCCCTCATTCTGTCAGTGAATGTGTCATTCAAGACATGTTTACAGTTATTATATACAGACACAAAGAGGCATCTGATGTGATCAGAAATATCGTTAGTACAGCTGGAAAAGTGATTCCTGTGGGCTATAGTAGCTGTACAAGCAGGTGTGAACCAAGAAAATTGTTGCTTCACCTGGTATTAGGTTGGTGCAAAAATAATGTCGTTTTATCACATAGTAACATATGTGAGAAAACGACGTTATTTTTGCACCAACCTAATATTTCTGAGATGGCTGAAAATCATTGATGCTAGCTTTTACCCAAGAAAATGTCACAATTTTCAGTTGCAAGTTTTAAAATTTAACTCCATGTGACATCATGAAGAAAATCACAGAATGAAACCCAATTGGTACACTGGAAACAGAAAGAAGTTTTTTTGAGTTGTGAGAGGAGGTAAGGAGCAAATCAAGTAAAGAAGCATGTTGGTCAGAATTATTAAGGAAAAGAGTAGGGAAATCTATTTGACTAAGAGACTGAGCAATGGAAAAATTAAATGTCTGAATACTGGCACTATCCGTAACATTAGAATTATTAAGCCACTTGACATGATAAGAATTAAAATCACCAAGCCCAAAGATGTTCACAGATGAATGTAGAAAGAGAGCTATTTCTATAGTGTCAGATATTTTGCCTAATATTTTACAGTTCTGAGAAAAAGTGGGCAATAAAGGAAAAAGAGCTAGCTAACAGTGCAAGACAGTCAAAAGCACATGATAGAATAATCTTGTGACTCAAGAGATGATTCCCTTGCCATTGTAAGATTCTCCTAGATGTAAACACCAAGGTCATGCATATGTATCCATGATTTTTTTCAACAAAGATTAAGATAAGCTGGAACAGATATTTAACTGAAGCTAAAAGAATTTAAATTAGTTAATTTAAGATAGCTGGGGAATATTTCAAGAGAAAAGATTATGCACTATAGAAATTTGTACAAATACTGCAAATATTGGAAAAAGAATGTTGAGGAGGGTCAGTGATTTTTTTGTTTACTGGTTTACTCTTATTTCTTGTAAATGTCAGGTGAAGATTATTTTAATTTCTTAGGAGAAAAAGGCCAAAATAATTATCATTGTCCATCATCTATTGCAATACATACCATCCAGAAGGTAGATAAGACTAAGGTATAATGTGACCTAAGAGTTACCCATCAGAAGTACATGCAGGGGCCCCTATCCATGCATGACATGACCCTACAAATATCCCGATATTATGTAAATGTTGACCAAAGCAACCTAACTAATTACTACCAGAATTTGGACTCCTTACTACCAGTTGAGAGGTAGCAACCAGTAAATTGCCAAACTGGTATGCTCAACATGAAAAGTCATAGCTAATGCTCATTCAGATCACTAAAAAGTTAAGACAGTTAAATAATTAAGGCCATGAAAAAAAGGAACTGATAAACCACATTGTAAACTGGAGACAAGAAATAAATCTCTACTCCTGTTCAATAAATATGGAAGTAATACATATTTATATAAAAACACAATTAATTACAAATTAAATGTAAATTAACAGTGCTTAAATCATTGACTGATTTTTAATCAAATAACTGTAAAACCTGTACATTCCATTTTCAAACATGCTTAAATATGAAGAAATACAAAATGAAGATAAAAACAACCCTCCTAAAAAAGCATCTTCATACAGATTAAACTTTGTCAAGTGCCTAAAAACATTTCAAAGAATAATCAAATAACAAAATTTAATCACTAATAGAAAGATTCTAAAAAACAAGCATTAATTCTGAAAAAGTTCTGCCTCAATGTGTTTGTTAAAACCTCACATAATTCTGAGCCATCTATCATGTAAATATCATTAATAAAATAAATTTACACAAAATATTGTTCTGTATGATAATTATTGAAAGTTTTATGTTTTTGTTTTTTAAATAAAACTTTGAGTGTATTTATTTTGCCAAAATTATTTTCCACCCTCCTTTGGGATTTGGTTCTCATCAAATAATTGACTTTCTCTACCCAATAAAGTCCCACTAAAGTCAATGCTAATCTAAACAATAAAATGTTTGTAATCTTTTCTAATTCTTACTTATGCTTTTTACAAATTGTTTTTTGCAGCAAATTGAAGATTCCTCTTCCCTTACCAAACATGGTGATGCCTTTCATCTTTCTTCTTCCTTTGTATTTTGGATTTGCCATTGGCTATGATATTTATTTCTCAGTTATGTCTTACATGCATCATGAAACGGACAAGTCACATCTACCGGCACTTCAACAACATTTATATCACAACTCATCCCTTTTGAATGTTACTTCACCTCTTCATGTTAATGTAACATCCTAATAAATGAAATTTAAAAGAAAAGGGAAAACAAAGACCTTTTATGTTATTATATATGGATGTGTATTTGACTTGCTGGAGACATTGTTTCTTGCTTTTTTGTTGAAATATTTATCTATTTCTGGAATGGAAAAATGAAGATCATTTGTTGCAAGCATTGGAAAGGATTTTTGAAAATCATTGTTAAATTGATAAAGAAATTAAGGATCCTTTGAAAACACTTGTACTCTCCATAACAAAAAAATAGGTTCCTTTCCAACCTGTTCTGAACTTGAATTTATCAACACTGAGTATATGTGTGGAATACTTCAGTTAAGAGTGGTCGAGGAACTATGAATTGAGTTTTTTATGATCTGATGTTTAAATTTGTTTTTCCAGTCCAGTTTCTTTGTAAAATCTCTTTCTGATGAACTATAGTCATAAAAGCTAATGTAAAGAATATTAATCTTGAGTGCCATGACTTTCTGGGGATAGTTTTTCTCTTTACACAAATCTATCAATAACCTGGTCATTTTCTTTAAAAGGACTCATACTGCTGAAATCTACCATATTGTTGATGAATATAGCTTCAGAATATTACACTTCAGTATTATGGGAAGTTAATATACATATATATATATATATATATATATATATATATATGTATGTATATTAACTATTTGTTTATGACTATTATGTTTATTTTGTTTATCTCTATATAGATCATTGTGTATGTTTATGTGATGCGCTATGTGTATTTTTTTTTTACCCCCAAATTGTTGAAATTTTACTTATTTAGTTTTTAAATTCTAATTTATATGTATGTATATGTACGTATATGTATGTATGTAGGTATATGTGTATATATATGTGTGTATATACATGTATATGTGTATGTATATATGTATGTATGTACTTGGCTGCGTGTATATATAGGTATATATTTAGGTGTGTGTGTATAGGTATATGTATGTATATGTATGGATGTATGTGTATATGCATACATATGTATGATATGTATATGTATATTCATGTATACGTATATGGATGTAGGTATATGTGGATGGATATATATGTAGGGATGTGTGTGTATATATATATATATAATTATTTAATTAAAAATATGATTCCAACACGCTACATAAGAGGTCTCATGTTTCAAAACAAGAGCCGAAAACTTCAAAATAATATTTGTTGAATTAACTTGAGTTAAAGTAGGCTCTGTTCCATCTTCAAGCGAAATTTTTTGGGAATGACTTATTTCTGAAGTTTACGAGTTTTTAGTATGGTCAGAATTGAAATCAAAAATTTCCATGGTAACATCAAGGGCGGATTGTTTGGAATCGGCAGTGGTGGGGTGTTAATAATTTGTATCAGTATAGAGTTACTTTCATAGATGTCGGGTCACGGTAAGGTGGGGGTGGCTAAATTAACGACGGAGGAAGTTTTCGCATAGTCTGGCTTGAGCGTCTACGGAGGTTTATTAATTTATTTTTATTTTATTCTTTTATTATATCTCTTTATGAAAGGGATTTGTGTATATGAAAAGGCCGTAACTTTTGTTATTTGACGACTTCATAAAGGGTTATCAATTTTTGTGGGTAATTAAAACATGTATATGGGCTATGGATTTTAAAATTTATATGCGTGTTTTAGGCTAGTTATTCAGAGCGTAAGTTCGGTTGTGTCGGCAGAAAACCGTTAATTCTTGCCGGTTGTTTAATAGGTTTTTATTGTTTAGGAGCTTAATAATGTGTAGTTTCTCATGGAGGCACAAAGGGCATGGGTCATCCCAAGTTTTGCAAGTTCTAGTTCTGTTAATGATTTTCCATTTTACTTTAGGTGTCCTATTTTTTTCTTTCAGGTGCCAAAAATATTTAGATAGAGAGGTCTGATGTCTAAAGTTTTTGTTGTTGAAGGAGCATTTATGCTGCCTCCATCTGGTTTTAAAGGCATTTTTCGTGGATAAATATGACGATTATCTAATCTAGCAAGGGCCTATATTTTTATGTTCAAAACACATGCAAATACACACATACACAATAACATATACACATATATACATACACATAGGCGTGTACCTACATACGCACATACATATTCCCATGTACACATATACACATATATCCACATATCCACACAAATACATGCATACACATACATACACACACATATACACATATACATATATCTTATTCAATATCTTAGCTCTATCTCTGATACTAAGCGCTTTCTAATAATTACCGCGCATATAATATACAAATAATTACACCTACATATATACATATACACATACACATATACACACATACATACACACACACACATATATATACACATATACACACACACACATACACACATATATATATATATATGCATATACCTACATACACATATATGTATATACACACACACACACATACACACACATATATATCCACCTATACCCATATACACTTTCCACATTCATATACATAAATACATACACATGCACACATATACACATATATACATACACACACACACACACACATATATATATATATATATATATATATATATATATATATATACAAAAATGCACACACATACCTACATATACACACATCCATCCATACGCATCCAGTCCTTACAGATTTACCCACATATATACATACGAACATACGCATATGTAGACGTCAACATAAAACCCTACATTTCTATACAATTACATACACCCATTTAAACAAATAAATAATGTATCCCTGTATCTATCCGTCTAGCTATACATACATACATATATACGTACATATACACCCATATACATATATATATGGGTACATACATACCAAAACATACACACATATATATACACACATCTCTACATATACATCCATCTACATATACCTACATCCATATACATATACACGAACATACATATACACACATACGCATGCATATACATATACATCCATACATATACATACATATACCTATACACACACACTTAAATATATACCCACATACACACGCATCTAAGTACATACATACGTATATACATACATATACACATATACATGCATACACACACATACACATATAACTACATACATACATACATACATATACATACATATATATACATATAAATTAAAATTTAAAATCTAAATAAGTAAAATTTCAACAATTTGGGGGTAAACGAAAAAAAAAAAAAATTAAATACATAGCGTATCACATAAACATACACAATGATCTATATAGAGATAAACAAAATAAACATAATAGTCATTCCGTTAAAATGTCATGCCCGATGTTTTGAACCAAGATCGAACTGACATAAGTGACAAAATGTTACAAAACGTTTCTTATGTCTACATTTCAAAAATATCTCCAATGGAATAAATTATGACCATGGAATATTAGTGTTTAAGCCTTTTTATTATATATATATATATATATATATATATATATATATATATATATATATATATATATATATATATATATATATATATATAGATATTGATATATATATATATATATATAGATATAGATATATATAGATATAGATATTGAGATAACAATATATATTTTTATATATCAAGAATAGATAGTATTGGGGAAATTGTACAACAAAATGGAAAAGTTTACTTTTGACACATTTCGTCCTTCAGGACTTCATTGGACTAAATTTGTTATGTTGGTAGGACTACACAGGTGCACAACAGAGGCTGCTGAGAAATTTTTTATTTTTTTATCTAGGCAAATGCATTTAGAGTCTTTTCCTTTTTCTTTCTATCACTTTTGTAAATAGGTAAATAGGTATTCCACACTGTGATTTTAGAATATCTGGCAAGAATGGTCAAATGTTGTAAGAGCCAGGGTGCAAATTTACTCTAGATGACCTTGTGATTAAGGCACTCTCTAGACATTTACATTGTAATGAATTATTTTTTCCTCTGACTAGAGTAGCATTTTTATATCAAAATTGTGGTCAATCCTATTACAGTGGGTAGCCAACTCATTTCACGTAATATTTTGTAAAATATCCTTTTGTGTTCATATAAACTTTTACTTAGATTTCTTGTGGTTTCTTCATGGTATTTTTTGTGATAATTATTAAATACGATGGATTAAACTTCTCCTTCAGGTTTTAGCTTGTTGTTTTGTTTTGTATTGACTAAGTCTTTTATTGTTTTAGATGTAGTAGTAACAACTTTTATGTTCAGTTTAGAGAGATTCTTTTTGATTGTAGATGTGATAGAATTAGTAGGCAGGATAATATATTTTTTTGATTCATTGGGTTTCTCAGGAGAGCCATGTTTTTGTTTTGGAATATTTTATGGGCATTTTATTTTACAATGAATATAAAACAATTAATATATATATAAATATATATATATATATATATATATATATATATATAATATATATTATATAATATATATAATATATATATTATATATATTATATAATATATGTATACATTATATATAATATATATTAAATAATAATAATATATATATATATATATATATATATATATATATATATATATATAACGATTCTGTATTTAGGCAGCAATCCCTCTTTTATACATGTCTTGTTAAAGACAACTGACAAGGTTCTGCGATTAAGTTTTTACTTAATTTTCTGGTGTGTATACAATTTTTTTTTTCCTGTAATATGTAAAAGCTGTCCAAAAGGGATCATTTTAGGGTTTCTGTTTAATTTGGTGAATTTAGATTGGTTATTATGTGTTGTAATTTTTTATGTTAATCAGCTTTGTCTAAAATTATTTGTGTGCTAATTTACACATAGATAATTTTAGACAGAGCCGATTAATAATTTTTTGCTAATTCCTGATCAAACCAAACTCATAAATAATTACATTGGTCACTACATGCCTATCCAGATGACTTACATTATACCTATCCAATTATAGCTTCATTAGGACTCATTTAAACACACACAAAAACCTACCAAACTCTATCCAAAACAGACTGGTAGAAAATACAAATATAATAGCCTCATCCACATGTTAAAAATGTTTAAAAATAACGGAAGCCCTAATAATAAAGAAAAAAGTCAACATTCAATGATATTAACTATGAACATAACCACAATGTGCTGAATGTGTTTGGAAAATAAAGCATTCCTATAATTTTATATGTATACATAACACAATTCATACATTCACTTAAAAGGACAAATAAAATCATCCTTGATAATGGCTAAAAGTATAGCTGAAAGTGCTCGGACATGCAGAACTTTTGGATAGGTTTTATACATTTTGTGTCCAGAAAAGAAAACAGCAATAACAGCAAAATTGTCTAAATCATGTAAAAGCAAAATTGCACAATTTTTAGATTAAGCATTGAACCATGGTATCTTAGAAAACATTAAAGATATCTTACTGGGATTTCCTGAAGTTTTTATAATACTATTAAACTTTACTTTGAACAATAAGAACGTATTTAGCTCTAAGTTGAAATGATAATCCCTCTTGCTGTTGTAACCTCCTGATTCAGTTTTCCTCTCCACTGTTCACTCTTTTTTATACTTCTTCACCATTCTCTTGAAGGTTCTTGAATGGACTTTGAAGAAGAAATCCAGAGTAAAAATGTTGACACCATTACTGAAAGCTTTGGTCTCACCATTGGTCAGTTGAAAAGACAGAGGGGCAGTCACACAATGACTTTAACCTGTTCTCGTTCTAGCTAATAACTCAAAGGGTTTGACAACAAATGGTGTCAAGATGGCTAAACATCTTATCTGAAAATCTGGAAAAAAATTTTTTTTTCTTTAGATATTAAACATTTTCTGGAATGGAGAATTATCCATGCTGTTACATGATTTGGACAATTTTGTTGTTACATCCTATATATATATATATATATATATATATATATATATATATATATATATATATATATATATATATATATAAACTTTTAATTTTCTATTTCTCAATATTTATTCAAAATACACACATGTGTGTGTGTTTGTGTTTTGAACAATAATAAATATTGAGAAATAAAAAAATTAAAAGTTTCAGACACACAATATATATATATATATATATGTATATATATATATATATATATATATTATACATTCCCATTCAAAAATATTGTAACAGTAAGACCAATTCCTTTTTCTTTTTTTTTTGTTCACTGTATACATTTAGGTTTAACATCAAAAGATGAATATGAGACAAAAGTTCATTATTTCAGCTATAATTCCCTGGTATTTACAATTAAATATGCTAAACAGCTTAGGACATACCACCATTTGTAACAGATCACACCATTTTTAAGAAAGCAAATCTAAAGGAACAAAGAAAGTAAATAACATTTAATATTCAGTTGCATAACACTTGCTAGCAATAACGGCATCAAGCCTGTGACCCATTGATGTCACTAAACTCTTGCATTCTTCATTTGTTATGCTTTTCCAGACTTTTAACATGGCATCTTTTGGTTCTTCTTTGTTTCTTTGAGTTTCTTCCTTCAGTCTCTCTTTTTAGGTTATGGTCTATTAATTGACTTGGCCAGTCTAAAACTGTCCACTTATTTCCCTCGATGAAGTTCTTAGTTGTGTTAGCAGTATATTTTGTGTTATTGTCCTGCTGCATGATAAACTTACACCTGATTACTTTGGATGCATTTCTCTGTAAATTGGCAGACAAAATGTTTTTGTATATTTCTGAATTCATCCTGATTCTAGCATCATGGGTTACATCATCAATAAATATGAAGGAGCCTGTTCCAGAAGTAGCCATGCAAGCCCAAATCAAGACACTTTGTCCATCATGCTTCACAGATGAGCTTGTATGCTTTGAATCATAAGATCATTTCTTTTTCCATATTTTGGCCTTTTCATCACTTTAGTAGAGATTAATCTTGGTCTCATCAATCCATAAACATTTTTACAGAACCTTTGCCACTCATCTCAGTACTTCTGGAAAATTCCATTCCCAGAATAAAAATTCATCAGGTTGTTTTTGTTGGTTGATTTCTGGTGGACATTGAGTATTAAACTGTTGTTAACACTGTGTAGCTTGTTATCTAGGAAGGGTAAGGAGTTTTGTTCTTCCATTTTGTATGTAAATTCTATTGCATGTTTGACTTTAGTTGATTTAGTACTTCACGTAAATCAGTATCCCAAGAATATATAAGTAAAGCATCATCAATATAACGAAAGTATGTTGACTGTTTGGGTAAAATATTTTGGATAGGAGAAGACTCAAGAAGAAAAGATACATGCCATCACTCCACTAAGAGGTGATCCCATTGGTAATCCCAATTTTTTTTGTAAAAATTATTATTAAATGTGAAGTAGCATCAACTGGTGATGAGAATGCAAATTTATATTATTTTAGCTGTTGGTAGAAAGAGCTTTATCTTTGATTGTGTTAGATGCTTTTTTAGATTTAAGCATTTTTCAACTGGGACGTTGGTGTAGAGGGATTTTATATCTAGCCTGGTCATTGATTTGTCAGTCATGTTCATTTCCCTTTTCAAGTAAACTGTCTGAATTCTTTATATGAGATGGACTGATTGTTTCAAGGAGAGAGGTTAGAATTTTTGTTATGGCTTTCACCAGTTTATGGGGTTGCTGTCTATTCCTGAGATGATGGTGCACATGGGTATACCAGTTTTGTGGGGTTTGGGGAGGCTGTAAAGTTTGGTTGTTCTACGGTGATGTTCTATGAGTCTATAGCAAGATTTGTTTATTCTTAGAATTTCTTGAGTCCAGTCCTTTCCAAAATATTTTACTCAAACAGTCAACATACTTCCCTTATAGAGATGATATATATCATCATGATACTGATTTACATTGAACTAGTAGATCAACTAAACAAAGTCAAACAGACAATAAAATTTACATCCAAAATGGAAGAACACAATCCTTTATCATTCCTAATATCAAGCTACACTGCATTAACAAGATGTAGAAAAACAAAACAATGGTATGGGGGGGTAAAAAATGCAGTGCTCGCCGGCAGGCCAGCTGTTTTTTCTTCTTCTTCGGTCGCCTCAAAGAAATGGATTGCGTAACTCTCTGTCTCAGCCATTATACTGGGCAGTTGTGAAACAGACACCAAACTCAGCCGCACCTACTTCGACTTCCTCTTTGTTCGTCTGTCAATTCGTACGTCCAGCTCTATTGCACGCAGTTCACCAAATGACTCCCGATACGCTCGTGCTCGTCACACCCCGCTTTTTATGCTGTTCTAATACGGCCAAAATTTGTATGTGTGCAAACATCGTCTCGTTTTGGACGAGATCGGCACTCATAAATTGCGTCTCCAATAGCGGCCATATTTCTATTTGTCATCACTTTGCAAGCAAGAGACGTTTCGAATTCTGAGGTAAGTCATGTCTTTCGTCACACCCCTCCTTGATCTCATGATCACAAAGTTGGCAGCCTGCTGACGGTCGTTTTCGACGGGTGCTTCTTCGCAAAAGCCGTGGGGGCGGCTTTGGTCTTGCTCCCTCTTCGGGTGGATTGTCGGAGTGGGCTCTCCTTCTACACCCTCTTCGAGTGGATTGACGTACTCTGCAGTTTCCTCGTCAAGCAGCAAACTTTCTGCTCCGCTCTCAAATGTGTCATCGGAATCTTAACATGGCGGGGTATTCCGCCCACCAGAAATGACCGAGGCTGATCATTTTCGTCACCCGACCCCTGTCGAACCTGGTGGTGCACAGACTCATTGGCGCCTTGACCACACGCGATCTCCGACCTGGTAAGAGCCGTGCCCGGGATCTGAAGATATCGTCAGTTCGTCAACCCCTTTCACCTTCTGTTCGTATCGGTGGATCCTGTTGGCGGGCGCAGTTTGGGGTGATGTATTGTCTTTTGGTGTGGCATTCTACCAGTAGACGGCTTCCTGGACGGAACAGCGCATCCTGGCCGCGACTCGTTTTACTGTCCGGTGGCATCGCTCTGCTATCCCATTCCCAGCTGGGGCATATGCGCAACAGAACCGCAAGTTGACTCCCCACTCGCACGCAAAGGCTCTGAATTCCCTGCTGCAGAAAGCTGGTTCGTTGCATATGAGGAGCTCGTGGGGTGGGCTCCGCTCGAAGAACACTGCTTTCAGCTGGCGAATCACGGCCGCCGAGTCCTGTCTCGCCAATTGCTTCCAGATTAAAAACGCGACGGACCGCAGTCCATCAGCGTTAAGAAATGATGGGCTGGGTGATATCTATCCCCAATCTCTGCCAGTTCCCGCTTACCTCAAGCTTTCCGTTATCGCAGTGAGTTGGTGCAGGGTCTATAGACTGGCATTCTTCACACGTCCATATAGTTGATCTAACGGCTGCTTTTGTGGTTGACGGGCAGACTCTCCTGGCGAAGTAGGTAGTGCGCCGAATTCCTGAGTGACTACTGTTCCTGTGGATGGACATGATTTGGTCTGCGTCCAGTTCGTCCACATGGATGGCGCCAATCAGTGCCCCGGGTCCATTGTTTTTCTTCATTGCGTCAAACCATCGCTGCGGTACTCTCGTCAGCTGATCAGCCATATTCAGAGACGAAGGGGCCAGAGTCACGTCCACGGTCAACTGATACTCTTCTACGAGCTCCTTGAGAGTGATCAGCCGCCTCCTGATGGGCATTTCGTTTGCCGCCTTGGTGTGCACTCGCGCTCTCCCAGTCAAAATATCCGATACCCAGTGGTACACGCAAATGGAATCTGTTTTTACGTGCAGCGACTTGCTCTGCCACTGAAGTGCCAAATTGACGCCTTTTGACACGGCATCCAGCTCGGCTAGGTTGATATGTTGAACGTCGTCTTTAGGTCACAGCCAGCAAGCATCCTCCAGCACTGTTTCGTGGCTTTCTAACGCTACTCCGATCGCCAAGGAACTGGCATCGACCCACACGTTCAGCTCCCGGCCATCCACGCACCAATCCCCACGGTCCGGATCGTCTCGCTGCATAGAATCCACGGTCTCAGACACCATACGCTGGAGGAGGGTATCCTTTGTTTCGTCATCCCAGCCATTCGTAACTGAACTTGCTCTCCTCTTGCGTATTCTGCATGCCACATGGAGCCAGCTACACACTGGGAGGTGCCCAACAAGCCTTCCACATAGAGAGAACACCTTCCGTCGCGTAACGACACCGGGGGCGTTAGGAACCACACTTTCTCGCTTCCACCGCAATTTACTTTGTTCCATCGCGACCGTCAATCCTAGTACCCGTGCGCCATCCTCCAACCATTCTGGGTCCTTGCATTCCAGCCCAAACTGGGCCAGATGTTCTTTAACGCGGGTAGCGGGAACGACATCTTCATTGATATAGATGTCGTCAATGTAGACAGATGCCGCGCGACCCACAGTTTATTTCTGGGCCAGCACCGTGCTAATGATCGCCTTCATGACGAGGGGATCCACGTTTAAGCCTAATTCTAAACGTGTCAGGCAATATCTTTTCCCGTCGATTTTCACGGTTTGGTATGGCCAGAGTGACTCGTGGACACGTATTTGGAGGTACGCTCTCCTGAGATCCAACGAAGACACATTGGATCCCTTCTGCCGCCACTCATGCAATTTAGCTGCACAGACGTCTGAATTGGCTGTGAAAGCGTCAACGTGATGGTTGAGCTCCCCGAAGTCCATCACTGGACGTACTTTAGACTTGTTCTGCTGTAGTACGGCCATCAGGTGAAATTAGCCCTTTGGGAGACCCCAGTCTTTCTTCTGGGTATGGTACGAGCCAGCTGTTGCGCGTCCACGTGCGGAGCTCCTGCTCATAGTCCTCCCTGATCTCTGCTGCTACAGGGTACTCAGAAACCCCATTGTGCAGTCTTTCAGGCGCGCAGTCCTCTGACCACTTCCATGCCGCAGTCTAGGATCGCCTCCGATAGTCGAAGGTGGCAGTGAAATCGGGTCCATCAACAGTAATGGCCACACACTTGGCTGCTCGCCCATTGCCAATCTGTATTCGTCCCGTTGGCCCAACAGCAACGCCTCCCAATGTGGTTATGGCATCAATCCCGAATAGCAGGTCAAATCCCAGTGGTTTACCACGCACCACCAACACGTTGATCTTGGCAGAACCGCCTTCCTCCGTGGATGCGGTTACCATTCCTACACCGCAACATGAACGGGACATGCCTCCAATAGTCATAATGTCCACCGTCACCCCTCTTCCAAGACCGGCACCGATCTGCGTCCACAATCGACCGTGAACAGACAGTGTCAATCAGCGCTGAACACCAAGTTCTGTCGACAAGGATGTTTGCCACCGGGAGCGCCGTATTTACATCTTGGTTGGGGAAAAGGCTGGCGCTGATGCCTTGTCCCGTGTAGCGTTTTCCCGAACAGTCTCGAGCCCAGTGTCCAACCACCCCGCATCGATAGCAGCGTGTTCTACGCTTCTGAGAGTCTTTTGCTATGTGGCCTTTGCTGCTGCACCTTGTGATTGGGCCACTCTTGGTGGGAGACGAGTCGTCACTACGGGTTGGGCGCACGTCATGGCTTTCATCTCCGGTTGTTGTCAGCACTCTCGCTCTTGCTAATAACTCCCCCACAGTCAGAGCTTCAACATTCGGTGCCTGTCAGAGTTCAAGGGAGATCGTATCAGGGAACACCATGACGAAAGCTAGTTTGTTGAGCCTTTCCATCTCAGCTCCCTCGAATCCGACCAATCCAACAAGCTGCCTGATTTTGTTCGCGTAGACGTACACACGTTCGCCGGTCCACCTGACCATCGTCAGTTTTCTGGACGCTGAAAACGCGTCGTCCGTAAACGCCTTCTTCAGCCTGGCTTCGATCTGATCAACATCTCTCTGATCTTTCTCCTCCATTTCCATGTAGAGGGCTGGCACATCGTCCACCTGCTGAAGTCTTACCGCCAGCCTGACCTTTTTTAGCCATGCCACCACATCGCCCTGGCCGGAAGATGGTTTTATAACGTCGCTGCTTATGCGAACTTTCACCATAATTGCCGAAATAGCTTGTAGAAAGAAAAAAACAATGCTGATGAGTGGAGGGGTCAAAAAATGCAGTACTCGCCGGCAGGCCAGCTGTTATTTCTTCTTCTTCGGTCGCCTCAAAGAAATGGATTGCGTGACTCTCTTTCTCAGCCATTATATTGGGCAGTTGTGAAACAGACACCGAACTCAGTCGCACCTACTTCGACTTCCTCTTTGTTCGTCTGTCAATTCGTACGTCCAGCTCTATTGCACGCAGTTCACCAAATGACTTCCGATAGGCTCGTGCTCGTCGCACCCCGCTTTTTATGCTGTTCTAATACGGCCAAAATTTGTATGTGTGCAAATATCGTCTCGTTTTGGACGAGATCGGCGCGCATAAATTGCGTCTTCAATAGCGGCCATATTTCTTTTTGGCATCACTTTGCAAGCAAGAGACGTTCGCGTTCGTTTCGAATTCTGAGGTAAATCATGTCTTTCGTCACACAAGAATTTAAAATTTGGTGTCCACCAGAAATCAACCCTCCCCAGAAAAAACAAAAAAAAAACAAAAAGAAAACGACCCAATAAATTTCGATTCTCATCATAACAAAATAAAATCCGGCATAATCATCGGATTCTACTTAAGAGCAGTAATAATAAGCAGCCCGGATTATTCAAACTTTCTAACACTTTCAAACTTTTTTAGTGCTCTAATTATTTTATATTCAATGCGAAACGTAAAGTATTCCAAAACAAAAAACGGCCTCTCTGAAAAAAACACTGGATCAAAAATATATATTATCCTACCAAATAACTCTATCACATATATAATCGAAAAGAATCTCTCTAAACTCAACATAAATTTTGCTACTACTACATCCAAAACAATAAAAGACTTAGTCAATTAAACAAAATAATAAGCTAAAACCTGGAGGAGGAGATTACTATAATTGTAACAAAAAATACATAGGAGAAACCTCAACGAATATAAATAAAAGATTATATTGACACAAAATGACATTTTACAAAACAATAAATCAAATGCGTTGGTTGCCCACTGTAACAATACTGACCACAATTTGGGCATAAAAATGCTAGTCTTATTAAATGCTACTCTAAGGAAAAAATAATTCACTACGTGTGACAGACAGTCTGGAAAACACACACACACACACGCACACACACACACACACACACACACACGTATATATATATATATATATATATATATATATATATATATATATAGTGAAATTGAAATGGATTTGAACAGCGAAATTATACCAGAGCATTTTTGCTTACTGATGGAGCTGTACCGATTGGAACTGGATCATTAGCAGACAATGGAAATGGTCGAAATAATTTTTATTGGTTAAAACTTGGAATAGAGCTGAGTAAGCAAGGGGGGACCTTATGAACCCACATGATTTTGGTCGAAACAGCAAAAACCCCGTGAAATCACGTGCGAAGTAGTAGGGCCAAGGTTCAGTTGTAACCAGACGGATTTTTCTATATAAACGCGTAGTTATGCTGAAGAAGAGGCAGACGGAAGAAAGAGACGAAAGTG